>CM054123.1:9280460-9880460 GCA_028751855.1 Ambrosia trifida | reverse complement strand
AATCAATTCCGATTCAAAACCTGATTTAGATCATCAAAATCCATCAACATTTGATAAACATGATCAAAATTAACGGATTTTCAAAGAATAATCGTTTTTGAAATGTCAGGGGTCGAAAGAGAGAGAGTGGTCGAAAGTGGAATTTCTTTGGGTCGAAAGAGGGATTTTGTGGTCGAAGGAGGTGTTTTAGTGGTCGAACGTAGACTTTCATTGCTTATTTTGTTCATTCGCCCAGTTGTGTCACCTTCGATTGATCGAACAGTCGAAGGAGCAGGAGAACGGTCGAACGAGAGAAGAAAGCGGTCGAAAGAGTTTTTGTGTTTTGAGTTCACATTCGTATCAATCAAAACGGTCGAAGGAGAAGATTATTTCTCATTCGCACGTTCGTTCAAACGAAAGAGAATCCTATTATAAAACATTTCTAATCTTTTCGTGTTTAATCGTTTGCAGGTCAAGATGTGGAACTTCCCAACAACGCCAAGACCTACTCAAGCACCACAACAGTAGACAACACAAGATCCATGGTCGGTTGCAGCCCGGAAGACTAGTCCACCATCCCAGCCAATAAATTACATGGCTATGACTAGTTCGGCTCCTCAACAAGTTGTTCAACCATTACAACAACCTATTGACAACTATTGGGGAGTAGCAGCAGCTGCAGTTCATTCGCAGACGACCAACGCTATATCCACACTTATTCATGATCTATCCTCAGGAAGCGGCAATCGTCCACCAAAGCTAATGGACATGAAGGAGTACAACACATGGAAGACGAAGTTTAAAATCCATGTTGAGGGACAAGGACTTGAGGGAGCCGAGGCATGGCAAATGATAGTAAAGGGGTATGTTGCTCCTATTCTGGAGAATACTGGAGAACCGATACCTTTGGAGAACTTGGCGGATGATGAGAAAAAGAGGTTTGCGATAGAGAAGAAGGCATTCTCTCAGCTATCCCAAGCGATCAACACTGATTTGCTACATCAGTTTGGATCGTGTACAACATCCAAACAATTATGGGATATGCTGAGAAACCGACATGATGGTAATGAGAAGACGAGGAAGCTGAGAATGGAAGAGCTTCGAAAGGAATTTGAGAATTTTAGTTACATGGGCAATGAGACTCTAAAAGAGTTGGTTCCACGGTATTGCCATTTGCTCACAGAACTGTCGAGCTATGAGATCAGCATACCAATGTCAGAATTGGTAGACAAATTTGCTGTTGCTTTACCACCCTACTGGAACCAACACATTAAAGTGTTGAAGGAAAAGGATGCATACCAGTATTGGACTATTAACGAGTTCATTCAAAAGCTGGAAAACAAAGAGATGGAGGAGAAGAGAAAAGCTAAGAGAGCTCAGATTCCACAGAATCCTGATCTGTATGTGAGTGGTACATCTAACTCTCTTTCTGCTTCAAGTACTACTTCAAATGTTGCTCCTCACATTGCATGTGTATCCAATGTTGTTGAACCCACAAAAGCACCCATCAACTACCTTGCTCAAACTTCATCTTACACACCATCATACACACAACAACCTTATCAAACACCAAACTTTATTCCACCTTTTTCACCATTACAACAAGCTACATGCTACACTGCAAGTCAACCTCAACAACAACAACAATATACTCCTCAAATGAATCAGATGCAGATTACTCAAGCACAATCAAATCAAAGTCCGATTGTGTTAGAGACCTCGAATCTTAACAATGTGACTGTTGAAATTGCTCAACAGCATGTTGCTTTAGTGTCTGCTATGGTTGCATCTTACAACGGTTTGGTTGCGAGTCAAATTGGAAACAACAATCTCACAAATGAGGACTACGCTTAAATCGACAAAGAGGAGATGGAGCTTATGGACATTCAGTGGGCTTTTGCAAGCATAATGAGGAGAGCCACTGACTTTATTCAGAAGACTGGAAGAACTGACCTTTCAACTTCTCCCAACACCACATACGGATTCAACAAAGCAAAAGTTACATGCTTCAATTGTGGTGAGAAGGGTCACTTTAAAAGAGAGTGCACACAGCCTGCACAGCAAGGTAATCGAAACCCGTTCAATTCAACATACCAAAACAGACAAAACCAAAACCAAAATCAAGTTTCATACAACAGTCCCAACATCTCAAGCTTTCAACCACAAAACAATTACCAGAACCGTCAACAAAATACCAACACTAGACAATCCACAACTCAAAACCAACCTCAACAAAATCCAAACCGAACTATTGTTCCTATCTCTACACCTAACACTCAAAACCAAAACCAAACTGACAATCAAAACCAAGCACTTGTAATTCAGAAAGATGAAGGTTTTGATTGGACGGGTATGCAATTGGGGGTGGAGGAGATTACTGCTGGGAACGTGGCTTGTGTGGCACAGAAGATGAGTCTGGATGAAAATGAGGAGATTGAAGAGGAGGTTGTGATTAAGAAAGTGCCGGTGTTGAAAATTGAGGAAGTGAATGAGGATGTGATTGCTGAGAGTGAAGACAAGAAATCCGGGATGATTCTTGATTCTGTCACGGATGTTGGAGACCATTATGATTCAGCTTATTCGGATATGGAGAGGGAATCTGATTCAGAAGCTAGTGTGAATTCACTAGATGATGACATTGATCAACTGCTAGCTGAAGCTGACTTTCTTATGACCCGCAAGTCATGTATGGTGGATGATGCGTGCACCAAGATTGACTACTCCAAATTCTTCGCAGGGAAGGAAGCTCACTTCGCTTTGGTGGCAATGACAGAACCTCCTAAACCGGTAAGTTCTGAATCTCAATCTAAAGTGTGTGTTAAATGTGTTAAATGTGCTGATTTTGAAAAACTGACAGATGAAAACAAGCTTCTCAAGGTCCAACTTGAGAGTGCCAAAATAAACTGTCAGATTTATCAAAAAGATTTAAAAGATTTCAACAAAGTTCTTGATGGTTATAAAAAGGATGTGTCTGAACTTAAAAAGACTTTGTCAATTAAACAACTTGCCATTAATAATTATATCAATGAAATGGAAAACACTAAGTTAGAAATGGCAACCATCAAGTGCTTTGCTGAAAAAGTAAACAAGAAGTTAGAGAGTTACAAGCACATAGCATATGTAGTTGACCATATCATAGAAGAACCCTCCCAGTCGAATAGTGCAAACTATAAGGCGGTCCCATCTCCGGTATTGTTTGAAAACCACAACTTACATGCAATACCACCGGAGACTTTAGTCAATTCTGACTCCACATCAGCAAACGAACCCAACACTTCTAGTGTCGGAGATCCGTATTCTGATGTGAGACCTGTTTTGGGAAACAATGAGGGTGTGGTCGCTGCTGATGATTCAGATGAAGAAGATGAACAATCTGAGACGGTTGAAAATGAAAGTGATATCCTTGATGAAAATCATATAATCACTACTGAGCCAGTCTCACCGTCTCAGATCATTCATCCCATGGCAAATGCTCATCGAAAGAATGTGGTTAAGAAAACTGAAAAGTCTGTTGGTAAGGGTGTTGAAAAGAAAGAGGTAAAGAAAATTGAGAAACATGTTGTTAAACCGGTTAAAAAGAAAACTTAAACTAAATCTGAGAAAAATGTGGTGAAACCAGTTGAAAAGAAAAATGAGATTAAAACTGAGAAAACCAATGAAATGAGCAACGAATCGTGTGACAAACCTGTCAAAATTTTCTATCGGATGCAAGGCTCCGATAAGATTTTATCTGATGATGAATATCCGATTAAGTTTGTCAATTATTCCAAAATCGAAAAGATCTGGCAGGAAAGTACGATTTGGTTTCCAAAATTTGAAAGAACCAATGACATTCCTCCAGAAATTTTAGATAAAATTTATTCGGATAAAGATGCCAAGGTCAATGTCACATAATTTGTTTTGCCAGTTGATAAAGCAAACAGTTTTATTGAACCGACTTACTCGAAGGAACCAGCTCCTGAGAGTTTAAGGAAACAATGCATGGTTGATCGATATCCCATTGCTAGTTTTTCCAAGACGCCGATCAAAGAAAACTATGAGGAATACCGTGCGTGTTATAAGTGCGGGGAACGGGGACATTTACTGCAATCGTTATCAGAAGACGATAAGAACATGTATCGCCAGATGCTCACAGATCGAGTCTGGACGATCGACATGACCAGCAGATTTCCAGAGATATTTGAGTCGAGCAATAAACTATTTGAGTTGGAGTTTGATGACCCTGATCTTGAAGATGGAGAAGTTTCGGCGGCGATTTCAAAAGAGATACTTGAGGGTTTAGCAAAGCAGGTGGGAAAGACTTTGGAAGAGTTGCTTGCAGATAATTTCATTCCAAAGATACCTGAGAAGGAAGCCGGGAATCATTCTGATGACCGTGATGTTCCTGCGTTTGAAGATGTTGAAAT
Source organism: Ambrosia trifida (assembly GCA_028751855.1). NCBI lineage: Eukaryota > Viridiplantae > Streptophyta > Magnoliopsida > Asterales > Asteraceae > Ambrosia > Ambrosia trifida. The sequence goes on along the minus strand of CM054123.1, from coordinate 9,876,075 downwards.
GGAAGATATTACGAGTGAGGAGTATCCACAATACTTCAAGACTAATCAAGATTGTGGATTTCCTGGATTCTCAGATGAGTTGCTAAACCATGCCGAGAAACTGGCGAAAGAGAAGAGCAAAGCATTTGAAGATGAAATCTTCAATGGGCATGACAAACCACGGTTCCAGCAATCGGAGAGTTTGAAGGAATTCTTGAAGAAATTGAAAGAGAAAGAAAACAATCGTCCGAAAGCTGAAATTCAAGGAAGCTTTTACAAACTTCATAGTGGTATTTTCAAAGGTCGTGCATTGGCCTGGAAGTTTGTTAAAGAATTGAGATGTATTGCAGTAAAGTGGGAGAAGGGGATCTTATACTTCGATAAATTTCATCATTTGAAGAGCCTTCCTTATTGGGCAATCCGTGATATTTGTCGTCACCGTTTAACGGGAGCGTCAAATAGTTAGATTACCTACTTTGCTGAGAAGATGACGAGAGAAAGCCGAACCAAGTGGGATTTGTTTAAACCACAATATCCTAAACGAATTGTTCACAAGAAGGATATTGATCAGATTACAGGTATGCCCAAGGTGACGTTAAAGTACAAACCACCGCGAGTGTTGAAAAAGATTCCTTTGTTGCCAATCCCACAACACTTCGCTAAAGATTTCATCTGGTGGTATTACGATTGGAAAATAGTAGAGGCTGTGATTGTATTGAAAGACGGAGAGAAGAACTACAAGAAAGTACACATTTTTTATCCCATGTGGTTAATAAACTGTTCACATGAGGATATAATCATGTTGTTCTATAATCCGATCTATTCTGATGCGAAGGATGCTGAGCAAGCTGGAAACTACCAACGTGTGGTATTTCTGTGCTTTGCATATGATATCAATGCTGGGTGTGACTATGGTGAGAAGCTGGGAAAGTTTGTTGAGAAGCATAAGGTGCCCGAATTGAAAAGGCCGAAGCAAAAGCAATTTCAGGAACCGGTGTTGACGAAAGAATAGAAGATTCAACGACATATCAAACTGATGAATATTAGAATGGATGAACAGCGTAGACAGCAATCCAAGCAATAGTCGAGGGGGAGTTTGTAGATGCAAAAGTGCGACTAGTGCTTCGGATTGAACAACAAACTTGTTTTTGATGATTGTCGTTGGTGCGAAGGAGATTATGAAGGTGCGAAGGAGACTTTTTGTAGGTACGAAGGAAGAAGAAAAGGTACGAAGGAAGATGCTGTGGACGAATGTGAATATACTTTATTATGTAACTTGGTTCGACCAGACAGATTGGGCGAACCTGCACATTCGCACAATCAATTTGGGCGAATGTGCAGTCTTTAAATAGACAAGTTTGATTTTTGAATGTAACTTTTGGTCATTATTATTCCCTCCTCTTTCTTATATTCTCTCTAGTGTTTTGTTTAACTCTTTTCACGTTCTAACCCTGTTTGTAATCATATTTCAACGTGTAATCGAGTTGTTAATTAATGAAAAGCTTTTGAAAATGATGATCTGTGTGTTTTAATCTGTTTGACTATTATTTTGTGATAGTTTTAGGGATTCCGCACCTAAAACTAAATTGTTTGATCATTCTTTGTTGTTATACGATCCTTTCACGCACATACAACATTGTTACATGTCGGACTCATACACTATCATTATACAACTGTGATTGTTGTACAAACTATTGGTATCAATCATATTCGAAAACCTATGTATTCTCACCAACTTTTGTTGACCCAAAATATTTTCAAACTTAACATGTTTCAGGTCCCACTTGCTTGAAGATTTGAGATAATGGTTGAAGATGTGTTCATTGTAGTATTCATTTTGATGTATGATTTCTTGTAGAACAATTGTATGTAACTTATTTAAATTATTTAATGAAATTTATTATTCACCATGAGCTACTGAACAATCATCATTACGTGACATCTCGATGTTTCCGCCATCGGTTGGGGTGTTACAGGGGGTATTTTATATTAATAATTATAAACTTAGAAGAAACTAAATATAAATAAAGTAACCTCAACTGCTAATAGGAACTTGGAGAGATCAGATAGGAAGAAGGCTGGTCACTTAGGTAAAATCCCTAGACACTAGCAATAAATCCTGAATCTGGTAATTAACTTGAGACCCCATTCTTATCTAATAAACCTCCTGTCAAAGATAGCTCACTAGACTTAAGGCGGGACAAGTGTAGAAATGCTAAGATGGATTCGGATCGCCCTAGCGTACAAAAATCCCACAGAAATCATATTAAAACCTCTCCTGGATTAAAACCCTCTAACTATGAAGCAGACTTAAACTCTACTGAAGAAAACCTAGGAAAACTCTAAACACGGACAAGTAGCGACTCCCGCTCTAGCGCTTGTCAACTACCGAACAATGCCTAGTTAGTTACCTAACAACCTCGAGTTAGATTTCTCACCCTCCAGAATGGACTGCACGTCTTAGTTAATTTATTATATTAGTTTGTTTTACTTGTGTCGTACTCCAACTCCAAATACTAGCACGCTAACCAAAGTTGACGAACTAGATTGATTTTTAGACCTAAGGGGTATCTCTACATGCGTAGTTCCACAAAACCAATAAACAAACTTCAAATAAAATCAACACCAACACACATATATCAAATCCAACAATAAAATTAAAGTCATGTAATCCTACACATCAAATTAAAAACCAAAAATCATTAAATACTGCATAAAACGTGTCTAGTTCATAAACCTAAGCAACCATGAAAAAATTTAGTTCATAATTATAATTAGAAACATAGTTATAGTGTCTCGATAAACAATAATAAACATGTCTCTAAATAAATGAAAACGATAAAACAAACCACCGGGTCTTCAAATAATTAATCTTTAGTGCACCCGGACCTTCCCCGTCTCCAAAAATCCTCAAGCTTCTTCTTTTCGATCCCCTTGGCAGCTCCCTCCTTTGGCTGCCCTCGATGATGTGGCTCTGCCAAGAGTTTTTATATGCGGCTCTTTGTTTATATGTCGAAGTCCAATGATCATAAAAATATCCATTCACCTCCTTTCTCTATAATATAATTGTGCCGCCTCTAATCTACTCTTTAGATTAATATGGGCCAGGGCTCATAACTTCCAAAGTGGTGTGTTTTTTTTTCATGAATGCAGTATCCTCTTGGTCATCCGGTTCCATCTAGATTTCTTGAAATCCTGAAGATGAGTCCATGAAAGTTAACATTTCATGGCCAGCTGTGACATCCACCATTGAGTCGATGTGTGGAAGTGGAAATGGGTCCTTAGGGCAAGCCTTATTAAGATCTGTGTAATCTACACATACTCTCAATTTTCCATTTTGGTTTTGCACTACGACTACATTGGCTAGCCACCTTGGGAATTTGACTTCCCTTATCATCTTGAGGATGTTACATAGAATACATGAGGTAAATCCATCCTGAGGATTTCACCACCAACAGTTATAATCGACAATTCTCACTAAAATACAACTTGGTTTTGATTAGATTATAAGAATGTTTGATGATGATATTAACATGTATCGTTTTGCACAAGTTATTGAATGTTAACATATGATAATATTTGTGATCAAGTTAGATATATATATATATATATATATATATACTATAGTAATAAGCATATAGGAGGGGCAAAAATGGTCATTTGCCACTTTTTAAGAACGTACAAGACTTTAAACCTATTGTACAAGTATCCAATGCACAAAATACATACTGTACTAATAAAACACGGGTACCATGAAATCATATTAGGGTTTCTCATTCACCTCAATATCCGCCTCCATCCCATCTGCTTTCCTTCTCTGTGGTGACTCAAGGTCTAGGGTTTCAAGATCTATCTGTCCAAACACCAGATTGGTGGAAGATGGAGCTGATGGAGGTCAAAAGATATAAGGTTTCAAGATATCTTTATCTAGACACTCTTCTCGGTACCCCCTTTTCCCCTACGCATTGCTCAGATCTGTTTTATACCTTTTATAATTTTTTTGCTTATCTTGTTTATTTATATGTGTTACTTTTTTTAAATAATTCTGATTCAGGTATTCATTCTATGAGGGATATGAGTCCAGAACTAGAGGAGATGGTTGTTTATGTAACCGCGGAGGAAAGGTAAAGAATTATAGTAAACAGTAATAGTGTTTAACTTTTAATTCTAATTTACTGTTCTTTTTAGATAGTTAAGTACTCTTTAGGTGACTTTTGACACCTTAGAAGTTAAACCAATAAATGTTGGAAATCTTTTTGTTTAACAGACGAAACCCAAGTTAGAGTCATGCAAGGCAGTGGTGCAAGATTCCTTTAATTTGGGGAGTGTGGAAGTAAAAATGGATGGAATATAAATCTAGAAGGTGATGTTGAGAAGTAAAACTTCAAGTTCAATTATATTATGAATTTTTCTTGATTTATTGTTTTTGTAGTTGAAGGGTTAAACAACCGGGATTTAGTGCATTTGTCCAAATTTTTTAGGATACACTTGTTGGCTGCAGGGTCTTGTGGCTCAAGAGAGGCACCACGCACCTGAGCTTGCTGTGCTTTGGAAGTTACCATTTGGATTTAATCTTGAGGTTTGCATTGTTGCAGTTAGTCAAGACACTCAAAACTCATAAGATGCTTAAAATTCCTCTTTTCTTTACTATTTATTGGTGCATTTCAGTAGACATTTGGGTTTAAGGGTGATATGGACATTTTGTTTTGCAATTTTCCGATGCTTATTGCTTACCAATTACAAGTTCATTACTACTTGCTATATGGTTTTTGATTGATTCACTTTATGCTTGTCTAATAGGCTTCCTCTGCTCAAGAACTTGTCTAATATATATGTTTTAATCATTAGGGTGATGTAGCTGGATATTAGGAGTGCCAGTTGTGGTAGTTGGGTTATTTACTCTGTGGTATACTTTCTCTCATCCATATTATGATTGATCATTGTTTTAGACCTTTTATATGGTTTTTAAAGTCTATCACCATTATTCTATTATATTTTCCCCTAAATCAAATTTATTATGTTATAATAATTACTCTATTGTGATGGCTACATGGAAAGTTGTTCCTGCATTAGCAGCAGGATGTTATGTTGTACTTAACCCATTAGATTAGGTATCTATGTAACCGATTGATCGATTAGTGTTTTCCACCAAGAAATTACACGTTTTGGGGGAATTTCCTTATTAATGGCAAAATGTTCATTCATTTTGAAGTCCTACTTACTTTACAACATGAAATTAACATGCTTCATTCCCAAACAGTTTGCTTTTGACGATTACATCGAAAGTTCCTCCTGGACTACGCCACCATTTGACACTTTGGTTGCCGCCTTCTTATGATTTGATCTGCTTATTGTTAGTGACTAACCCAAATTGGGTGCCAGAATCCAATAGCACATGTTATATATGGCCAATTTTTTAGTTTGGGATGCCAACGACCAATTTCGAATAGTTTAGGTTATTAAAATCCAATTCCCATATTTTATAAGATGATTGTTGTTTGTAATGATTTGGTGATTTTTTTATTTTTTTTATTTGCGCTTTTTTCCTCAGGCCGGCGCTTTTTTTTGCGCTTCTCGCCTAGGCCACAGGCGGAGCCTAAGCGCCTTGAGTACACCTCACGCCTGTGATAACTATGTTATGAACCAATGGAACCTTCTTATTTATTGATTTGTTTATTTAATTGGTTATTTTTGTAGGAGCAGCCCTTTGCAGATATGAGATAAAGAGCGTGAGTGGTGACTCGATCATTTGTTTCAAATTTTAGTTGATATCGGAATTGTGTTTTTGCTAAATACCATGACAATCACAATATTGCATCTAATAAGATATTATCATGCACGGTGGTAATTTACAGTTTATTATTATGAAGCCATAATAAATGGAAAATGATGGTTTCGTCAACGATACACACAAGGGACGAGTCCGATACTATAGAGGGTTCAAGTGAGGTAACTGTCAATGAAAAATCTTTTCCGTTATATTTGATTTCTTCTCAATAGTTTCACCATGAATCTTAGGTTTCAGCGTTGATATTCAACCTTTTAGACGACTGGTGGTTTTATATTTGTTTTCTATTTAGATGGGTGCATCTTTATATTTGGGCATATACAAATCTTTATGGATAAAGCACATGGTTGGTAAGCAAATCATTTGTGTCTTTAGTACGCTCGAATATTGTTTAATATTGAAGTTTTTAATTAATGAAATTGATTTTAGGCATATTTTCATCAAGGGCGAATTTAGTATGTTGGAAAAGTGTTTAGTAATTAAGTTTTAATTAATGAAATTGATTTTGGGTGGGTCGTCTAATGGGTCGGATTGGGTAACCTTTTGTAATGGGTCGGAGCTCGGAGCAGGTTAGGTCGAATGGGTCCACTAGCGGTTCGACCGGATGTAAGAACCGGTTGATGTCCTTAAACAATATAAAATATATAGGGCAAAATGGGAATTTCTTTAATCAAAATCCGGTTTGACCCCCTCAATCCTGGTCCGAACACCCCAGTGGTTCAAGCACCATGGCTAGCTCAAAGTAGGCTCCGCCGCTCGGGTTTTTGAGACGATGCAATCTTTCGATGCATATCAGGCTTTATTGTTGTTATAGTAATTTAATGGAACCATAACCAACAACTTAGTTGAATAAAATTAATTTTTTAGACATCTCAATTTTGTTTACTTTACAAAGGAAATAGCATCGTTTAATTCATGAAAAAATATATTAATTCAAGTAACTGTGACTAGCATTTCAAATGGAAATTTTTGTGATCAGACATGTATCTTGTTAGCAATTTTCCTATAAAATTTCCTACTGTAACATCACACAATTTTTTATATATATATATAGAACTCCCTCGTTTATTCATCCGATTCATGTTTACATTATCTTTCCCATCCATTTTATTAATTTTTTTGTTTAAATAATGACTTATAATCAATATTAAATTGGATATTATTAAAAATTCTGATTTAAAAACGTTAAAAAAAATGTTTTCCTGAGCCAGGATTCGAACCCGAGTCCCTGGCGGGCTAAACCTTAACCACACCACACAAACCACTACACCATTTGGTGTTTTGTGATGTTAATTAAAACCAATTAAACTTAAACCCTTTCAAGGTCCCTTAGTCAAACCTGAAAAGTCAAACATAGTCTCTTAGTCAAGTCAAGTCAAGTCAAAGTGTTAGTAAATATGGTCTCCTAGTCAAGTCAAAGTGTTAGTAAATATGGTCTTCTAGTCAAGTCAAAGTTGTTCCTAAATTCTAGCCTAGTCAAAGTAGTCCCTAATTACAACTACAATTTCTACACTATAAATACAAATAGCCTACCATTCAACTTTTTATAACATTCAATAAAAAAAAACATTATTATCCCATCTCCCACATACTAAAGTTTTCATCCATCATTATCTCCTCTAGCTAGTTCCGAGTTTTCCAAGGCATTATTACTAAGTGTTTGCACGCTCAAGAAAACTCACGAACTCATTAAGCACCTAAGGTGAGTTTAGATAGCCCCTTTTTACCATTTCACTATTTTGGGGTGAAACATGTTACAACATCAATTTACAATTCAACATAAGCGTCTATGTGTTATTCTATGTTGCATTATGTCTTAAACATTACTATGGTAAGCACAATTATTCTAGCATAATCATTAACTCCGTACAAGCCAACGATACACAATAATAGATCTATTGGACTGACAACCCCACCCGGATACGTTACCTCCTACATAGGTAGCGTGGGTGATTGTTATCGCAACAAAAACGAGTGAACCATATGCGTATGGGATTGACCACAATATTCTAGTCACAAGGTTTGATTATGCACACGATTTACCGGGTAGTATTGTTTTCACATATGGACTAGACTTGCTATGACACTCGAATTGTACAAATTTTATTCAACATTCAAACCTATGTAATTCTCACCAACTTTTGTTGACCCAAAATATTTTCAAACTTAACATGTTTCAGGATATAGCTTGCTTGAAGATTAGAGTTAATACTTGAAGATGTGTATCTAGTATTTTTCATTTTGATGTACAAATTCATTTAGAACAATTGTATGTAATTTATGTAATCAATTAATGAAATTTATTATTTACCATGAGCTACTGAACAATCGTCAATACGTGACATCCCGATGTTTCCGCCATCGGTTGGGGTGTTACAGATTGGTATCAGAGCCAGGGTTATAGGGAATTAGGTTATTAGAAAAATAATCTAGTCTATAACCATAGGATTATAACCAGTACTTGCTCCTTTTACTTGCAACTCTACTTGTTTCTATTCTCTACCTCTATCCTACTTCTTATCCCTACTTTAGTCCCTACAAGATATTTGCTCTCCATAACTGGAACAAAATTCTCAGATCCTAACCTAAAATACCTTATAAATCTCGTCGAAGCTCTATATTCTAATAACGAACACGTGTAATCTGGAAGGGTGAACGCCTGTATTCTAAGTTTTCTGTCTAGGACTGGCATTGCGCATAAATCCCAATCAGACGAGGGACTCGGATGCCTACCTGGGAATTCTCGGGATGAGTGTTCACTTATAGGCTAAAGCATGTCTTCACTATGTTATTAGAATCTAGAAGCTTTGATAAGTCAACGTTTTCGTTTATTCGTTTTAATTAATGAATAAATGATTACACTCACTTTCCTTAAAACTAATCTCTAAAATCTCAAAATTTTACAGCTTAAATCAATCCCATTTCCTAATCATATATGGATTTCACAATCACATTTCATCTTACCATCTTAGCCACATGTTTGATTATTTTCAACACCCTCCTCAAATCATATTATTTCATTTTTCAACATGTTACATCTTTCTAAACTGTAACCTCATAACCTGGGTAGACCTTAGCCCAACACTAAAGATTTCTTAATATTGTTAAAATTTTCATCACCTACAAACCATGGAAAATACATATTTTGTTATAAGATATCCTCAAACTTAATTTCTAAATCCAAATGTTTATTCATTAGCATAACAAAGGATTTTTGATATAATGTCACCTTGATCTATAAAACCTAACGTCGTGTTTAAAATCTTCGACTAAACTAAAATATTCTGATCTAAAGCCACTTAGTTTGTACTATTTAGCAACTTTTGTTTTATATAAGAAACCAGTTTTAAAAAGAAAAATGATAAGATATTTCAATTTTTGGTATTTATCACAATCATGTTTTCTCATGCGCTAGATTCTAACCTTTGATCCAAACCCCACGATTTGCAATGCTATATAATCTCCTTACTATAAAATAAACCCTTTATTAACTATTTTCACGTTCACTATCTTTCATAACCTTGATGATGCTTTGAGTTCTTCATCATCCTCTCAAGAACTAAATTCATATTCTTCACCTTCTGGAACATGAACTTGATCCCCATGATAATCAGACTATTGAAAACTTGATTGTTTGTTGCATCAAACATGATTCTTAGCTATACATGAGGATTTGATTATCTACTTGAACATTTGATTATTCATGATACTTGAAAGCATGGAATATAAACTATTTGCTATAAACACACCTAGAGTCATTAATCTTGTCTAGGACAACTCTATTACAACTCGCATGCTATACTTGATGCATTTACAAACTTACTTACATGTACATATTACGAACTTGTAACTTATGTGTTAAATAAAAAACAATTGCTACACTTAATCAAACAACTGGTAGAGGATGAAGTACTTGCTCAACAGTTAGTAGAGTACCTAACAACCTGCTCAACGATTGGTAGAGGTCATCATGCCTGCTCAACAGTCGGTAGAGGTTCTAATAACCAGCTCAACGACTGGTAGAGGCTATCGCACCTGCTCAACAATCGGTAGAGGTTCTTACTCACTGACTGGTAGAGGTCTTTTCCTACTCAACAGTTGGACTCATTTTTGGATACATCATACATGTAATTTGATACAAAGATTTATTAGACTCATTGATACAAAGATTCAATCACAAGGTTATTTTGCATTACTTACATATGTGTTTAGAGTCATAGAAGGACACAAAACCCTAATGTAAGGTAAATTGGTGATTGCAGTCTGAAACGTAATCATGAATTTACAGGTACGTTAAGGTAGTGTGGAATTCTATCAAGGTTTTCGGTAGATAATCAATTATAAACTCTAGTTACCTGGTAGTTCATTTAGTCTTTCTATAGTCAATCAACTCATGCATTTCTTTCCTAACACTTAAGTTTAGTGTTTTGCTAGATTCTTATTCTCCTTGCTATTTCAGACGAACCTAATCCAACCCTTAAAATTCACACATATCAAACCTTTTATCCAAATTATTCGAAACAGATTATTCTATTACCTATAAATTCATGTCGTGCCTTAACCCAAATTTTCCAAACCCCAGTTGACTTAATTTCTACCTAATCATCCTCAACCCGGTGTTTTTAATAAACTTCGAGACGAAGTTCCTAAAAGTAGGGGAGACTGTAACATCACACAATTTTTTATATATATATATATAGAACTCCCTCGTTTATTCATCCGATTCATGTTTACATTATCTTTCCCATCCATTTTATTAATTTTTTTGTTTAAATAGTGACTTATAATCAATATTAAATTAGATTTTATTAAAAATTCTGATTTAAAAATGTTAAAAAAATGTTTGCCTGAGCCAGGATTCCAACCCGAGTCCCTGGCGGGCTAAACCTTAACCACACCACACAAACCACTACACCATTTGGTGTTTTGTGATGTTAATTAAAACCAATTAAACTTAAACCCTTTCAAGGTCCCTTAGTCAAACTTGAAAAGTCAAAAATAGTCTCTTAGTCAAGTCAAGTCAAAGTGTTAGTAAATATGGTCTTCTAGTCAAGTCAAAGTTGTTCCTAAATTCTAGCCTAGTCAAAGTAGTCCCTAATTACAACTACAAATTCTACACTATAAATACAATAGCCTACCATTCAACTCTTTATAACATTCAATAAAAAAACATTATTATCCCATCTCCCACATACTAAAGTTTTCATCCATCATTATCTCCTCTAGCTAGTTCCGAGTTTTCCAAGGCATTATTACTAAGTGTTTGCACGCTCAAGAAAACTCACGAACTCATTAAGCACCTAAGGTGAGTTTACATAGCCCCTTTTTACCATTTCACTATTTTGGGGTGAAACATGTTACAACATCAATTTACAATTCAACATAAGCGTCTATGTGTTATTTTATGTTGCATTATGTCTTAAACATTACTATGGTAAGCACAATTATTCTAGCATAATCATTAACTCCGTACAAGCCAACGATACACAATAATAGATCTATTGGACTGACAACCCCACCCGGATACGTTACCTCCTACATAGGTAGCGTGGGTGATTGTTATCGCAAAAAAAACGAGTGAACCATATGCGTATGGGATGGACCACAATATTCTAGTCACAAGGTTTGATTATGCACACGATTTACCGGGTAGTATTGTTTTCACATTTGGACTAGACTTTCTATGACACTCGAATTGTACAAATTTTATTCAACATTCAAACCTATGTAATTCTCACCAACTTTTGTTGACCCAAAATATTTTCAAACTTAACATGTTTCAGGATATAGCTTGCTTGAAGATTAGAGTTAATGCTTGAAGATGTGTATCTAGTATTTTTCATTTTGATGTACAAATTCTTTTAGAACAATTGTATGTAATTTATGTAATCAATTAATGAAATTTATTATTTACCATGAGCTACTGAACAATCGTCAATACGTGACATCCCGATGTTTCCGCCATCGGTTGGGGTGTTACAGATTGGTATCAGAGCAAGGGTTATAGGGAATTAGGTTATTAGAAAAATAATCTAGTCTATAACCATAGGATTATAACCAGTACTTGCTCCTTTTACTTGCAACTCTACTTGTTTCTATTCTCTACCTCTATCCTACTTCTTATCCCTACTTTAGTCCCTACAAGATATTTGCTCTCCATAACTGTAACAAAATTCTCAGATCCTAACCTGAAATACCTTATAAATCTCGTCGAAGCTCTATATTCTAATAACGAACACGTGTAATCTGGAAGGGTGAACGCCTGTATTCTGAGTTTTCTGTCTAGGACTAGCATTGCGCATAAATCCCAATCAGACGAGGGACTCGTATGCCTACCTGGGAATTCTCGGGATGAGTGTTCACTTATAGGCTAAAGCATGTCTTCAATATGTTATTAGAATCTAGAAGCTTTGATAAGTCAACGTTTTCGTTTATTCGTTTTAATTAATGAATAAATGATTACACTCACTTTTGTGACACCCGACATGTTTGTCTTAAACATATTAGTGACATCTAAGTCTACCTTAGCGAGAAACGTTTATAAACGAACTTAACTGGGTTAGTTGAGTCGGGTCAAGTTAGGATTGTCCAGGGTACAATGATCTGGAGGATCATTGGGAGTCGTTTTGGTAATACACTAGTACCGGGATCCGTTGTTGGTGACATTACATGAACTAATTAAGTATATGTATAGATTATGGGTCGTGTGGTGAATTATATACATAGATGTGTTTAAATGATGTGTAAATGATTATCTATGCTTAAATATGTCAAATATAGATTAAGGATGCATGCTTATGTGTTAAGATGTGTTAGAATGCGTTAAACACGACAAACTGGAAAACTAGTTAAAAAGGAGTTCTGGTTCGACCACTTCGAGTGGTCGAAGGAGAACAATTGCCTGGTTCGACCCTTTGTAAATGGGCGAACCTGGGAAGTGGAATTGAAAGAATTCCCTTCGACCGGGACAGGGCTCATTCGACCCTGTGTAAGGGTCGAAGGAGGCCACCTTCGACCATTGAAAGGGGGCGAAGGAGAAGTAGTATAAATACCAAACTTTGTCATTTTTCATCATTTCACAAACCCTAACCGTCCCAAAACGCTCTCAAACAATCTTAATCACTAAGGAAGGAGTTTTTGCTCTTCTTTTTCATAATCTAACCTATCTACAACATCTAAACAAGAATCCAAGGTGTGTTCTTAATCCTAAACCTTTTTAAAAGCATTTTAATTCGTTTTCATCTAACCCTAATTGTCCGGATCTGTTCTAAGGGTGTTTTTATGATTAAAAACCTTTTAAACATCTTTCTAAATCAAAACATTATCACTTAACATAGGTTTTCATGGTGAATAAGATATGTAAATTGTGTATTATGTGGTGTTATGTGTTGTTCGATGATTTGCTGCTATGTCTATGATAGAAACCTGATATAGGGTTGTTATTGATGTTAGATTATTGTTGTTTAGGGTTAGGATTGGATATGATGATATTATGGGTATTTGGGGGTTTAAACGAATCTAGACTTAATGCATGATATTTATGATCAATAGAATTGATAAGAAAAGATCGAACACTCGACAAACTGAGCATTTCAAGTTGAATAAGAATCGATTTCAAAAGTTTCCAAATTGGGTATTCATGCATGAAAGTGATGTTTCCATAAACCATTTTGGGAAAGGGCTGAAACGGACGTATTATCGGGGGAAATCGGTGGGGTTTTGTAGGGATAAGTTATCCATGCTTGACTGGTGTGTTTCATGATGTTTCGAGTCGTTTTGAATGTGTTTGAAGCGTTTTTAGGAAAATTTGCACAACAGGGGCGAACCTGGCCTCCTTCGACCGATCGAAGGTGCGAAGGAGGGAATCCAGGGTCGAACCTGGGTTTTTGTTGGGCGAACGTGGTAAAACGGGCGAAGGAGGCATCAAACGGTCGAACGAAATGTAAAACGGGCGAAGGAGACTGAAAACGGGCGAAGGAGACTGAAAACTGACTGGTTCGACCGTTCTGATGCAGAAATGAGATTTTTGATACAAACTAAATGTTTTATGCTTGAACCTTGTGTGTAATCTATGTGTACTTGATTAGTTAGGGTAATGGGTCACCAACGGGATGTCGGGTCGGTCTAGTGTGTCGGTTAAACATTCAAACACGTTTTAAAACATACTTGGTTACGATCTGGACAATCGGGGACTAGATAACCTTATGGTTATTAGTCGGAACACTTATGTGAACATTTTGATAGATCTTCGGTAGAGGGATTATCAAGGGCTAAACATCTTTACTTGTAATCGAAGAACGCTATTTAAGGTGAGTTCACGGTCCCACTTTTACTGCTTTTAACTTTTGGGGGAGAAAACATGCGCTAAACTATTTTGGTAACACATGTCATACTATGGTTTTAACTTTGTAGTGCTATACGATCTTTGGAAGTCCCGGGGGAAACCATGAATGTGCGGGGATGCACAACGGGGGAAATGTGGATAGATCTATTGGGCGTGACCTGCCCCACTCGTCGGCTTGGAGGGCCGGGCGGGTGCATATTGTCTCGAACAGGAACATTATCATGCTGAACATACGGGCTGCTTAAACATGCTAAACATTGCTAAACGTGTCTAGTAATGGTTTCCAATCGTAGTAGTAATAAAACATACGCCTAGCTAGCGTACTTGGTAACGCTGATATAGTATGGACATGGTAACGTTTTGGTAACATATTGAACAAACCTGTGAACTCACCAGCATTATATGTTGACATCTTTTTGGCATGTTTTTCTCAGGTCGCTAATGTAGCAACAAATGGAACTAGGCGCACGGGTCTGCATTGGCGTCTAGGCATAGTTGCACGTTTTGTAATAAAAAGTGTTTTGAATACTTTGGATCATAGCATAGCTGTTTAAATACTTCTTAATGCTTCCGCTTATAAAATTGTTGTTTATGGTTTTACGCTTTCATATAGATTTGTTTATTGTGACCGTTGACTTGGATCCTGGTTTGTCATGCGCCTCGCGGTAAAACCCCACCAGTGGTAATTTGAGGGTGTGACAAATTGGTATCAGAGCCAGGTTATAGTGAACTAGGACTGCATGTAGAGTCTGGTCTATAGCCGAGTCGCGCACACACTAGACGGTCACATACTTTGGGTCTGTTAGTGGGATACGTACTAACGTTGTCGGGGTGTCCTTACATTATCATCATGCTTCTCCGTTACATCATCCGCTTTTATTTGGGTTCTTACCTACTCTTGTCTTCTTCTTCTGGATTGAAGAAGGAGGGGTTGACTTGTTGGTTCTAGCACACACATGCCTTCTGACACTTGCACCTATCGTCACACGTTACTAGGCGACGATATTCAGTGACTAGGGTCTGGATTAGGGGTACATCTGGAGGACCATGTAGAGCAGTTTATCATTTCGGGTGCACACGAAATAATAAACTGGAATGCATGAAAATCCCGATGGATTTCGAGTTTGGATGTATAGTCCTGGATATGTCCCTAGGTTAACTCTTGTAAATTTCTAGTGGTTGACACTGGAAGTGAATCTGAATCCCTCGATTTCTTGATTTGTTAGATCATGTCTGGTGCTCGCGGTGGTGGACGTCGTGGTGGCGGCGGTGGCCGTGCTGGCGGTGGTGGTCGTGCTGGAGGCGGTGGTCGTGGAAACATCAACATGACCCAAGCTGAGCTGAACAACTTGCTACAGCAGCAAGTGAACATGGCTATGGCAAATTTCCAGGCTGGGATTAATGCCATGGGTGGTGAGTTGATTTCTGTCGACCTTGCCTCATTTTCGGGTTTCGTGTCCTTTCGTTTGTGTTTTACTCGTGTACCTTGTTTCAGGTGTTGGTGCCAATCCACCCCCACCTCAGTGCTCTTATAAGAAGTTTTGGGACTGTCAGCCCCATAACTTCGCTGGAACTGAGGGAGCGGTGGGACTGCTCCGATGGCTGGAGAAGGTGGAGTCTGTGTTTGTTATGTGTAACTGTCCTGCTGGGGACCGGGTAAAGTATGCTACTGCGACATTTGAGGGGCCTGCACTGTCGTGGTGGAATGCTACTACACAGAACATGGGATTGGGGGAGGCTATTGCTATGCCTTGGGCGGAGTTTGTGCAGCTATTGAGAGGTGAGTACTGTCCGAGAGAGGAGATACAGAAGTTAGAGCATGAGGTCTGGAGCTACAAGATGGTTGGGTCTGAGATTGAAGAATACACTGTGAGGAGGAATGAGCTGGCGGTGTTGTGCCCTGATTTGCACACACCCGAGTACCGAAGGATCGAGCACTATGTGTCTGGGCTAGTGCCGGAGATTGCTGGGTTGGTGGCTGCTGGGAATCTTCCCACTATTGCTGAAGTTGTCCGATCAGCTCATCGGATGACTAACCTGAAGGTGGCAGAAGGCGTTTTGCCACCCAAGGGTGCTGCTGTGAAGGTTGCTGAGGGGAACAAGAGGAAGTGGGATAGTGTGGGGAAGAGTGTGGTGCCAGCTCAGCCGGCGAAGAAGTTTGATTCATCTGGGTCTTCTTCTGGGCAGAAGACGAGTGGGTATGTTGGGAAGCATCCCAAGTGCAACAAGTGTGGTTTTCACCATTCTGGGGGTTGTGATAGGGCTTGTTGTCATCGGTGCCATCAGTTGGGGCACCATGCTAAGGATTGCAAGGTGGCACTCACCCCAACTCAGACTCCTGCGGCTACTCCTGCTCCTGCTGCTCAGGGGACTCAGGGGAGGCAGGGGTGTTATAACTGTGGTGATGCGGGACACTTCAAGCGTGAATGTCCTAAACTGAAGCAGGGCGATAATGGGAGGGGCAGGAACGGTAACGGGAACAATGGCGGCGGAGGCAGGACTGCACGAGCTTTCGTCATTGGATCTGCGGAGGCTAGGCAGGATCCAGACACAGTTACCGGTACGTTCCTTCTTAATGATCGCTATGTTTCTGTCTTGTTTGATTCTGGTGCCGATAAGAGTTTCGTATCTTTGGATGTTAGTCGATTGCTAGATATAGTACCCACACCTTTAGAGGCTAAGTACTTAATAGAATTGGCTGATGGTAAGAAAATCGAAGCGACACACACCCTTAGGGAATGTCGCTTGGAACTGTCGGGTTTGTCTTTCCCCATTGACCTTATGCCGGTACCCCTGGGTAGTTTTGATGTCGTGGTCGGCATGGATTGGTTATCGTTGTATCGCGCGGAGATCGTTTTTTTTTGACAAGGTTATTCGGATCCCTCTCCCTGATGGAGAGATTCTTTCGGTTCGTGGCGAGAAAAGCGATGCTCCGCTGAGTATCATTTCTAGCATGAAAGCCCGTAAGTATCTTCGGAAGGGCTGTTCGGCCATTCTGGCACTTGTTAACATTTCTACTGACGATGAGAAGAAGATCGAGGATATTCTGGTGGTTCATGACTTTTCTGATGTGTTTCCTGATGATTTACCTGGTCTTCCTCCCCATCGTCAGGTTGAGTTTGGTATCGATCTTACTCCGGGCACAGCTCCTATTTCCCGAGCTCCGTATCGTCTTGCACCTCCCGAGATGCAAGAGTTGTCCAGCCAGTTACAAGAACTCTTGGAAAAGGGTTTCATCCGACCGAGTTCTTCCCCGTGGGGAGCTCCTATTTTGTTTGTGAAGAAGAAGGACGGAAGTCTTCGCATGTGTATTGATTATCGTGAGCTGAACAAAGTGACCATCAAGAATCGTTATCCACTTCCTCGCATTGATGATCTCTTTGACCAGCTTCAGGGCTCCAGCTACTATTCGAAGATTGATTTGCGGTCCGGTTATCACCAGTTGCGCGTCAGGGAAGCTGACATTCAGAAGACTGCTTTTCGCACTCGTTATGGCCATTTTGAGTTCTTGGTCATGCCTTTTGGTCTCACTAACGCACCGGCGGTGTTCATAGATTTAATGAACCGCGTTTGCAAACCTTACCTTGATAAGTTCGTCATCGTGTTCACTGACGATATTCTGATTTATTACAAGAACAAGGCGGGTCATGAGGAACATCTGCGGTTGGTCTTGGAACTTTTGAGATAGGAGCAGTTGTATGCTAAGTTCTCAAAGTGTGATTTTTGGTTACGAGAAGTCCAATTCCTAGGGCATGTGGTGAATGAACTGGGAATTCATGTCGATCCGGCTAAGATCGAAGCTATTAAAGACTGGGAAGCACCAAAGACGCCATCTGAGGTGCGGCAATTCCTAGGTCTTGCGGGATACTATCGTCGCTTCATTGAGGGATTTTCGAAGATCGCTCAACCCCTCACTGCTCTTACCCAGAAGGACCGAAAGTTCGACTGGGATGAACCACAAGAATCAGCATTTCAGATGCTGAAGCTTAAACATTGTTCTGCACTTATCTTATCCTTGCCAGAGGGTACGGATGACTTTGTTGTGTACTGTGACGCTTCTATTCGTGGTCTCGGTTGTGTGTTGATGCAACGCGAGAAGGTTATTGCTTATGCTTCTCGTCAACTCAATGTTCATGTGAAGAACTACACTACTCATGACTTAGAACTGGGTGCGGTAGTCTTTGCGTTGAAAATCTGGAGACATTACTTGTACGGTACCAAGTGTGAAGTATATACCGATCACAAGAGTCTTCAGCATATTTTCGACCAGAAGGTGTTGAACATGCGGCAGCGTCGCTGGGTTAAACTCCTGAACGATTATGACTGTGCCATTAAATACCATCCTGGCAAGGCGAACGTTGTGGCGGACGCCTTGAGCAGGAAGGAGTCTGCGAATCCTCGTCGTGTTCGAGCCTTACAGCTCACCATTCATTTGTCATTTCCTGACCGAATCCGTTCTGCACAGTTGGAAGCTTTGAAGGAAAAAAACCTTAAGGCTGAAACTATGCACAGTGCCGACAAGCATCTTGAGCTCAGGACCGATGGCTTACACTATTTTGCGGGACGTGTTTGGGTCCCATTGTTCGGGGGATTGCGCAAGCTTGTTTTGGATGAAGCTCACAAATCCCGGTATTCTATTCACCCTGACTCCGATAAGATGTATCAGGATTTGAAGATACCTTATTGGTGGCCGAACATGATGTAGCACCGCAAAATTTTCAAACACGTATAATATATTATTTTTTTCCAACCACACAACTTATATATATATATGTATATATATAAGTGTAATAATAATAATAATAATAATAATAATAATAATAACAACAAGACCATAACTGATTTGTTTATTTTACCCAACCCAGTTCTGAGCCCAGACAAATACCCAGCCCAACAGCCCACAGGCCCATACCAGCAGCCCACTAACCCTCCTTTCCCATTTCAGCTTTAAAAAAAAAATTGTGTTGGGGACGGGAATCGAACCCGGGTCCCCAACCGGCTCAATCATATTCACCCACACACCAAACCACCTGATATGTATGAATCTTTGTTACAAACCTGGACGCGATTTAATTATAAGCGAGCATGAATTCATCTCAGTTGACTTGGAAAGTCAACTGAGATCAATAACCTACCATAATTGAGATCTTTGACTCGTGATTAAACCTGTAATTGGCAACGTAGCACGATTACCGGCCTGTAATGAGTCAAACACACAGCAAATCCCCATCAATTCTTACCAAATTGAGCTTTTAACGCGTCAAACCCATTAACTCGGTCAAACATTGCCAAATCGAACACCCGACCCTTAACATTATAAATTGATCATTCCAGAGCATTCACAACTCGCCAATCTTCATCTCTCAACCCCTCAAATTCTTCACTTAAACACAGTCCTTGTTCATACGATCGTGATTTTGACTTCTGGTTTGACCGGCCATTCGTCATCGAAACAACATTGTAAGCTCAAAGTTTTATATGGGTTTTATTCATCGGCATTCACACATCAATAGCCCTAAGATTGATTGGGCTATTGATGTGTGAATCAGACAATTGATTAAGCTAGGGTTCGTAATTGTTGAATTGGGGATAAACTAGATTTGCATAGCGTATTTATATAATTAAAAACAAAAACAATCACAACCACTGGTCTAGACCAGGTGGTTGTGACTGTTGCTTGGCCCTAAGCCACCCGGGTTCGAGTCCCGGCAGTGGCGTCCCATTCCATTTTTTTTTCATTAAACCTTTTTAAATCAATTAGTAATATATAAATTACATTTAATATTATAAATTCATTTTTAATTATTAAAACTCTTTTATAAATTCTAAAAAAATTATATCTTTCAAATCTGAGTTAAAGGATTTATTGACAATTTTGAGTTTTCTAAAAATAATTGATTTAATATTTATAATAATTAAATCAATTTTATACTATTATATTTATAAAAATCCATTAAAATATCAAAACAACTTTATTAAATTCCACAAAAATTATCCCATGTTTATACCATGTTAAACTTTACTGAAATAATTTTTAATTCAGAAAAATAATTTATTTATATTTTTAATCAATTTTTGTTAGATTTAATCATAATTAAATCATAATAAATCCAATTTTTGGTATTTTTGCACCAAAATTTTATACAATTTATTTTTAAACATTTAGAACAGAAATATGATTTTTAAAATAATAATTCTTTAATTTTAGTATTTTTGAATATTAAAGTTAAGTTTTGACAATTTGTAATAAATAGATTTAATAATCTATTTTAAAGAAAATAATTTTATAAAAATTATTTTTATACTTTATACATATTATTGTGACCATCTTAAATTTAAATTTCATAAAAAGATTTTTAGTTATTTATTTACTAAATTTCTCTCAATTGGCGAATATTTTTAATAATAATCAAACAAGCATTTATCCCCAATTCGAAGCCCTACAACTTATACATTTGTATGCTAGATAGACTTAGACTTATTTGTTACCTTATTATAGGGTGATACTTGATACATTTGGGCAACACCATTATCCAATTTTTCAACAGATATAACATTTTACCAAGGTGAGTTTTACATAGCCCCTTTTCTATTTATCACCATTTTTGGGGTGAAACATGTTACAACATCATTAATGCAATTCAATCATCAATGTGTCTATGTGTTTTTCTATGTTGCATTATGTCTTGAACATAACTAGGGTAAGCACAATTCTAGCATAATCATTAACATTGATCAGCCGACGGTATACATTGATAGATCTATTGGACTGACAATCCCACCCGGATACGTGCCTCCTACAAAGGTTGCGTGGGTGTTTGTTATCGTATAACATTTTCAATTGGACCATGAGCGTATGGTATGTATCATATTATAACAGTCATCAGGGTTGATTATGCACTCGATTTATTTCTAGTATGTTCTCACATATGGACTAGATTGACATGACACATGAATTGCACATCATTTTTACTCAATTATCAAAAACCTATGTAATTCTCACCAACTTTTTGTTGACCCAAAACATTTTCAACTTAACATGTTTCAGGTTCTATTTGCTTGAAGATTTGAATTGATGCTTGAAGATATGTGTATAGTTTATTCAATTTGATGTACAAATTCTAGAACAATTGTATGTAATTCATTTAAAATAATTAATGGAATTTATTATTCACCATGAGCTACTGAACAATCATCAATACGTGACATCCCGATGTTTCCGCCATCGGTTGGGGTGTTACAGATTGGTATCAGAGCCTTGGTTATAGGGAGTTAGGTTATTAGAAAAATAATCTAGTCTATAACCATAGGATTTAACAAGTACTTGCTTCTTTTACTTGCTATTCTCTATCTCCCTCCTACTTCATATCCCTACTTTCATCCTTACAAGAAGGTTGCTCTCCACCATTGGATCTACTCTTAGACTAATAGGACAAAATCCTCAAGTTTAGCCTGAACCACCTTGAGATCTCGTCGAAGTTCTAGATTTTAATAACGAACACGTGCAATCTGGAAGGGTGAACGCCTGTATTCTGAGTCTTCTGTCTAGGCTGGCATTGCGCATATATCCCAATCAGACGAGGGACCCGGATGCCTACCTGGGAATTCTCGGGATGAGTGTTCACTTATAGGCTAAAGCATGTCTTCATATGTTATTAGAATTTAGAATCTTTGATAAGTCAACGTTTTCGTTTATTCGTTTTAATGAATAAATGATTACACTCCTTATATAATCTCATTCATTTCACTGTGTCACTTACAGATCATGCCTCCACGTCGCAGTACTCGTCTTAACAGTGGTAACAATCATGATGAAGGGAGTAGCAATCACAATCATAACCATGACACTAACCACAACAACAACAATGGTGTCGATGCCCAACTGGCTGCAATCATTTCTCAACAAATGGCGCAGCAAATCGCAACTCTGGTTCCCAACTTACTAGCTCAAGTCATCCAGTTGAACGGCAACGGGAACGGCAACGGCAATGGGAATGGAAATGGACACCACAACGAAAATGGTCTCCCAGCCTGCACCCTTAAGCATTTCAATTCTTGTAACCCTCCAAAGTTTAGTGGTGAAGAAGGAGCTACAGGACTCCTACAATGGTTTGAGGGCATTGAGAATACCTTCATTAACAGTGAATGCCCCGACAACTTTAAAGTCCGTTATGCCATGAGTGTTCTTCACAAACGAGCACTCACCTGGTGGAATGAAGAAAAACGCACTCGCGGAGCTGAAGCTGCACTAGCCTTAACTTGGGATCAAGCTAAAGACATTATGAAGGCAGAGTTCTGTCCTCGTAATGAAATCAAGAAACTGGAAGACGAATTTCATGATCTTGCTCAAGACAGTGGGGAAGACCTTGCTTACAACACTCGCTTTCACGAACTTAGCTTACTGCTACCCCACAAAGTCACCCCTTTGCCCATTGCGATCGAAAAATACATTGGTGGCTTACCGATGCAGATTCAAGACACGGTGTGGGGAAGGAACCCTGCTACTTTAGAAGAAGCAAAGCGTTTGGCTGCCACTCTAACAGATAACCATGTGAAGGCAGGAACCCTAACTCGTAAAGGGGAAAAGAAGAAGGATACTTCCCAACCTGCCATTGACATCAAAACTGAGGCCTCAACCAACGGGAAAAACAAGGTCAGGAATTTTGCAATAGACACCACTGCCCCACCCACCAAGAAACAATACAATGGGAACCTACCTAAGTGTGACACCTGCCAGTATCACCATCCAACTCAAGTACCCTGTCGACAGTGCACCAATTGTCAAAGGTATGGGCATCTTGCAGATGTTTGTCGAATCCCTGCTACCGACGCTCTTGATGCTCCAAATAATCCCGCTTGAGACCCTCCAATTACTTAACAGCAAACCCTACCATTTGAATAATGTCCATTTTCTCTTTAATTCCATGTATTACACTTTTGAGTTAAAATAATAAATTCAAGTATTATTATAACATCTGTGTGCATGCTTGTTTGAATATGAACTGATTGCTATAACAATAATCATATTTGCTTACTTGTACAACAAGTAGTTGACTACCAAACAACCTACTTAACGATTGGTAGAGGTCATCATGTCTTTCCAACAGTCGGGAGAGGCCCTACCACCTGCTCAACGACTGGTGGGGACTATCAGACCTGCTCAACAATCGGTAGAGTCATAAAAGGACGCAAAACCCTAACGTAAGGTAAATTGGTAATTACGGTCCGGAACGTAATCATGAATTTACAGGTACATTAAGGTAGTGTGAAATTTTATCAAGGTTTTCAGTAGTTGGCAAATTGTAAACCTAGTATTTCTCTTAACTTCGGGACGAAGTTCCTAAAAGTAGGGGAGACTGTAGCACCGCAAAATTTTCAAACACGTATAATATATTATTTTTTTTCCAACCACACAACTTATATATATATATGTATATATATAAGTGTAATAATAATAATAATAATAATAATAATAATAATAATAATAACAAGACCATAACTGATTTGTTTATTTTACCCAACCCAGTTCTGAGCCCAGACAAATACCCAGCCCAACAGCCCACAGGCCCATACCAGCAGCCCACTAACCCTCCCTTCCCATTTCAGCTTTAAAAAAAAATTGTGTTGGGGACGGCAATCGAACCCGGGTCCCCAACCGGCTCAATCATATTCACCCACACACCAAACCACCTGATCTGTATGAATCTTTGTTACAAACCTGGACGCGATTTAATTATAAGCGAGCATGAATTCATCTCAGTTGACTTGGAAAGTCAACTGAGATCAATAACCTACCATAATTGAGATCTTTGACTCGTGATTAAACCTGTAATTGGCAACGTAGCACGATTACCGGCCTGTAATGAGTCAAACACACAGCAAATCCCCATCAATTCTTACCAAATTGAGCTTTTAACGCGTCAAACCCATTAACTCGGTCAAACATTGCCAAATCGAACACCCGACCCTTAACATTATAAATTGATCATTCCAGAGCATTCACAACTCGCCAATCTTCATCTCTCAACCCCTCAAATTCTTCACTTAAACACAGTCCTTGTTCATACGATCGTGATTTTGACTTCTGGTTTGACCGGCCATTCGTCATCGAAACAACATTGTAAGCTCAAAGTTTTATATGGGTTTTATTCATCGGCATTCACACATCAATAGCCCTAAGATTGATTGGGCTATTGATGTGTGAATCAGACAATTGATTAAGCTAGGGTTCGTAATTGTTGAATTGGGGATAAACTAGATTTGCATAGCGTATTTATATAATTAAAAACAAAAACAATCACAACCACTGGTCTAGACCAGGTGGTTGTGACTGTTGCTTGGCCCTAAGCCACCCGGGTTCGAGTCCCGGCAGTGGCGTCCCATTCCATTTTTTTTTCATTAAACCTTTTTAAATCAATTAGTAATATATAAATTACATTTAATATTATAAATTCATTTTTTATTATTAAAACTCTTTTATAAATTCTAAAAAAATTATATCTTTCAAATCTGAGTTAAAGGATTTATTGACAATTTTTAGTTTTCTAAAAATAATTGATTTAATATTTATAATAATTAAATCAATTTTATACTATTATATTTATAAAAATCCATTAAAATATCAAAACAACTTTATTAAATTCCACAAAAATTATCCCATGTTTATACCATGTTAAACTTTACTGAAATAATTTTTAATTCAGAAAAATCATTTATTTTATATTTTTAATCAATTTTTGTTAGATTTAATCATAATTAAATCATAATAAATCCAATTTTTGGTATTTTTGCACCAAAATTTTATACAATTTATTTTTAAACATTTAGAACAGAAATATGATTTTTAAAATAATAATTCTTTAATTTTAGTATTTTTGAATATTAAAGTTAAGTTTTGACAATTTGTAATAAATAGATTTAATAATCTATTTTAAAGAAAATAATTTTATAAAAATTATTTTTATACTTTATACATATTATTGTGACCATCTTAAATTTAAATTTCATAAAAAGATTTTTAGTTATTTATTTACTAAATTTCTCTCAATTGGCGAATATTTTTAATAATAATCAAACAAGCATTTATCCCCAATTCGAAGCCCTACAACTTATACATTTGTATGCTAGATAGACTTAGACTTATTTGTTACCTTATTATAGGGTGATACTTGATACATTTGGGCAACACCATTATCCAATTTTTCAACAGATATAACATTTTACCAAGGTGAGTTTTACATAGCCCCTTTTCTATTTATCACCATTTTTGGGGTGAAACATGTTACAACATCATTAATGCAATTCAATCATCAATGTGTCTATGTGTTTTTCTATGTTGCATTATGTCTTGAACATGACTAGGGTAAGCACAATTCTAGCATAATTATTAACATTGATCAGCCGACGGTATACATTGATAGATCTATTGGACTGACAATCCCACCCGGATACGTGCCTCCTACAAAGGTTGCGTGGGTGTTTGTTATCGTATAACATTTTCAATTGGACCATGAGCGTATGGTATGTATCATATTATAACAGTCATCAGGGTTGATTATGCACTCGATTTATTTCTAGTATGTTCTCACATATGGACTAGATTGACATGACACATGAATTGCACATCATTTTTACTCAATTATCAAAAACCTATGTAATTCTCACCAACTTTTTGTTGACCCAAAACATTTTCAACTTAACATGTTTCAGGTTCTATTTGCTTGAAGATTTGAATTGATGCTTGAAGATATGTGTATAGTTTATTCAATTTGATGTACAAATTCTAGAACAATTGTATGTAATTCATTTAAAATAATTAATGGAATTTATTATTCACCATGAGCTACTGAACAATCATCAATACGTGACATCCCGATGTTTCCGCCATCGGTTGGGGTGTTACACATGAAAGCTGATATAGCTTCTTATGTCAGCAAATGTTTGACTTGTGCTAAAGTCAAGGTGGAGTATCAGAGGCCGTCTGGTCTCCTGCAACAACCAGAGGTTCCGGAATGGAAGTGGGAACGAATCACGATGGATTTTGTCACCAAGCTGCCAAGATCACCTAGTGGTTTTGATATGATCTGGGTGATTGTTGACCGGCTGACAAAATCGGCACGTTTTATACCTATTAAGGAAACCGATGAACTCGAGCGGTTGGGTCGACTTTACCTTAAGGAGGTGGTTTCTCGGCACGGGGTGCCTGTTTCTATTATCTCTGATCGTGATTCTCGTTTCCTTCGCGTTTCTGGAAGGCTCTGCACAAGGCTTTGGGTACTCAGTTGGATATGAGTACGGCTTATCATCCGCAAACTGATGGACAGAGTGAGCGGACGATTCAAACCTTGGAAGACATGCTTCGGGCATGTGTTATCGATTTTGGCAAAAGTTGGGAGATCCACCTGCCGTTAGTGGAGTTCTACTACAACAACAGCTATCACTCTAGTATCAAGGCAGCTCCGTTCGAGGCTCTTTACGGACGGAAATGTCGATCACCACTTTGTTGGGCCGAGGTGGGCGAGAGCCAGCTCACTGGTCCGGAACTTGTGTATGAAACTTCGGAGAAAATCGTACAGATCCGTCAACGTTTGGCTGCTGCACGGGATCGTCAGAAGAACTATGCCGATCACCGTCGAAAACCTTTAGAGTTCCAGGTTGGGGACAGGGTACTTCTGAAAGTTTCACCATGGAAGGGCGTCATACGCTTTGGAAAGCGTGGCAAGCTTAACCCTCGTTATGTCGGACCATTCGCAATCCTGGATCGGATTGGACCGGTGGCATACAGACTTGATTACCGGCGGAGCTCGGTAGTGTGCACAACGTCTTCCATGTGTCTAACTTGAAGAAGTGTTTGGCTGATGAATCTCTCATTGTACCACTGGAAGAGATCAAGGTTGATGATCGTCTTCGCATTGTGGAGGAACCTGTCGAGATTCTCGACTACAAGATTCGTAGCCTTCGTCGGAGTAAAATCCGCATCGTTAAAGTCCGTTGGAACTCGAACCGTGGACCGGAGTTCACATAGGAACGGGAGGATCAGATGAAAGCTAAGTATCCTCATCTTTTTCCGAAGTGCGCGTTTGAATCGAGGCATGTTACTGCTGAAGCGGAATGAATCTCGGGTCGAGATTCCTTTCAACGTGGGGATGATGTGACATCCGGTAATTTCCTTTTCGTTCTGTTCTTTTTCGTTTCTTTCATTTGGGGCTTTGCGCAATTTTCGGGACGAAAATTCTTTCAACGTGGGGATGATGTGACACCCGGCATGTTTGGCTTAAACGTATTAGTGACATCTAAGTCTACCTTAGCGAGAAGCGTTTATAAACGAACTTAACTGGGTTAGTTGAGTCGGGTCAAGTTAGGATTGTCCAGGGTACAATGATCTGGAGGATCATTGGGAGTCGTTTTGGTAATACACTAGTACCGGGATCCGTTGTTGGTGACATTACATGAACTAATTAAGTATATGTATAGATTATGGGTCGTGTGGTGAATTATATACATAGATGTGTTTAAATGATGTGTAAATGATTATCTATGCTTAAATATGTCAAATATAGATTAAGGATGCATGCTTATGTGTTAAGATGTGTTAGAATGCGTTAAACACGACAAACTGGAAAACTAGTTAAAAAGGAGTTCTGGTTCGACCACTTCGAGTGGTCGAAGGAGAACAATTGCCTGGTTCGACCCTTTGTAAATGGGCGAACCTGGGAAAGAATTCCCTTCGACCAGGACAGGGCTCATTCGACCCTGTGTAAGGGTCGAAGGAGGCCACCTTCGACCATTGAAAGGGGGCGAAGGAGAAGTAGTATAAATACCAAACTTTGTCATTTTTCATCATTTCACAAACCCTAACCGTCCCAAAACGCTCTCAAACAATCTTAATCACTACGAAAGGAGTTTTTGCTCTTCTTTTTCATAATCTAACCTATCTACAACATCTAAACAAGAATCCAAGGTGCGTTCTTAATCCTAAACCTTTTTAAAAGCATTTTAATTCGTTTTCATCTAACCCTAATTGTCCGGATCTGTTCTAAGGGTGTTTTTATGATTAAAAACCTTTTAAACATCTTTCTAAATCAAAACATTATCACTTAACATAGGTTTTCATGGTGAATAACATATGTAAATTGTGTATTATGTGGTGTTATGTGTTGTTCAATGATTTGCTGCTATGTCTATGATAGAAACCTGATATAGGGTTGTTATTGATGTTAGATTATTGTTCTTTAGGGTTAGGATTGGATATAATGATATTATGGGTATTTGGGGGTTTTAACGAATCTAGACTTAATGCATGATATTTATGATCAATAGAATTGATAAGAAAAGATCGAACACTCGACAAACTGAGCATTTCAAGTTGAATAAGAATCGATTTCAAAAGTTTCCAAATTGGGTAAATTATTCATGCATGAAAGTGATGTTTCCATAATCTTTACCATTTTGGGAAAGGGCTGAAACGGACGTATTATCGGGGGAAATCGGTGGGGTTTTGTAGGGATAAGTTATCCATGCTTGACTGCTGTGTTTGATGATGTTTCGAGTTGTTTTGAATGTGTTTGAAGCGTTTTTAGGAAAATTTGCACAACAGGGGCGAACCTGGCCTCCTTCGACCGATCGAAGGTGCGAAGGAGGGAATCCAGGGTCGAACCTGGGTTTTTGTTGGGCGAACGTGGTAAAACGGGCGAAGGAGGCATCAAACGGTCGAACGAAATGTAAAACGGGCGAAGGAGACTGAAAACGGGCGAAGGAGACTGAAAACTGACTGGTTCGACCGTTCTGATGGAACTAGACGCACGGGTCTGCATTGGCGTCTAGGCATAGTTGCACGTTTTGTAATAAAGAGTGTTTTGAATACTTTGGATCATAGCATAGCTGTTTAAATACTTCTTAATGCTTCCGCTTATAAAATCGTTGTTTATGGTTTTACGCTTTCATATAGATTTGTTTATTGTGACCGTTGACTTGGATCCTGGTTTGTCATGCGCCTCGCGGTAAAACCCCGCCAGTGGTAATTTGAGGGTGTGACAACTTTCCTTAAAACTAAGCTCTAAAATCTCAAAATTTTACAGCTTAAATCAATCCCATTTCCTAATCATATATGGATTTCACAATCACATTTCATCTTACCATCTTAGCCACATGTTTGATTATTTTCAACACCCTCCCCAAATCATATTATTTCATTTTTCAACATGTTACATCTTTCTAAACTGTAACCTCATAACCTGGGTAGACCTTAGCCCAACACTAAAGATTTCTTAATATTGTCAAAATTTTCATCACCTACAAACCATGGAAAATACATATTTTTGTTATAAGATATCCTCAAACTTAATTTCTAAATCCAAATGTTTATTCATTAGCATAACAAAGGATTTTTGATATAATGTCACCTTGATCTATAAAACCTAACGTCGTGTTTAAAATCTTCGACTAAACTAAAATATTCTGATCTAAAGCCACTTAGTTTGTACTATTTAGCAACTTTTGTTTTATATAAGAAACCAGTTTTAAAAAGAAAAATGATAAGATCTTTCAATTTTTGGTATTTATCACAATCATGTTTTCTCATACGCTAGATTCTAACCTTTGATCCAAACCCCACGATTTACACTGCTACATAATCTCCTTACTATAAAATAAACCCTTTATTAACTATTTTCACGTTCACTATCTTTCATAACCTTGATGATGCTTTGAGTTCTTCATCATCCTCTCAAGAACTAAATTCATATTCTTCACCTTCTGGAACATGAACTTGATCCCTATGATAATCAGACTATTGAAAACTTGATTGTTCGTTGCATCAAACATGATTCTTAGTTATACATGAGGATTTGATTATCTACTTGAACATTTGATTATTCATGCTATACTTGATGCATTTACAAACTTACTTACATGTATATATTACGAACTTGTAACTTATGTGTTAAATAAAAAACAATTGCTACACTTAATCAAACAACTGGTAGAGGATGAAGTACTTGCTCAACAGTTAGTAGAGTAACTAACAACCTGCTCAACGATTGGTAGAGGTCATCATGTCTGCTCAACAGTCGGTAGAGGTTCTAATAACCTGCTCAACGACTGGTAGAGGCTATCGCACCTGCTCAACAATCGGTAGAGGTTCCTACTCACTGACTGGTAGAGGTCTTTTCCTGCTCAACAGTTGGACTCATTTTTGGATACATCATACATGTAATTTGATACAAAGATTTATTAGACTCATTGATACAAAGATTCAATCACAAGGTTATTTTGCATTACTTACATATGTGTTTAGAGTCATAGAAGGACACAAAACCCTAATGTAAGGTAAATTGGTGATTGCAGTCTGGAACGTAATCATGAATTTACAGGTACGTTAAGGTAGTGTGGAATTCTATCAACGTTTTCGGTAGATAATCAATTATAAACTCTAGTTACCTGGTAGTTCATTTAGTCTTTCTATAGTCAATCAACTCATGCATTTCTTTCCTAACACTTAAGTTTAGTGTTTTGCTAGATTCTTATTCTCCTTGCTATTTCAGATGAACCTAATCCAACCCTTAAAACTCACACATATCAAACCTTTTATCCAAATTATTCGAAACAGATTATTCTATTACCTATAAATTCATGTCCTGCCTTAACCCAAATTTTCCAAACCCCAGTTGACTTAATTTCTACCTAATCATCCTCAACCCTGTGTTTTTAATAAACTTCGAGACGAAGTTCCTAAAAGTAGGGGAGACTGTAACACACACAATTTTTTATATATATATATATAGAACTCCCTCGTTTATTCATCCGATTCATGTTTACATTATCTTTCCCATCCATTTTATTAATTTTTTTGTTTAAATAATGACTTATAATCAATATTAAATTGGATTTTATTAAAAATTCTGATTTAAAAATGTTAAAAAAATGTTTGCCTGAGCCAGGATTCCAACCCGAGTCCCTGGCGGGCTAAACCTTAACCACACCACACAAACCACTACACCATTTGGTGTTTTGTGATGTTAATTAAAACCAATTAAACTTAAACCCTTTCAAGGTCCCTTAGTCAAACCTGAAAAGTCAAAAATAGTCTCTTAGTCAAGTCAAGTCAAAGTGTTAGTAAATATGGTCTCCTAGTCAAGTCAAAGTGTTAGTAAATATGGTCTTCTAGTCAAGTCAAAGTTGTTCCTAAATTCTAGCCTAGTCAAAGTAGTCCCTAATTACAACTACAATGTCTACACTATAAATAAAATAGCCTACCATTCAACTCTTTATAACATTCAATAAAAAAAAACATTATTATCCCATCTCCCACATACTAAAGTTTTCATCCATCATTATCTCCTCTAGCTAGTTCCGAGTTTTCCAAGGCATTATTACTAAGTGTTTGCACGCTCAAGAAAACTCACGAACTCATTAAGCACCTAAGGTGAGTTTACATAGCCCCTTTTTACCATTTCACTATTTTGGGGTGAAACATGTTACAACATCAATTTACAATTCAACATAAGCGTCTATGTGTTATTCTATGTTGCATTATGTCTTAAACATTACTATGGTAAGCACAATTATTCTAGCATAATCATTAACTCCGTACAAGCCAACGATACACAATAATAGATCTATTGGACTGACAACCCCACCCGGATACGTTACCTGCTACATAGGTAGCGTGGGTGATTGTTATCGCAACAAAAACGAGTGAACCATATGCGTATGTGATGGACCACAATATTCTAGTCACAAGATTTGATTATGCACACGATTTACCGGGTAGTATTGTTTTCACATATGGACTAGACTTGCCATGACACTCGAATTGTACAAATTTTATTCAACATTCAAACCGTGTAATTCTCACCAACTTTTGTTGACCCAATATATTTTCAAACTTAACATGTTTCAGGATATAGCTTGCTTAAAGATTAGAGTTAATGCTTGAAGATGTGTATCTAGTATTTTTCATTTTGATGTACAAATTCTTTTAGAACAATTGTATGTAATTTATGTAATCAATTAATGAAATTTATTATTTACCATGAGCTACTGAACAATCGTCAATACGTGATATCCCGATGTTTCCGCCATCGGTTGGGGTGTTACACCTACCTTGTTATGTACATAATTTTTAATGTTTCTATCACTCTATTGTTTTCTTGACTCACATTTTATTTTTGAAGTTGAATTAGAAGCCCTTCGTATACTCAGGTACATATTATTTGTCCTTTAGCCTTGAGCTGTCATTATTAACTGTTATACTTATGAATGTGTCACTTTTAACCCATTAAGCTAAAACAGAAATGGGTCAAAAGTTGCCATTTGTAGTTTTATGCATTATAAGGTTTTATAAATCATACCAGGTTTCAATGGTGCTCTCAGTATTTACTGATTTTTTCTGTTTTGGTGAAACTTTTGAATCATTTTTCACTTTTTCTATTTTGGTGAAATTATAGCTAAAGCTACTTTCTTTTACTGTTTCTGACTCATTACTCTTGTGGTGAAATCTGACCAACCAGTAACCTATTGCAGGCTATTCAAGCTTCTCATTAGTTATATCCGTGCAATTTCAAGCTCAAGGATACTATTTGTAATCCAATTTTGAACATGGATATTATATATAAATCCAAATTTGTAATACTTTAGTGATCTCATGTCTCCTACTCCTCCATAAGTAAAATTATATAGAGAGAAATGATTTTAGCATCTCAACAATCAAGACTCTTAAATAACTATAAATAAAAGTAATAAAATGGGTGAGTCAAAAAGATCATATAGTGGTAAATGTTTGTGTAGTTTGGACTAACCAGAGTATTATATTTGTTATGCATAAACATGTAAATTATTACCACAGTATTATATATATATTTTTTAGATAAAGTGTTTTTGTATTCAGAATATAGTTTAAAGGACGTTCGAGTTTCGAACCATCAAAAAGTAAAGAAGTGATCTTATCTCAAAGACCATAGTATTAGCCAATGTTAACACCTACATAGATTGAAAGGTAATAACATGATATACAAAGAAGTGATCTTAACTCAAAGACGATTGTATTAGCCAATGTTAACACCTACATAGATTGAAAGGTAATAACAGGATATACGATATTACGATCGTATATTTTAGTTCTCTTAAAAATATAGTGAACTTTATTTTCATCCCGTCTGATAGAAAACTATTACTATTGTTCCTACATTGCCAAAAAAAAAAATGGCAACAAAAAATAATGAAGGATGTAAGTTCTGAAAATTTTGAAATGAAGTTTCTATTATTACACAGTATTACATTATTAAAACTTATTCCACTTACAAAGTACTTAATTCATATGGTTGATCAGAGACTGTTCCTTATATTGGTTGACGAAAATGCATGTCTATTTATTTGTTTATTTCGGATTTACATAAGAATAAATACACACTTCAGATTTAGCACGGGTAGGGCTACAAACGAACCGAACGAACACGAACAAGACCTTGTTTGTGTTCGTTTGTTGAGAAAATCAAGTGTTCACGAACAGTTCATGAACACTTGCCGAACGAGATTTTTTGTTCGTGTTCGTTCGTTAAGAAAACACTTGTGTTCGTGTTCGTTTGTTAATGTTGTTCATGAACGCAAACGAACACAAAGAAATGTTTATGTATAGAAACAAACACAAACGAACATATATTAACTTTGGAATAAAATATAATTGTTAAGACATCAGCTAGATCCACCCAAAATATAAGTAAATTGTCCAAACATATTTACCTCACATAAATTATCTATTTGGGTAAATAAAAAATTATAAAAATTATAACCCTATTTAACTATCGAACATAAACGAACACGTTACAGAACGTTCAAGAACATAAACGAACGAATGCGGCCTCTGTTCATAAACTATTCGCTGAAAGTTCGGTTCGTTTGCAGCCCTAAGTATGGGGATTGATAAATTAACGTAATTGAATTTTAACATATTGTATGAATAAGAAAACTAACTTAAGTACTATATAATATATTACGAGCCGATTGATTAGCAAAAAGTAAACAAGTACCAGGTTGCAAATTGCCGCTGCCGCTGCATCGCGCGGGTTGCTTATTAGTATATATATATATATATATATATATATATATATATATATATATATATGTAACAACCCGACTAGGAGGGGCTGAACGAAATAACAGTTTGGTAACAGACTTGCACAACGGAAGCAACAATAACAAATACTTAAATGTTATACAATTTCTAATCCAAAAATATAAATACATAACTAAGATAAATAGTCTAATATTTATGCTGGGATGAAACATGGCGGTCGTCGAAGAAGTTGATTAGGTGTGATCCGCTAGTCGATCCAAATCTCAATCCATACTTAGCTCTAATGCTCTAAACTGCTACGCTTGCAGCTTGAATCCTCTACCATAAAAATCTCTAATCCATACAAGCAAGCATATACCTCGTCCTCAAGATTAACCAAATGCAGTACCTAAACACATGTTTAAAAGAGTCCGGGTCAGCAATTACGCTGGTGAGTCCGTGTAAGTAGTTAAGTAAATCCAAAAAAGTTTAACAGCTTAAAAGCAAGTTTACACAGTTCAAAACATAGTGATGTACAAGTCACACCACCTCAATCCTAACACTGAATCCATCTTCTCACATTATGGATTCCTATGGCATAATATACGCCACAACGGTCCGCAGACCTTAGTGGAGGGTTTTCCGGGCTTCCAGATCCACTGTGCGTGGGGGATTCCCCAATTAGTACTACCCATATATTAAGTGGCCCAACTCCCTTGGGTTAATGAGTGTGCATCTGGTTTTGGGAGCCCTTGTCACATCAAATAAGTTACACACACAAGCATATGTTCACCCCAAAACAGTAAAACAAAAGGGGGAATTACATGAACACACCTATCTAGTCATCCAATGATATGTCTTGCCAATGCCTTGAACCTAACTATCTGTTACATGCCAAGCCATATCATGTTTACAAGTATTAGTGCTTGTAACCGAGTATCGCGGTTACACGTGTGGATGACTAGGACCTTTCATTGTTAAGTGGACTTATTCTAAGTGTTAGTTAATAATTCTACTTATCTATACATGTGAAGGGTGGTCATTTATCCGAAGTCTTACTCATCGAGTTCATCATCTTGAGTCCTATCAATATTATTATTTTAGTCGCAACTAGTAACTAAATAACCAATATCTATGTTATATCATTTATGTGGTCCTTCGAGTTCCAAGTGTCGAGTAACTTAGTATGTAAATCTGTGTGTGTGTGTGTGTATATATATATATATATATGTGTGTTGTCCTTCCTATTTCCTATTGTTTCGTCGAGTCGTCCAAGTCCCACTTCATGTTTTATGTCCACAAGATTCGTCTTAAGTTCAAAAGTGTCACTATTGTTGTTGGAAATATTAGTTATCTTGTATATCAAAGTCCCTTATGTTAATGTCCAATTGTCCCAATGTGTTATGTTCCTCATTTGTCATCATCTTAATTGTGACACTCCGCATTTTCATGTTCCTACATTAACTGAACTCTAGTTAACTTGCATGTGCATACGTGACTAAACACTTGACTAGGGTTAGTTAGGAAGGTCTTTCTATATGTTATAGGGTAATAACATATGTTATGTGATAATAACATATGTTACATTATAATAAGTAAAGTTATCATCACAATGCACACACGAGTCCTGTATCCTGAACGTTGGTGAATTGTTTGGCATACATGATAATGTGTACAATTGAATTATGATGAACGTGAAGTAACATGTTTATGTGGATTACATGTTTATGTGAATTACCGCTTAACTAAAAGTTAGTACGTAAACTATGCAAATTATGTGCACTCTATGATTAATATGTATTGAGATAATAAAAACAATAGCTTTTATGTAGGTTGGGGTAGTTAATATTATCGGGTCCAGTATTGGGCTAAAACATGATTAACAAGTCCGGTCGGCAAACTAAAATGCCCTAAAACCCAATTACTTGGGCAACTAGCCAAATCCTCTTATAAACTTTGATCAAAAAAAAAGAAAAAGAAAAAGAAACCCTAACCCCCTAACCTTGCGCCGTAAACACCCCTACCCCCACAATCTCTCAATTTCAATCAAACAACAAATTCCCTTGATTAATCCAAGTGGTGTTGGGTAGAATTTCTAAACCTTGAGGATTTCTTGCATTGAAAGGGAGTCGGTAGCTCATTTCTGTTTGTGGAATTTGGATTATTCACGTGCAACCTAAGGTGAGTTTCACTACTCTTTTCTCAAAAGCATGCGTCTCGGGTTTGAGACAACGTACTTAACCTTTTCTAGTCCGGGTTGGGACTACTATTTTCTAGTCCGGTTTGGGAGTACTTACACATCCCGGGTTGGGATGCTATGGCTCCTTGTGTTGGTCGGTTATTGACTCCTTGTGTGGGTCGGGTTTTGCTAGTTCGCAAACTGTGTCCTTGATTAACTAAACAACTCTATCATCTGTAAGTCCTTCACATACCGAATGAGTTGCCGGGTTATGGCAAACGGGTTATTAGTTGATAGCGCTATTAGGTCTTACAAACCTCACACCGGCTCGGGGAGTGCGGGAGTGAACTATAACTTAACAGATTTTATCATTGTTGATAGGAAATGATGTAAGGCATGCGGCTCACATTTGTGGGTACACTTAAATCAGCAGTTCGGTATATCGGTGTTAGCTATCATGAATGGGTTAGCTACCCTTGACATGCGATGAACCAGTGTTTACACGGTTCTTGGAACCAACTCAATTACTTGTTTACGTGGTTTTGGAAACCAGCGCAGTTACATACTCATTTACTTTACTTAGTGAACTCACCAACATTGTTTGTTGACCCACGATTTACATGCTTTTGCAGGTAGTTAGCTTCCGGTGCCAGGATTAGAAAGCACTGCACACATCACTGCATTTGGGGTCTTGGGCATACACCTAAATTACATATTATGCTTTTACGTTTTCTTTTATAAGGTTTTAATTTGGGCGCGTTGTTTTGCGCATGGTTTTTAAAAGGTTTAAATTTGGTTTACGCTTCCGCAGCTTAACTAAACTTGGTTTTTGAAAACGAACTAAATGGTTTGGGCATTTAGAGTTCGTTCATATGACTTATGGCTATGGGATCCTGGTATGTCATGCGCCTCGCGGTATAAACCCCGCAGTGGAAATTTGAGGGTGTGACAGATTGGTATCAGAGCCATTGGTTATAGTGAACTAGGACTGCATGTTGAGTCTAGTCTATAATCATCATAGCATAAGTACACTCACAACTTAATTGCACAACTAGCTTTTAGCTACTTATATCTACAACATATGATTTCGGGAGATATGTTATCTTCTAGTTCTAGACCTAATTCTGAACACGTCAATGGTGGGAACCCAGGGTTACACCAGGTGGCGCATTACTGGGAATAGTATCTTAACAAACCTCATGGATAAGGAAACAACAATAGTACAAGGGAGGGAGCCCATGCGAGCATTGTGGCGCATGTACACAGGAAGCTACACGATGCGCATGACGTGATACCATTAAATCGAATCAACTGTGAAGAAACTCAAATACTGAGACTTATCCTTTTTCACTGAGCAAGGAGACAATTAGTTCTTGTTCCTTGTTACTTGATCTTTCTTACTTCCATTCGAAACTCAGACGGGACTGGGTTACACATATAGAACTTATTTGTTACTTTAGTACCTTACGCCTAGTATGAGCGGGCGGACGTATGACTGCGTATCCCTGTTACTCATAAGTATATGGTAGATTCATGGGAACGCATTCGATCGGGGCTTCTTACACACACTCTTGGGGAGTTACGTAAGGCCTGCGATGCAGTGCAACATCTCAAAGGAAGATGAAACCTACCAGTGACCGACAATCACGATTGGAGGAACGAATGGTGTTGTTGACCATTGAGCTGACTTACACAGGACCGAAGAAGGAGACGGTACGTAATGAGAACCATATAACACTGACATCGCAAAGAGGAAGGATAAGGGATGGAAGGGGAACCTGAGCAGGACGAGCACATGGAAAGTGAGGATGAAGGCTCTATTATCTAGACAGAGCATGGCGACGATTGGGTCTTACCTTTTCTTATTTATCTTTTCTTTCATTTCCCTTTGCCAACTTAGATAAGACTGAGTTCTTATGATCAACAATAGGGTGGTTGAGGCCCTCGCATCTTTCCAAACTAGTAAAAATCTATTTTGCTAAATCATTCTTTTCCCCTGACTTCCATATTTGAACTTTCTTATACCTTGAACGCACATCGTATTTTCAAGCCTTTTATTGGTTGTAAACCTCGATAACTCCAACGGAACTGAAGGAGACCGTCTGATTGCTTCGATAGTATAAGTCTTTGCCATGTGCATTTGTCCCAGGCAGGATGGGGTAATGTATGCTACATGCACACTCAACGAGTTACAGATACTTGGATGGAGAACGTAACACCCTGTGATGAAACTTAGAAATTTGTTATATAAAGACGGATGGGTCTGAGATCGATGCCTACACTACCAAGCTACAGGAGTTAGATACTTTGTGCTCGAATCTAATTAACCAACTTTACCAGCGGATTAAATTTCATACCAAAAGGGTGGGTCCCTCATATTCATGGCTTGGCCATTGCAGCTCACCTACCCAAAATCTAACAAATCTTTCACCTGGCTCGCAAACTCATTGATGAAGCTGTTGAGCATGGTACTTTTCCGAAGCATGGAGCTTCATCTTCTACTTTTGGCGATAGCAAGAGAACGTGGGGTAGTGTGAGGTACAAGTCCTTCAACAAACAATAACCACAACAGTAACAACAACAATGGGGCCCGTGGAATTGCAATTGTGATTGGCTTTGGGGAAGCTAGGACTGATAACAATGTCGTGACGGGTACGACACTCTTGCTTCTATTTTATATGATACTGGTGCGTACTATAGATTTATGTCATCAAAACTTAGCAAACAACTAGGGATGGTTCCTACTCTTCTTGATACCCCGTACATCATAGAGCTAGCTGATGGGAAGCCGGTTGAGGTAACCCACACCCATTGTGACAGTAAGCTCGAGTTGGATGGGCAATCGTTTGCCATCAACATTCTACCTATCACCCTTGGAAGCTTTGATCTCGTGGTTGGCATGGACTTGTTGTCCAAGCAACCTGCTGAAATTCTCTATCGGGAGAAGATTGTTCGTGTCCCCCTCCCAGGTGGAGAACTTTTAGCTATACAGGGTAATCATGGTGGTGCCATGGTGGGCATCATCTCCTTCTTGAAAGCCCAGAAGTGTATTCGTAAGGGCTATCCAGCCATTTTGGCTAACATATCTGACACTCGAGCTGAAACTGAAACTGAAATTGAATCTAAGATTGAGGACATCCCAGTAGTCCGAGATTTTCCAGAGGAACTACCTGGACTTCCATCTGTTTGTTAAGTGGAGTTTCAAATTGACCTTGTACCTGGAGCAGCTCCAGTTGCACGCGAACCATACCGCCTAGCACTAGGCGAACTTCAAGAACAGTCTACCTAACTCCAAGAGCTATTGGATAGGGGCTTTATTAGACCTAGTTCTTCGCCATGAGGAGCTCCAGTTCTGTTTGATAAGAAGAAGGATGGGAGTTTACGCATATGTATCGTGTTTCTATTCTAAGATTGACTTGAGGTCAGGATACCATCAACTGAGAGTCCGAGAGAAGGATGTGGCGAAGACAGCCTTTCGAACTCATTATGGACATTATGAGTTTTTGGTGATGCCATTTGGGCTAACCAATGCACCAGCTATGTTCATGGATCTAATGAACCGCGTGTGCAAGCCTTATTTGGACAAATTCGTCATAGTGTTCATAGATGACATATTGATTTATTCCAAGAGCAGGGAATAGCACAAGCAACATCTGCAGCTGATCTTGGAACTCTTGAGAAATGAGCAGTTGTATGCAAAATTCTCTAAATGTGAATTTTGGATTCGAGAAGTCCAATTTCTTGGACATGTGGTTAACAAGGCAGGAATACATGTCGATCCCGCCAAGATTGATGCTATTAAAAAGTGGGAGGCTCCAAAAACCCCACAGAGGTGCGCCAGTTTCTTGGTCTTGCGGGATATTATCGTAGATTCATTGAGGGATTCTCTAAGATCACTCAACCCCTCACTGCTTTGACACAGAAGGGTATTACTTACAAGTGGGGAGATGCCCAAGAATTTGCTTTTCAATTATTAAAGTTGAAACCTTGCAGTGCACCTATACTATCACTACATGAGGGTACAGAGGACTTCGTGGTGTACTATGATGTATCTATCCAAGGGTTAGGGTGTGTGCTGATGCAGCGTGATAAGGTGATCGCGTATGCCTCACATCAATTAAAGGTTCATGAGAAGAATTACACCACCCATGACTTGGAACTGGGAGCAATGGTTTTTGCTCTAAAGATCTGGAGGCATTATCTCTATTGGACGAAGTGTACGATATTCACTGACCACAAGAGCCTCCAACTCATATTCGATCAAAAGGAACTGAACATGCGACAGCGTCGATGGGTCAAGCTTCTGAATGATTATGACTGTGCCATCAAGTATCATCCAGGGAAAGCTAACGTAGTAACTGATGCCCTCAGTCGTAAGGAAACGAAACCCAAACGAGTGCGAGCTTTACAACTTACCGTACATTCTAATCTTCCTGATAAGATACATGAAGCCCAGGGCGAGGCTTTGAAAGAAGGAAACATCGGGCTTGAAACTTTACATGGTGCGGATAAGCACTTGGAACTGAAGACGGATGGTCTTTAATACTTTATGAATCGAGTCTCGATACCACGTTTTGGGGATCTCAGACAACTGGTGCTCGATGAAGCTCACACCTCTCGATATTTGTACATCCTGTTTCGGACAAGAGGTACCAAGATCTTAAAACTCTTTACTGGTGGCCAAACATGAAAGCTGAAATAGCCACTTATGTTAGTAAGTGCTTGACTTGTGCGAAGGTTAAGATTGAATATCAGAAACCTTCAGGCCTACTCCAGCAACTAGAAATCCCTATGTAGAAATGGGACGGAATTTCTGTGGATTTTATCACAAAGCTTCCTAGAACGCCAACGGGCCATAACATGATTTGGGTTATCGTGGATCGTTTAACCAAATCGGCACACTTTCTGGCAATAAACGAAACGGACTCGCTGGAGAAACTAGCAAATCTCTACGTCAAGGAGGTAGTCTCTAGGCATGGGGTGCCTACTTCTATTATATCTGATCGCGATGCGCGATTCACTTCTCATTTTTGGACTACTCTCCAAAACGCTTTGGGAACTCGCTTAGATATGAGCACGGCCTATCACCCACAGACGGATGGACAGAGTGAACGAACCATCCAAACATTAGAAGATCTACTACGAGCGTGCGTGGCGGATTTTGGCAACAGTTGGGATAAGCACTTGCCTTTGATTGAATTCTCGTATAACAACAGTTACCACACTTCGATACAGTGTGCGCCTTTAGAGGCACTTTAT
This sequence comes from Ambrosia trifida, assembly GCA_028751855.1. NCBI lineage: Eukaryota > Viridiplantae > Streptophyta > Magnoliopsida > Asterales > Asteraceae > Ambrosia > Ambrosia trifida. The sequence continues at coordinate 9,834,476 of CM054123.1, read as the reverse complement.
GGACACAAGTGTAGGTCTCCCATCTGCTGGACTGAAGTTGGGGATAGCCAGCTAACAGGTCCCGAACTCGTGCACGAAACTTCTGAGAAGATAGTGCAAATCAGAAATCGGATGGCTGCTGCTCGTGATCGACAGAAAAGTTACGCTGATAAGCGTAGGAAACCTTTGGAGTTCCAGGTTAGGGACAAGGTTCTATTGAAGGTGTCACCTTGGAAGGGGGTGATACGCTTTGGAAAACGGGGAAAATTGAACCCACGATACGTTGGACCATTCGAGATTGTCGTAAGGATTGGTCCGGTAGCTTACAAGTTAAACATGCCTGATGAACTTAGTGGAGTGCACAACGTATTCCACGTATCAAACTTAAAGAAATGCTTATCGGATACAACACTGTTGGTGCCACTGGAGGAGATCCAGGTGGACGATCAGCTACGGTTCATGGAAGAACCGGTAGAGATCTTGAGCGGGGCGTCAAGAAACTCAGACAAAACACTATACCTATTATTAAGGTACTATGGAATTCCCGTCTAGGACCGGAATACACGTGAGGACGCATGGATCAAATGCGGCTTAAATACCCACATCTCTTTACTGAACCTGAAAATATGCATAAACCAAACACTAAACGTAAAGCAGCTCTCTAAAAGTGAATTTCGGGGCGAAATTCCTTTCAACTTGGGGTGATGTGACATCCGGGAACCAAGCACACATTTTTTCTAGCTGGCTTTACTGTTTACTTGCTGAATTTCCGGACGAAACTCTTTTCAACTTGGGGATGATGTGACACCCCGCATTTTCATGTTCCTACTTTAACTGAACTCTAGTTAACTTGCATGTGCATACGTGACTAAACATTTGACTAGGGTTAGTTAGGAAGGTCTTCCTATATGTTATAAGGTAATAACATATGTGATGTGATAATAACATATGTTACATTATAATAAGTAAAGTTATCATCACAATGCACACACGAGTCCTGTATCCTGAACGTTGGTGAATTGTCTGGCATACATGATAATGTGTACAATTGAATTATGATGAACGTGAAGTAACATGTTTATGTGAATTACCGCTTAACTGAAAGTTAGTACGTAAACTATGCAAATTATGTACACTCTATGATTATTATGTATTGAGATAATAAAAACAATAGCTTTTATGTAGGTTGGGGTGGTTAATATTATCGGGTCCAGTATTGGGCTAAAACATGATTAACAAGTCCGGTTAGCAAACTAAAAAGCCCTAAAACCCAATTACTTGGGAAACAAGCCAAATCCTCTTATAAACTTTGATTAAAAAAAAAATAAGAAACCCTAACCCCCTACCCTTGCGCCGTAAACACCCCCACCCCCACAATCTCTTAATTTCAATCAAACAACAAATTCCCTTGATTAATCCAAGTGGTGTTGGGTGGAATCTCTAAACCTTGAGGATTTCTTGCATTGAAAGGGAGTCGGTAGCTCATTTCTGTTTGAGGAATTTGGATTATTCACGTGCAACCCAAGGTGTGTTTCACTACTCTTTTTTCAAAAGCATGTGTCTCGGGTTTGAGATAACGTACTTAACCTTTTCTAGTCCGGGTTGGGACTACTATTTTCTAGTCCGGTTTGGGACTACTTACACATCCCGGGTTAGGATGTTATGGCTCCTTGCGTGGGTCGATTTTTGACTCCTTGTGTGGGTCGGGTTTTTCTAGTTCGCAAACTGTGTCCTTGATGAACTAAACCAACTCTATCATCTGTAAGTCCTTCACATACCGAATTAGTTGCCGGGTTATGGCAAGCGGGTTATTAGTTGATAGCGCTATTAGGTCTTACAAACCTCACACCGGCTCGGGGAGTGCGGGAGTGAACTATAACTTAACAGATTTTATCATTGTTGATAGGAAATGATGTAAGGCATGCGGCTCACATTTGTGGGTACACGTACATCAGCAGTTCGGTATATCGGTGTTAGTTATCATGAATGGGTTAGCTACCCATGACATGCGATGAACTAGTGTTTACACGGTTCTTGGAACCAACTCAATTACTTGTTTACGTGGTTTTGGAAACCAGCGCAGTTACATACTCATTTACTTTACTTAGTGAACTCACCAACATTGTTTGTTGACCCACGATTTACATGCTTTTGCAGGTAGTTAACTTCTGGTTCCCAGATTAGAAAGTACTGCACACATCACTGCATTTGGTGTCTTGGGCATACACCTAAATTACATATTATGCTTTTACATTTTCTTTCATATGGTTTTAATTTGGGCGCGTTGTTTTGCGCATGGTTTTTAAAAGGTTTAAATTTGGTTTACGCTTCTGCAGCTTAACTAAACTTGGTTTTTGAAAACGAACTAAATGGTTTGGGCATTTAGATCTCGTTCATATGACTTATGGCTATGGGATCCTGGTATGTCATGCGCCTCGCGGTATAAACCTCGCAGTGGAAATTTGAGGGTGTGACATTAATCCAATCAATGGTCATGATATAATTTCATCTAGTTTCTAATTCTCACATAGCAGTAATATAATCATAAGTACATTATTGTGCTTGGTTTGGTCAGGTCGGGTCGGGTCCAATGTTAGTCAAGTCCCACACGTGCACATACGATAATTAAGACTTATACTAAGATGCTTCGGGTTATTGTTTTATACCTCTCGAGACACCTCCGGTTTGACTAGGTTGACTGGTCAGTTGACCAGTGTTGACTTTTGTTGACCTGTGTTGACCGAGTCAACTGGGTGACTCGGGCCTAGACACTTCATCTTCAACACAACAGTCCCTTATCAATAAACATCGCCATATCACTAATTAACCATCATCATCCCCATGAGACCAAGGAACTAGCGCACCTCAGTAGGGGTCCTAGGAGCCTCCCACTTTTTAATAGCGTCAATCTTGGCGGGGTCAACATGTATTCCTGCCTCATTGATCACATGTCCAAGAAATTGGACCTCTCGAATCCAAAAGTCACATTTAGAGAATTTTGCATACAACTGCTCATTTCTCAATAGTTCCAAGATTAACCGCAGGTGTTGCTCGTGTCCTTCCCTGCTCTTGGAATAAATCAATATGTCATCTATGAACACTATGAAGAATTTGTCCAAATAGGGCTTGCACACACGGTTCATTAGATCCATGAACACAGCCGGTGCATTAGTTAGCCCAAATGGCATCTCTAAAAACTCATAATGTCCATAACGAGTTCGAAAGGCTGTCTTTGCCACATCCTCCTCTCGGACTCTCAGCTGATGGTATCCTGACCTCAAATCAATCTTAGAGTAGAAACTCGACCCCTGCAGTTGGTCGAACAAATCATCAATACGAGGCAAAGGGTATCGGTTCTTAATCGTCACCATGTTCAACTCCCGATAATCAATGCACATGCGAAAGCTCCCGTCTTTCTTCTTAACCAACAGAACTGGAGCTCCCCATGGCGAAGAACTAGGTCTAATGAAACCCCTATCCAATAACTCTTAGAGTTGGGTAGATAATTCTTGAAATTCGCTTGGTGCTAGGCGGTATGGTGCGCGTGCGACTGGTGCTGCTCCAGGCGTAAGATCAATCTGGAACTCCACTTGACGAACGGGTGGAAGTCCAGGTAATTCCTCTGGGAAGACATCTGGGAAATCTCAGACCACTGGGATGTCCTCAATCTTGGTTTCAGTTTTAGCTCGAGTGTCAGATATGTTAGCCAAAATGGCTGGACAGCCCTTACGAATACACTTCTGGGCCTTCAAATAGGAGATGATGCCCACCATGGCACCACCTCGATCACCCTGTATAGATAAAAGTTCTCCACTTAGGAGGGTTATATGAACAATCTTCTCCTGACAGAGAATTTCAGCATGCTGCTTGGACAACCAGTCCATGCCAACCACGAGGTCAAAGCTACCTAGGTGATAGGTAAGAGGTCGATGGCAAACAATTGCCCATTCAACTCGAGCTTACAGTCACGATGTATATGGGTTACCTCGACAAGCTTCCCATCAGCCAATTCAATAGAGTATGGGGTATCAAGAAGAGTAGGAACTATCCCTAATTGTTCACTAAGTTTTGATGAAACAAAACTATAGTCCAAACCAGTATCATATAAAACAAGAGCAAGAGTGTCGTTCAAGGAGCACGTACCAGTCACGACGTTATTATCAGTCCTAGCCTCCCTAGAGCCAATCACGAATGCTCTCCCGCGAGCCCCATTGTTGTTGTTCCCGTTGTTGTTGTTGTTCCCAGTATTAGTGGTGTTGTTGTTTCCTGCCCTGTTACCACCACCGTTGTTGTTATTACCCCTGTTGTTGCCATTACCATTACCATTCCCATTACCATTCAGCTGTCGACAGTTCCTCTTGAAATGATTCTCACTTCCACACTGGTAACAACCTTTACCACTACTCTGTTGTTGCCCCTACTGTGCAGCTGGCGGATTTCCCGGGATATACACCCTGCAGTCCCTCTGCTTATGACCCATCTTGCCACATCGATCACACTTAACATTGCTACACGCCCCAGTGTGATGCCTATTGCACCTGTTGCACTTAGGCTGGTTCCCCTCATAACCTCCCTGAGAGTTGTTGCGGTTGTTACCAGTGCCATGGTTGTCATGCCTCTTATTCTGCTGCTGCTGCTGACTGCCATTCCCTGGGGGTTTGCCAGATGCATTCTCCCACTTCCTCTTGTTATCATTGGTACCAGAAGATGAAGCACCACGAGGAGGTAACAATCCCTCTTCCACCTTCTGATCAGTCAGCTGATGAGCCATACGAATAACCTGCTGGATGGTGTTGAGGTTAGCAGCAGTAACCATGCTCTTGATTTGGGGCACCAAGCCCTTGATGTATAACTCGATCCTCTTGTAGAGCGGATTGGAGTAATTTGGGCATATCGCCGCCAGTTCATGCGATCTGGTGGTATATTTCTCAATCTCCGATCCCACCATCTTCAGAATGAGATACTTAGTCTCTAACTTTTGGATCTCATCTCGAGGACAGTACTCCTCCTTCATCAGTTCCTTGAAATCCGCCCAAGGTGTTGCGTTAGCCACCAGGATAATGCCAAATTTTTTAGAGTAGCAGTGGCATACTTCACCCTGTCAGCTGGTGGACAGTTACACATGGTGAAGCAAGATTCCAGTTTTTCGAACCACCGCAGTAGCCCGACAGCCCCTTCAGATCCTCCAAAGTTCTGAGGCTTACAATCCATGAAGGACTTGTAGGTGCAGGCTGCAGGGTGATGTCCAGGTTGACCTGAGTATGAAAGCGAAGAAACCACGAATGAGTATAAGAGCGTAACGTTGGAGTCTAGGGGAGAGTATAGAGAGAGATAGAGTTACCAGCTTGAAAAGCTGCGAGGGCTTCCACCACCCTGTCGTTGATAAGTGCATTCAACTCCACTTGAGTCATGTTGATGTTGCCTCTCCCGTGTCCTCTTCCCGCCATAGTAATTCTACATTTACACTATTCTCATGAGAAAACAATAATATGTCCCACATACAATCGTTCACATAGTACAAGTAAACTAGAATATATATGACATGCGCGAGAATAGAATAAAGAAATCAGTTAATAGTAGTAAAAATCCAATCACAAGATAAACAATCCTCAAGTCTCACAACGATAAAAACAGAAGTCGTAATAAGAATGTAGATGGAACCTAAGATAACAAGTAGAAATAAAAAAGTAATCAGTCGTCCTCGCGATCCATGGAGATACATGAGCCCTCATCCTCGCTCTCATCCTCGATCTCTATCTCTAGTGGCTCCTCCTCCTCAGGCTCAAGCTCTTCCTCAAGCGCCGCATCCAATGCTGCCCCGAAAGCATCAAATTCTCCTACTGCAGGCTCTTCCTCGGGATCCTCTTCTGGATCCTCCTCTGGTTCTACCTCTGGTTCTACACCATTTTGAGCTAGAGCTTCCTCAAGCTTGCTACGGACAAAAGTCAACTCCTCCCTTAAAAGTGTTGTTTCCTGTACAGCAATCAACCTCTCATGTCTATCCTCTACAGCTTCCTTATTAAGCCATTCCAATACAGCAAACAAGTGGTCAATTTCTCTTTCCATGCGTTTGATAGTCCCATCGGCATTCTGCCTCCAAGAATGCAATTGTCTTACAACATTAAAGGCATTCTCTAGCTCTGAATGCACGTGCCTAACCATCCCTGCCAAAGACCTCGCCAATGAGTCAATAATGGGAGGGACCTGAGCTGGCACTCCGTATCCCACAACCCAGGAGTGCAGCACGTCTGTGAACCACACCCAGCGATTCGTATTCTCATCTGGATTCCCTGCCTGAGCTGGTTGTTCATACGTGTTCGAAGATGGAATTTTGCAAACTCCCAAGAGAACGAATAGAAGAGTGATCACGTTGAACAGGGTTAGTCATGTTTTCCTGCAATACGTTAGATCAGTATACGTATCCAAGAAATAGTAGATGGTGTGCTTAGGATAGTGAGTGTACTAATACTTATGCTATGATGATTATAGAATAGATGCAAATCCTAGTTCACTATAACCAATGGCTCTGATACTAATCTGTCACACCCTCAAATTTCCACTGCGGGATTTATACCGCGAGGTGCATGACAAACCAGGATCCCATAGTCATAAGTCACATGAACGACTCTAAATGCCCAAACCATTTAGTTCGTTTTTGAAAACCAATTTGAAAGTTTTTAACCAAACATATTTAGCATAGCGGAAGCGAATAAATAAACCAGTTAAGTAGAGTCTGCGCAAAACACCGCGCCCAAAACCAAAAGTAATCAGTTAAATGTTAAAATAGTTTAAATGTTTGTAAACCCTTGATATAGTATGATGCATGTCCTAGTCGTGCTCCATACCTAGTTACCTGCAAAAGCATGCTAACGTGTATCAACATAATGCTGGTGAGTTCACAAAGTAAAGCAAATGAGTATATAAATGCGCTGGTTTCCAAAACGACGTAACCAACTAAAAACGTAGGTCCTCCAAACCAAAATATTCAAGTGTCATCAGTTTAAGCGTGTCAGGGGTAGCTAACCCACTCATTGCAACTAAACAGAATTATTGGGACACCTTCAGTAACATAATAATTTGCCTCAATAACTGGTGTCTATCAACACCAGTTCTCAAATGTAGTAAGAAGTTCATGCCCGTGCCTCAAGCACCTCAGGCATGAGGTTGCTGCACAACCTAATAGCGTTATCAACTAATACCCCGTTCGCCTCCAGCGATTAACCCAATAATATGCAAGGACTTTCCAAATGATAGAGTGTTTAGTTCACAAAGGACAAATAAGTTTTAAACTGATCAAAAACCCGACCCGCACAAGGAGTCAAACCTGAGTAGTCCCAACCCGGACTAGAAAACGTTTACCAAAGTTGTCTCACCCTGAGACGCATGTTTTGAGAAAAAGAGTAGTGAAACTCACCTTAGGTTGCACGTGAATGATCCAAATCCCTCAAACAGTAACGAGCTACCGACTCCCTATTACAAGTGTCACTAGATGAGTATACGTGCATACCAACACATCATGCAGCTTGATTGTCCAAAACTTCTAAAGTTCCAATCGTATAGTGACGCCTAGTGACTCTACATGCAAAAGTAAGTCCTACGTATCCCGTTGGTGATCATAATGGTTATTATCAGTTTTATACCTTATTCACATCCCCCATAAGTACTCATATAAGTTCATATCAAATTCGTGCCATATAAGACTCCAAATAGTCACATAAACACATAATACACAATCTGCATTTTTAGGACAGATTATGCGCCACGAAAACTAATTTATTTAAAATACTTATTCAACGAAATGGACTCCCAAATGTTTACTGAATATTCTTTAAGATTTATTTAATAACCCATATTTGTGTTTTGTCCTAAAACTAAACACAAAAATTTTTAAAATTCGTACAACACAGCTATGTCCAGAAAATTTCCACAACAGGTCAGTTTAGTAGAAAAATTCCCAAAAATTGTGTATTCACCCAAACGAGGTGAAAATTTCATTACCTAATTCTTTATAAAACTCGAGTTATACCCGTTTAAAGTTGGCCCAATTTTTAACTCCGAAAATCAGATATGACCTTTAAACAAATAAAATTCCAAAAACATATCAAACGACCTCCAAATCAGATGATTTTGCCCATTTTAAAAAGCTAAGACTATGTACAATCCATTCATGCAAAGAAACCATCAAAACAATCCATTTAACATCAAGATACAGCCCCTACAAAACACCCTAACGAATCTGCCAGAAACTGAAACTTGCTCCCCAAGTTATTCACAAACCCTAATCATTCATAAAAATCTCTAATACATGCATAACTCATATTATTCTGATTAAACACCTATATTATCATACAAAAACCCTAATTATGATTACTGGCAACATTTATCATCATCAAATCACAATGAACATTCAAGAACTCCCATTAACTCATGTTATGCGATTATATATATATGCATGCCCTATGATTTTTTTAACTTTTCAATATTATTAATCATCATAAAGCATGTAAAGATTATACCTTTCAAAGCAAGAGTCCTCAAAGCCTATAGATTGCACCACAACTAGCTTGAAGGAATGAATAGGATTGTTGTTTGTTGAAAATCAAGAGGATGGGGTGGGGGTTGGTTCACGGCGCATAAAGGGGTGTGGTTAGGGTTTTTATTTTCTTTTTGTCTCCTAATTATAAGAGGGTTTGGCTTGTTGCCCAAGCAATTGGGTATTAGGGACCCTTTTAGTCCATTAACCGGACCCGTTAGTCATGTTCTAGTCCAATACCGGGCCCGATGATATTAATCACCCTAAATTGCATAAAAACTATTGTTTTTATTATTTCATAACATATCAATCATAAGGTGCACGTAACTTGCATGGTTTACATATTAATTTCAAGTCAAGCGATAATTCACATAAGCATGTACTCCACACAAACATGTAACACTACGTTCATCACAATTCCATTGTGCTTATTATTATGTTTGCGAGATAAATCACCAACGTTCGGGATGCAGGACTCGTGTGTGTGACAAAACAAGGTTTTTCCTACTTATAACATATGTTAATAGCATCTAACATATGTTAAGCCTACTTCACTAATCCTAGTTAAGTATTTGATCACTATGAATATGCAAGTTAACTAGAGTTCAGTAAAAAGTGTTAACCTGAAAATGCGGGGTATCACATCATCCCCAAGTTGAAAAGAATTTCGTCCTGAAATTCAGCAAGTAAACAATAAAGCCAGCTAGAAAAGTGTGCGCTTGGTTCCCGGATGTCACAATGATTTCCTCATGAGAACAGTTAATCAACCACATCGGATAAAAAATGTGAATCTTTTTAAACTCATCTCTCTTGTCCTTTAGTAAGATAATAGCTTCTGCGGTTTTCCACTCATAATACCACCACATGAATTCTTTTGAAAAGTGTTATGGAATCGGCATCAAAGGAATATGTTTCAAAACAGTCGGTGGTTTATACTTTAACGTCACCTTGTTCAGCCCAGTTATCGGATCAATCTCTTTGCGAACAATCCTTTTATGATATTGTGGCGTGAACACATCCCATCTAGTTCTGCTCTCTCTTGCCATACGATCTGCGAAATAGCCAACTGCATCATTGTTTACAGTTGCTCCAGACAAAGTATGTCGGCAGATATTTCGCACAGCCCAGTAAGGTAATGTCTTAATATCATGGAATCTCTTGAAATACAGAATTCCCTTTTCCCACTTAGCATCAACACACCTTAGCTGTCTCAAATACTTCCAAGCGAGAGCTTTTCTTTTGAACAATTCGTTGTGGAACTTGTAGAAACCACCCTGAACTTCAGTTTTGGGTCGGTTGGCTTCGTTTTCTTTTAGCTTTCTTAATAAGCTATTCAGATCATCAGATTGTTCAACATTCGGTTTCTGATTCTCTGAATTCTTGAATACTTCACTAACGAATGTTTTACTCTTTTTCTGTGCAAGTTTCTCAGCCTGATTCAACATCTCTTTAGAAAATTCAGGAAATGCATCATCCTGTTTGTCTTTGAAGTACTCAGGATATTCAAAATCAACTTGTTCTTCTTCAAGTTCTTTATCTTCCTCTCCAGCTTTCAATTGCGGAGCTTTCGAATATATATCATCAATGAGCTTCCTCATACTCTTATTATTCGTTCTCATCTTCTTTTTCTCAAGCCTCAAAGTGATGATTCTTCGCGTGTTTCTCTATTCATGTAATAACAGTGTCTGATTTTCTTCCTGAAGTTGTTTAATCTTTGCTTCCAATGCCTCTTGACTTTCTTGAGAATATTCAACAACATCTAACATCTTCTTATCATTCTTTCTCAATTGTTTTATCTCCTACTGTTGTTGGTTAATCAGTTTCATCATGTCAGCAAGCTTCTGGTTAACTGCATCCATCTCATCACTCGATACAGTAACCTGAGGTGTAGATGCCTCAGCAACAGGAATTTTCTTCTTGAACTTATTCATCACTCTTTCCAAAGCAGCGTCAAAATCATCAGTAGGTCAACAGTCTTTTCAGCAGCAGATTTCTTCACTTTCTTTGCTACCGGGGATGTCACGGGTGTAGCAGATTTTGAACTACTAACTTCAGGAACTTTCTTTCCTGCAAGTAAAATCTCAACTTCTTTAGCACGTCTTTTCTTAGGATTATCTTTTTCATCTTTCTTAGACATCGTCTTGTACTTGGGCTTCTTTTGTTTCTCACCAACCATATTAGATCCACTGAAATCTTGTTCACCAATACCAAGATCCAGATATATCTCATCAACAACAATTGGACTCTTTAGTCTTTGTTCTTCTATGGTTTTTTTCAGACTCACCAGCCATAGAGGCCTTGGGCTTGGTTTGATTGTCTCATCAGCTAAATCCCATCTCTCATCTTCTTGAGTCTCCTCAGAATCGGCAGACTCTTCATCAACTAACATTGTACCTTTTCTTGCCATGCTTTTCTTTCTCCTCATTGTCTCTTTTGTGGTTCAACTTCAATAACTTTTGCTTTACCCTTCCCTTTGCCACCTTTTGCACCAACGTTTACAACCTGACGTTTTCGCTTTGCTTCTGGATTAACATGAAACAAAGGATCATCATTATCTGAATTACTGTCAGCATTTCTAGCTTTGTCCTCACCTAGATCTTCATAACATGGATTAATCAAGTGTCCAAACAGGTTCTTCTGTGGTGGTCTTTCATTCTCGGGAACCCCTTTATAACCTTTCATCATTATCAACGTATTCAGATTCATGTGATCTTGAACTAAAATCTGAGTAGGATCTTTCTTCAGATTAGAATACTTCAAATCAAAAATCATCTGTAAGAATCTGGGGTACATCTAGAACTTCTTCGTCTTCAAACCTTTCAGAGGTTCAAGCATATGATCCATGATCATTCCTGAAACATTAAACGGCTTGTTAAGTATCAAAGCAACCATCAATGAATTGATGCTTTTTCTCATCACATCATAACCACCGCTAACGGATCCAAAAACATGTATCATAACATGAGCCAGATACTTAAACTGCGGACACAGCTTTCCTTTGTGTAAAGCTCCATCAGTTATTGGTCTGTTGTACTTCATACGAAGAAAACAGAATCTCTGTTCTATCCAAGATAAACATCTAGGATCTGTCGGTTCTTCTCGCAATCTCAATTCTTCCCGAATATCATTTTCAGTAACAATATCAAGCTGTCCCTAAATGTTGCTTACTATTGCCGTTCGATTATCCCAGTAATCCATCTTTGCATTCTTCCAGAAATCCACTTGATGGTCTTTGTAGATTATTGCGGGTGTAGCTAACGCATCAACCACTCTGCTTCTTCTCAGAAAATCTACAATCCTAGAGAATTTTGTATGCTTCTTTACTTCGCCCAGAAATGCACAACAGTTATGGGCTTCCTCGAATGGCAATTCCTCTTCTTTCTGCTTACCAGTGGCTTTTCCAGATGATCCAGCTGGTACTTCAGTGTTTTGTGGTTTAGCCATTTATAATTCTACAAAAAAACGAAACATAAAAATTCATTAGAAACGGACAAAATTTGCAAAATTGAAATTTGGTTTTGAAAATCCCACATTCGACCCCTCGGGGATACGAATGAAGAATATTTGAGGTACGAATGTGGACATTTGGTTCGAATGTATAAATTTATGAACAAACTTTCACATTCGACCTATTCTTTCACATTCTTCCCTATGAACAAGACACATTCGACTAGAGAGGCCACATTCGACCCTTCTTTTGGTCGAATGTACCTGTTCATATGACCAAAAAACAAAAACTCATTCCAGACCATTTTAACTTGTAAATTTCATTTGATTAATATCTAAACAACCGACTAAGCATTGTGTAACATCAATTGTTACCAACATTTAGTTTTAGATAGTTTTTAAGAACAATCTAGGTCTAATCAGTTTTAAATGATCAAAAATGCATAATTAGACTGTAATTAACCTAGATTGTTGTTTATTATCCCCCTAAAACTATCTAGAACTAAAACCTAATCATCAATTTTGTGTTAAACAGACTAAAATTGTTCATCATCCATGTTCAAGGGTTCGAGAACAAAATCCCACAATCTGACTTTGTTTCTAGATGAATACCTGTGAAATTTGGATGAAAATGATCAGAAAAGTATGGGGATCAATAATCTGGGGTCAAACAAACACGGGCAACAAGGGTTGGTAATCTCAGAAATTTGAAAAAGTATCGAACGAAGGTTCGAAAGTGAAAGTGGGTATATATAAGCTCCCACATTTGACCGTTTGAATGGGGCGAATGAGAAGCTTTGTCTATATTCGACCCTAATGAAAGGCTCGAATGTAGAGAAAGCATTCGAAAGTACATTTTAACAATGGAACACTCTCATTAGACCAATTCTAAAAGGACGAATGTAAGAAAAATTCAACATTCGACCCACCGAATGGGCGAATGAAGATTGGAATTTTTGAAAATTTTACCAAATCTCAAAATCGAATCTCGTTCAATCTTTTTCACAAATTTTAAGCTTCAAACATTCATCATTTCACATTTAATAGATACAAAACTCAAATTGATTCATCAAGTTTCAGAAAACGACCATCAATCACCATCAGTTATCAAAAATAACGCAGAAACGTAAAATCTTTTTGGTTTTCTGAAATTTATTCTAAAACACAGCTAAAATCTTTTTAAGTTTTTGTATATTTTGAACAAATGAAAAATGCAGAAATGTAAACATAATGCAGTAAACATTTTGTGATTTCTGGTAAGAGGATCATATCAGTTTTTGAGAAATCTGATCACACCATTGATCTTTATTATATATTATCATTAAAGACAATGTGTGATCCAGCAACTGCTGATATTGCTATCCACATAAGCTTTCATGCAGACTGTTATGCAGTGCTTGATGCGGCTATTTATATTATAAACAACATTGTTTGTGGTTCCCACGCACACGACATACTCCCGTATCAAGGAAATTTTGCACAAAGACTCATTGTAACGCGTAATTATGCTTTCGTTATCTGTAATTTACAAGGTATTCTACAAAGTAACATGTGCATTCTACCAGGTTGAGGGCTTATATTAATCACGATTTGCATCAATGATTAGATACGATGCATTAGATAATCTTTGATTATCATCATATATTGAAAGCTCCTCAATTCGGTAACTTTAGGTTTTGGCACTAAAGCTCTTTTATAAAGATACCCTGTCTGATCTAGGTCTGTAAAACCTTACGACAGAAGATCAGATAGGCTATCCCGAGATACCTAATAACATAACGACCCGAAACTTCCGAATTTTGTACAAAAACCCTATCAAACAAAATTACGGTACTAAGATCATATGCCCATGAGGTGTTCATCCACATGACAATTCGTTTGATATGTATGTATCCAACACGCAGTAATAGGTCTACGAAGCCAACCAGCACATCACATAGACTCAACACACGACTTATATAACATTTGAAATCTTTTGCATGTTTTAGATCCCCACTGATCTACTATCATTTCCTCTTTAAATCCTAGAAAATCATTTTGGGTTTTTCTGATTTTTACGGCTTTTTGGATTTTTCAATGTTTTTGGTTTTTCTGAATAACGACTCCCCCTAAAATGTAAAACATATTTTTGGATTTTTGAATTTTCTGAAAAACAGTAAAGCTTTAAAAATTTGAAAACAAAAGTGATTAACCGAGGTGATAATTAGTCTTGTTTTTCTTTTATACTGTTAGCTTTTAATAAAAATTCGAATCGTGATCTATCAAAAGCTTTGGTAAAAAGATCAGCACGTTGGTAATCAGTGTGGATTTTGACCATATCAATCAACTCTTTTGCATAACAATCACGGATAAAGTGATACTTAATCCGGATATGCTTAGCTTTTGAGTGATTGACCGTGTCTTTAGTTAATGCAATTGCAGCTTCGTTGTCACAATGAATAGGGGTTTTTAGAAATTGCAAACCGTAATCAACCATCTGCTGCTGAATCCACATAACCTGTGAGCAACAACTCGAGGCTGCCACATATTCTGCTTCGCAAGTAGATAGTGCGACTGCTGTCTACTTCTTACACTGCCAGGTCACGACCCTGCTCCCCAAGAATTCACATCCAGCCGTTGTGGATTTGCTATCTTTGTCACAACCGCCCCAATCTGCATCACTAAAAGCAACAAAGTCAAAACTATCATCATTAGGGCACCAAAGTCCTTTCGACGGACAACCCTTCAGATATCGTAGGATCCGTTTGACGTGTCACACCCTCAAATTTCCACTGCGGGGTTTATACCGCGAGGCGCATGACATACCAGGATCCCATAGCCATAAGTCATATGAACGAACTCTAAATGCCCAAACCATTTAGTTCGTTTTCAAAAACCAAGTTTAGTTAAGCTGCGGAAGCGTAAACCAAATTTAAACCTTTTAAAAACCATGCGCAAAACAACGCTCCCAAATTAAAACCATATGAAAGATAATTTAAAAGCATAATATGTAATTTAGGTGTATGCCCAAGACCCCAAATGCAGTGAAGTGTGAAGTGCTTTCTAATCCTGGCACCGGAAGCTAACTACCTGCAAAAGCATGTAAATCGTGGGTCAACAAACAATGTTGGTGAGTTCACTAAGTAAAGTAAATGAGTATGTAACTGCGCTGGTTTCAAAACCACGTAAACAAGTAATTGAGTTGGTTCCAAGAACCGTGTAAACACTAGTTCATCGCATGTCATGGGTAGCTAACCCATTCATGATAACTAACACCGATATACCGAACTGCTGATGTACGTGTAGCCACAAATGTGAGCCGCATGCCTTACATCATTGCCTATTAACAATGATAAAATTTGTTAAGTTATAGTTCACTCCCGCACTCCCCGAGCCGGTGTGAGGTTTGTAAGACCTAATAGCGCTATCAACTAATAACCCGCTTGCCATAACCCGGCAACTAATTCGGTATGTGAAGGACTTACAGATGATAGAGTTGGTTTAGTTCATCAAGGACACAATTTGCGAACTAGCAAAACCCGACCCACACAAGGAGTCAACAACCGACCCACACAAGAATCCATAGCATCCCGACCCGGGATGTGTAAGTAGTCCCAAACCGGACTAGAAAATAGTAGTCCCAAACCGGACTAGAAAAGTTAAGTAGGTTGTCTCAACCCGAGACGCGTGCTTTTGAGAAAAGAGTAGTGAAACTCACCTTAGGTTGCACGTGAATGATCCAAATCCCTCAAACAGTAACGAGCTACCGACTCCCTGTTACAAGTGTCACTAGGTGAGTATACATGCATAACCAACACATCATGTAACTCGTTTGTCCAAAACTTCTAAAGTTCAAATCGTGTAGTGACACCTAGTGACTCTACATGCACAAGTAAGTCCAACGTATTCTGTTGGTGATCATAAAGATTATTATCAGTTGTATACCTTATACACATCTCCTATAAGTATTCATATAAGTTCATGTCAAATACATATCATATAAGACTCCAAATAATCACATGAACACATAATACACAATCTGCGTGTTTAGGACAGATTGTGCGCCACGGAAACTAATTTATTTAAAATACTTAATAAATGAATTAAACTCCCAAATTTCACCGAATATTCTTTGGGATTCATCTAATAACCCATATTTATGTTTTGTCTCAAAACCAAACACAAAAATTACTAAAATTCGTACAACACAGCTATGTCCAGAAAATTTCCACAACAGGTTAGTTTAGTAGAAAAATTCCCAAAAATTGTGTATTCACCCAAACGAGGTGAATCCACATGGAAAAGCCAAGTTTTTCCAATATTGACCTACTGTCCAAATTTCATAACTTAATTGTTTGTAAAACTTGAGTTATACCCGTTTAAAGTTGACCCAATTTATAACTCCGAAATTCTGATATGACCTTTAATCAAATAAAATTCCAAAAACATATCAAACGACATCCAAATCAGGTTATTTTGCCCATTCTAAAAAGCTAAGACCATTTACAATCCATTCATGCAAATAATAGATCAAAACAATCAATTTAACATCACGATACAGACCCCACAAAACACCCTAACGAATCTGTCAGAAAACTGAAACTTGCACCCCAAGTTATTCATAAACCCTAATCATGCCTAAAAATCTTTAACACATGCATAACCCATATTATCATAATCAAACTCATATATTAACATACAAAAACCCTAATTATGATTACTAACAATAATTATTATCACTAATCATAATAAACATTCAAGAACTCACAATAACACATGCATGCGATTTCATATATATGTATGTTCTATGATTTTTAAAACTTTTCAAGCATTATTAATCATCATAAAGCATGTAAAAATTATACCTTCCAATGCAAAAGTCCTCAAAGTCTAGAGATTACACCCAACTAGCTTGAAGAGATGATCAAGATTGATGTTTGTTGAAGATTGAGAGAGAGAGAGAGAGAGGGGGTGGGGGTTTATTTGCGGCACACAAGGGGTTAGGGTTAGGGTTTATATTTTTTTTTGTTTCCTAATTATAACAAAGCTTGGCTTGTTGCCCAAGCAATTATGTTTTAGGGCCCTTTTAGTCCACTAATCGGACCCGTTAATCATGTTTTAGCCCAATACTGGACCCAATAATATTAACCACCCTATCTTGCATAAAAACCATTGTTTTTATCATCTCATAACATATTAATCATTAAGGTGCACGTAATTTGCATGGTTTACATATTAACTTTCAGTTAAGCGGTAATTCACATAAACATGCGGTAATTCACATAAACATGTAATCCACATAAACATGTAACTTCACGTTCATCATAATTCAATTGTACACATGATTGTATATGCCAGACAAATCACCAACGTTCGGGATATAGGACTCGTGTGTGTGTCAAAACAAGGATTTTCCTATTTATAACATATGTTAATATCTTCTAACGTATGAGTATGTAAGTTAACTAGAGTTCAGTAAAAGTGTTAACCTGAAAATGCGGGGTATCACATCATACCCAAGTTGTAAAGAATTTCGACCCGAAATTCATCAAGTAAACAATAAAGCCAGCTAGAAAAATGTGTGCTTGGTTCCCGGATGTCACATCATCCCCAAGTTGAAAGGAATTTCGCCCCGAAATTCACTTTGAGATAGTTGCTTTACGTTTAGTGTTTGGTTTATGCATAGTTTTAGGTTCAGTAAAGAGATGTGGGTATTTAAGTTGCATTTGATCCATGCATTCCCACGTGTATTCTGGTCCTAGACAGGAATTCCATAGTACCTTAATAATAGGTATAGTGTTTTGTCTGAGTTTCTTGACGCCCCGCTCAAGAATCTCCACCGGTTCTTCCATGAACCGTAACTGATCGTCCACCTGGATCTCCTCCAGTGGCACCACCAGTGTTGTATCCGATAAGCATTTATTTAAGTTTGATACGTGGAATACGTTGTGCACTCCACTGGTTCATCAGGCAAGTTTAACTTGTAAGCTACCGGACCAATCCTTTTGACAATCTCGAATTGTCCAACGTATCATGGGTTCAATTTTCCCCGTTTTCCAAAGCGTATCACCCCCTTCCAAGGTGACACCTTCAATAGAACCCTGTCCCCAACCTGGAACTCCAAAGGTTTCCTACGCTTATCAGCGTAACTTTTCTGTCGATTACGAGCAGCAGCCATCTGATTTCTGATTTGCACTATCTCCTCAGAAGTTTCGTGCACAAGTCCGGGACCTGTTAGCTGGCTATCCCCAACTTCAGTCCAGCAGATGGGAGACCTACACTTGCGTCCATAAAGTGCCTCTAAAGGCGCACACTGTATCGAAGTGTGGTAACTGTTGTTATACGAGAATTCAATCAAAGGCAAGTGCTTATCCCAACTGTTGCCAAAATCCGCCATGCACGCTCATAGCAGATCTTCTAATGTTTGGATGGTTCGTTCACTCTGTCCATCCGTCTATGGGTGATAGGCCGTGCTCATATCTAAGCGAGTTCCCAAAGCATTTTGGAGAGTAGTCCAAAAATGAGAAGTGAATCGCGCATCGTGATCAGATATAATAGAAGTAGGCACCCCATGCCTAGAGACTACCTCCTTAACGTAGAGATTTGCTAGTTTCTCCAGCGAGTCCGTTAGCTTTATTACCAGAAAGTGTGCCGATTTGGTTAAACGATCCACAATAACCCAAATCATGTTATGGCCAGTTGGCGTTCTAGGAAGCTTTGTGATGAAATCTAGAGAGATTCCGTCCCATTTCCACATAGGGATTTCTGGTTGCTGGAGTAGGCCTGAAGGTTTCTAATATTCAATCTTAACCTTCGTACAAGTCAAGCACTTTCTAACATAAGTGGCTATCTCAGCTTTCATGTTTGGCCACGAGTAAAGAGTTTTGAGATCTTGGTACATCTTATTCGAACCAGGATGTACCGAATATCGAGAGGTGTGAGCTTCATCAAGCACTAGTTGTCTGAGATCCCCATAACGTGGTATCCAGACTCTGTTCAAGAAGTATTGAAGACCATCTGTCTTTAGTTCCAGGTGCTTATTGTTGATGCGTTTTGCGACTAAGGATTGGATATACATTATTAACACATGTTAGAGCTTGGCCGAAGGTAAATAAGTATGGGCGAATGTAGAAAAGAATGGGCGAAGGAAGACTGATTATGGACGAAGGTAGAATGGAATTGAACAGAAGACACATTCGACCATTTACAATGGGCGAATGTGGAAAAAGGCTACGTTCGACCAGAAGAAAGGGGCGAACGTGCAGAGTCTATATATAGTTTTTGTGATTTTGATTATGGAATAGAGTTGTCAGTTGTGTCCAGGTTCAGATCAGGTTCAGGAGTGTTTTTGAGAGATTGTGTGTGTGATCTAGATTAACATAAACTGATTGTAAAAGCTTATTTGAATGAAGTTAATCTATGAAATGATATTGAAAATGATCTTGATTGTGTTGTGATTTGTGTTTTATCAATTTGTTCAGAACTAGGGTTTCCGCACCTAGTTTTGGGACTTGTATGATCGTATAATCCTGTTTTAGCTAAAATCCAACGCTCACAAAGTGGTATCAGAGCCTAGAAGATCATACAATAACAAATTTGATAAAATCAGAGCTGATTTGGACATGTTTTTGACCTAAAATCATCTGTTTTTACATAAACATTGTTTTTACGTGTTTTTGATCGATTTAAAGGATAATTTGTGGTTGAATTCAAGTTTTCCAAGACTTAAAGTTGCTCCAAATCAATTCCGAAACATAACCTGATTGAGTTCATTCAAATCCATGAACTTTTGAAAATCTGAGATCAGAATAACCGTTTTTCAAACAATAACCGTTTTTCAAAAATGAGATCTGATTGTTTTGGGCGAACCTGGAACCTGATCTGAGTTGAGTGGTCGAAAGTGTTGAAAAGTGGGCGAACCTGAGTTGTTTTTGGACGAAGCTGAAATTTCTTGTTGAAATTTTTCACCTTCGGGTAAAATTTTCACATTCGTCCGTTTTCATTTTGGGCGAAAGTGGAAAGTTGTTAGTCTGTGTTTACATTCTGGTCAAGTCTACATTCGGGTGTTACTGTTTGGACGAACGTAAAGTTAGAAGGGACGAGAGTGTTTAAGTTTGGACGAACCAAGTGAATTTCGGGCGAATCTAGGATTTTTGTTGAAAAATTTTTTTTCTAAGTGTTGAGATTTTCAGATTGAGATCATGTGGCGTTTTCAAACTACTCCGGGATCAGCAACAACACAACCACAACAGCAGACGATGGACCCATGGACAGTGGCAGCGCAAAAGACGAACACACAGTCTTCACAACCACTTAACTACATGACAACGACAAGCACGATGCCTCAAAGTGTAGCACATCCGGCACTACAATCTGATTACTGGGGAGTAGCTGCAGCGGCGGTAAATACTCAAACCACTAATGCTATTTCTACTTTGATTAAGGATTTGTCTACAGGTAGTGGAACTCGGCCACCGAAGCTCATGGATATGCAAGAGTATAATCAGTGGCATACCATGTTCAAGATCCATTTGGAAGGCATGGGAGTTGAAGGAGCTGAGGCATGGAGCATGATTGTTAAAGGATACACAGCACCAATTCTGGAGAATACAGGTGAGATGATTCCTTTGGAAAGCTTAACTGAGGACGAGAAGAAAAAATATGTGGTGGAGAAGAAGGCGTTTTCCCAACTGACACAGGCAATCACAAGTGACCTGTTGCATCAGTTTGGGACATGTACTACATCAAAGCAGCTTTGGGATAAGCTTAAAAGGAAGCATGATGGTAACGAGAAGACTAGGAGTCTGAGAATGGAAGAATTAGTCAAAGAGTTTGAGAATTTTTCTTTTATTAATAATGAAACTTTAAAAGAACTAACTCCGAGATATATGCATTTGTTGTCTGAATTGTCTAGTTATGGTGTACAGATTCCAATGACTAAGCAGGTGGATAAGTTTGCAGATGCGTTACCACCACAATGGGATCAGCATGTGGAAGTTCTAAGAGAGAAGGATGCTTATCAATTCTGGACCATTTCAGAGTTTATCGAAAAGCTGGAGAACAAAGAGTTGGAGGATAGGAGGAAAGCTAGAAGGTCACAGATTCCTCAGAATCCCAGTTTGTATTTTGGAGGAACTTCAGTTCCAGTTGGTAACTCGAGCTCAGGAAGCGTTGCACCACATGTTGCATGTATTTCCAATGTCATGGAATCATCAAAACCAACCACCAACTATTTGACACAATCCTACTCACAACCATCATACACACCACCACAATACAATTCCTACATTTCACCAATCTCCCCAATGCAACAAGCAAGTTTTTACACCGCTAACCAATCACAACAACCAATAAACCAAGTTACTAAACCCAATCAACAACCGGTGGTTTTGGATACATCTAACTTGGGAAATGTGACTGTGGAGGTTGCTCAGCAACACATTGCATTAGTCTCAGCAATGGTTTCATCCTACAATGGGTTAGTTGCTAGTCAGATTGGGAACAACAATCTAACCAACGAAGACTACGCACAGATAGACAAGGAAGAGATGGAACTCATTGACATTCAATGGGCTTTTGCGAGTATCATGAGAAGAGCAACAGAGTTCATCGAGAAAACAGGAAGGACTGATTTAGCAACCTCTCCCAACACAACCTATGGATTCAACAAGGAGAAGGTTACGTGTTTTAATTGTGGAGAAAAAGGACACTTCAAAAGGGAATGCACCCAGCCACCTAAACAAGGTAATCGAAACCCTTTCAATGCAAATTACCAGAACCGTCAACACCAAAACCAAGTTTCTTACCAAAATAACAACAACTACCAAAACCGAAACTTTAACAACCAAAACAGACAACCAAACACTCAAAACCAGATTCAAAACCAATCTCCTAACAACACAAACCGAACAGTTGTACCTATCACTACACCTAATGAGACTCAACAGAATGCGAGTCAGAACCAAGCTTTGGTGACTCAACAGGATGAAAGGTTTGACTGGTCGGGTATGCAAATAGGAGTTGAGGAAGTGACTACTGGTGGGAATGTGGCATGTGTTGCTTATCAGGTTGATATGGAAGAGTCGGTGGCAGTTGATGAGAAGAAAGAAACTGAGGAATGTGAAAGTGATGATTCTGAGACTGAGATGGAAGTGGAGAATGAACCTGTTGAGGTGAAGGCTGAGGAAACGAGTTCTGGAATGGTGATGGACACAGTTTCTGATGTTCCTGAAGAATGTAGATCAGTTTATTCAGATTCTGAGAGCGAATCAGACACAGAGGCAAGTGTTGATTCTTTAGATGATGATATTGATCAGTTGCTGGCAGAAGCTGACTTTTTGATGACGAGGAAGTCGTGTATCGCTGATGATGCTTTCACCAAGATTGACTACTCCAAGTTTTTCACTGGAAAGGAAGCTCATTTCGCGTTGATGGCCATGACTGAACCGCCAAAACCTGTAAGTTCTGAATCTAGTACTGATGTTATGAGTGATAAATATTGTGGAACATGTGATAGATTGACTGAGGAGAATAAACAACTCCGAATTTCACGTGATAGTGCTATTCTGAACAGTCAATCTACTCGCAAAGAGTTGAATGCTTTCAACAAAGTATTAGATGGCTATAAAAAGGACATTTCTGACTTGAAAAACACTTTGTCATTGAAACAATTGGCCATAAACAACTATATCAATGAAATTGAAAACACCAAGTTGGAAATGGCAGCCATAAAATGCTTTGCTGAAAAGGTGAACAAGAAGTTGGAAAGTTATAAGAATGTTGCTTATGTCGTAGATCATATCATTGATGATAACACCACCAATTACAAGTCTGTACCATCTCCGGTTCTTTTTGAAAACCATAACTATCACCAAGTTATACCGGAGAGTTCGGTAAAATCAGACTCATCATCGGAAATGGAATCTAATACCTCAAGTATTGGTGATCCATATTCCGATGTGAGACCGATTTTGGGCTTGAACAATGAGGGTGTTTATGCTGAGAGTGATAATTCAGACTCAGAAAATGATGATACTGGTAGTGATCAATCTGTTAATGAATGTGAGATTCCAAAAGAAAATCACATCATTACTACTGAACCAGTGTCACCATCTGATCATGTTCATCCGATGGCAAATGCTAATCGTGATAAAAAGTCTGAAAAGATTGATGTTAAGAAAGATAATGTTGTTAAGAATGTGGTTAAAATGAATGAGTTGAATGAACCAAGTGACAAACCTGTAAAGGTGTTTTATCGGATGGAAGGATCTGATAAGATCATTTCTGATGAGGAATTTCCGATCAAAAACGTTAACTATTCTAAACTTGATAAAATCTGGCAAGAAAGCACAATATGGTTTCCAAAACATGAGAGAACCAATGAAATTCCACCAGAAATCTTAAAGAAACTGTTTTCAGAAATTCCTCAAGAACCAAAGACACATGTCACCGAGTTCATTCGACCAAATGATAAAGCAAATGGTTTTCATGAGCCCTCTTACTCGAAAGGACCACTTCCTGAGAGTTTGAGGAATCAACAGTATAATGATCAATTTCCTGTTAGATCATTTGCTTCACCAAATGCTCATTATGTGTTTGAGGAATATAGAAAATGCTTTAAATGTGGAGAACGCGGGCATTTACTTGCTCAGTGTCCATATGTAAGGCACAAAAGACATGAGGTTGAAGTTAAAAATTCCATGAGAAAGCCGATTGATCATTATGTTCCACCTCATAGACGGGTGTTTCCTCAACAACAACAATTTTATAATCAAAACAATTTTCAAATGAGGAACAATCGTCCATTTCAATATGATCAAAGGAATCGGATTGCTATGGAACAATCTTGGAGGAAACCTGTGGTGAACTCAACAGTTGATAGGCAAAAGCTTCCACAAAAACCAATTGTCAAATCAAATGTTGGACCTAAGTCTGTTAACTCAGGCAAGGTTGCCAAGAAAGTTACTTTTAGTAACAATGTTCAGAAACCAATTGAGAAACCTAAATCTCAAATTCGTATTCTCAAAAGGTCTGAACAATCTTGGACACCTAATGGTACTTCAGGAGCTTCTACTTCGAAGGTAAGTGAGAAAAATGAGAGTGTTTTGAACAATCAGAAAAAGATTGATCCAAAACAGAAAGTTGTTGAAAAAGTTAATGAGGATGTTTCTTTGAAAGCCAATGTTCAAAGGCCCAAGACTCAGGCTTGGGTCCCCCGAAAGAACTAAATGGTTACTTTTTGTGTGCAGGGAGCTTCAGTTGGCCCTATTAGCAGTCTATGGATTGTTGATAGTGGAGCTTCAGGCCACATGACGGGGGATTTGGCGTTGTTGTTTGATGTGAAAAACATTAATGGAGGGTATGTCGCTTTCGCGGGTAATAAAGGAGGATATATTACGATGGAAGGAAGCGTGAGTAATGGGATTGTGACTTTCGAGCGGATTTCTTATGTCAAGCAGATAGACTATAATCTGTTGAGCGTCAGTCAAATATGCGATAAACAATTTTCTGTGCATTTTGATGACAAATCCTGTTATATTCTCAAGTCGGGCTTCAAAATTCCAAAGGAGTGGGTTATGTTGATGGCACCTCGAGTCAACAATCTTTATATTCTTGATATGTCCAAGGCGATGACACCACAGGGACAGATAACATGCTTTCTATCCAAGGCGACCGAAAAAGAATCGATAATGTGGCACCGCAGAATGGGGCACATTCATCTGAGGAAAATGAATCAATTGGTGAGAAATGGACTTGTCGATGGAGTAAACGTGAAACATTTCCATCTGAACGACAAGTGTGTAAGTTGTATGAAAGGAAAACAACACAAACAGTCCCATAAAGTGAAGAAAGTTAACTCTGTTGAGATGCCGCTTGAGCGATTGCACATGGACCTTTTCGGACCAGTCAAGCGCAAAAGTCATCTTGGAGAGCTTTATTGTTTAGTCGTCACTGATGACTATTCACGATTCTCATGGGTGATGTGTTTGAAGAACAAAAGCGACACCTTTACCAATCTACAAGTTCTGTTCACTCGACTGGAGAATATCTACAATTTGAAGATAAAAAGAATCAGGAGTGACAACGGGACGGAGTTCAAAAATGCCAAGATGGATGAACTTTGTGAAAGCAAAGGGATACATCATGAATATTCGGCTCCGTATACCCCGCAACAGAACGGTGTTGCTGAAAGAAAGAATAGGACTCTAATTGAGGCTGCTAGAACAATGCTTGCTGACTCAAATCTTCCAGTAATGTTCTGGAATGAGGCGATTTATGCAGCAAATTATACATTAAATCGGGTTATAACAGTGAAGAAGTTTGGAAAAACATCTTATGAACTGTTACACCGACGAAAGCCCAACTTAGAGTATCTAGAACCATTTGGGGCGCCATGCACGATGTTGAATCCAAGCGAGAAGTTTAGTCCTAAAGCTGAGGAGGGATATTTTGTTGGATATGCAACCCCGCTCAAACGGGTATTCAACAAGCGAACTCGTCAAGTGGAGGATTGGGCTAACGTGGAAGTTCAACGATACACTCAAAATTTGCAAGGCACGGGCCCTGATTGGATGTTTGATTACAAAGATTTCTTTGAATCATTCAACCTAGATAGCTTGGTTGAAGAAGCTGTTATCAGATTACTTTACGAGTGTGAAAACGCGGCGACTTCACCGTTGATGCGTCCAATCACCGTAAACCCCCCACCAGCTTCTAATGATACCAGTGCTCCTATACAAGAAGAAGAGATGTTTCAAGAGGCTTCAACTTCATTAGACACTTCAGAATCTGAAGATGAACAATTTGAAGAAGCAGTTCTTGAACATGCAGAAGAATTAGAAGAGCAAACTGTGAACCCAACTCCAACAACAGATGTTGCTTCATCATCAAACACGGGTCATGATCAGGATGCTGTAGAACACTTGACTGCTAAGACGGGAGTGATTGTACCTGTTAATCCGGAATCTCGGATTCATCGTATTCACCCGCTAGAGCAAGTTATCGGTGATCCTGGAAATGGTGTTATGACTAGAGGGCAGCTAAAAAGCGTTAACTCGCCAGAGAGTTTTGGTGCTTTAGCATTGTATGCCAAAATTCAGAAATCTGGTAGTCAAAATGATTGGTCGTTTGCATGTTATGTGTCGCAGGTAGAGCCAAGGACATACAAAGACGTTTTGAATGAAGATGCCTGGGTTGAGGCAATGCAGGAGGAGTTATTGCAATTCCAGAAATTGGGAGTCTGGACGCTCACAGATTTGCCGCCGGGAAGGAAGAAAATAGGCACTAAGTGGGTGTTTAAGTGCAAAAAGGATGATCGTGGAGTTATTGTACGCAACAAAGCCAGATTGGTCGTGCAGGGTTTCCATCAAATCGAAGGGATTGATTACAACGAAATCTATGCACCAGTAGCACGAATGGAAGCTATTCGGATGTTCCTTGCGTTTGCTTCATACAAGAAATTCAAAGTCTATCAAATGGACGTCAAGAGCGCATTTTTGTACGGGAAAGTCAAGGAGGAGGTTTATGTCGGGCAGCCACCAGGCTTTGAGGACCCAATCCACCGGGACAAGGTCTACGTGCTAAACAAAGCTTTATATGGTTTGCACCAGGCTCCAAGACAGTGGTACGAGGAGCTAAGTACATACCTCATCTCCAAAGGATTCAAGCGCGGCCTCGTCGATTGCACCCTCTTTACGAAAAAGACGGGAGATGACTTGCTTCTAGTACAGATTTACGTTGATGATATTATATTTGGTTCAACTAACGAACTGTTGTGCAGGGAATTCGAAACTGTTATGCAGGAAAAGTTCGAAATGAGCGCTATGGGGGAAATGCAGTTTTTCCTCGGCTTACAGGTGGATCAAAGACCCGACGGGATCTTCATTCACCAGACGAAATACGTAGCCGACATCTTGAGCCGATTCCAGATGGAGGACTCTAAGCCAATGGATACCCCGATTCAACCCAATCACGGGATTGGAGTGGACGCTAAGGGGGAGCTGACAGACCCATTTACATACAGAGCAATCATCGGATCTCTGATGTATTTGACAGCGTCTCGACCAGATATTATGTATGCAACGTGTCTCTGTGCTCGCTATCAATCGAAGCCGAAACAAAGTCATCTGACGGCGGTCAAGCGTATCCTTCGATATCTGAAGGGTTGTCCATCAAAAGGACTTTGGTACCCTAATGATGATGATTTTGATTTTATTGCTTTTAGTGATGCAGATTGGGGCGGCTGTGACAAAGACAGCAAATCAACAACAGCCGGTTGCTAGTTTTTAGGGAGCAGGTTAATTACCTGGCAATGCAAGAAACAGACTTCCGTCGCACTGTCTACATGTGAAGCCGAGTACATTTCAGCCTCGAGTTGCTGTTCGCAAGTGCTCTGGATCCAACAACAGATGGTCGATTACGGTTTGCAGTTTCTTAAAACCCCTATACACTGTGACAACGAAGCCGCAATTGCATTAACTAAAAATACTGAAAATCATTCTAAAGCGAAACATATCCGGATTAAATATCATTTTATCCGTGATTGTTATGCTAAAGAATTGATTGATATGGTCAAAATCCATACTGACTACCAACGTGCAGATTTGTTTACAAAAGCTTTTGACAGATCCCGCTTTGAATATCTTTTAAAAGTAAACAATATAAAGGAAAAACAGGTCTAATCGGCTCCTCGGTTTATCATTTTTCGTTTTTAGTTTTAGTTTTAAATTTTTGCTAATTGGGAATTTCTCTTTGCTAATTGGGAATTTCTCTTTACTATCATAATCCTCAAAGAAGTTGATGCTTTCGAGGGGGTTGTTTAATCCAAAAAGAAGTTGATGCTTTCAAGTGGATTGTTTCTTTCAAATTTTTGTTTTTGCTTTTCAGAAAAATTAAAAACCCAAAAATATGTTCTTTATTTTAGGGGGAGTCATTTTTATCAGAAAAACCAAAAACATTGAAAAATTTTCAAAATATCTAAAAATTAGAAAAACCAAAATGATTTCCTGGATAAAAAGAGGAAATGATAGTACATCAGTGGGGATCTGGCACAGGCTAAAGAATTGTATAGTATAATGAGACGTATGTTGATTACGTGTGATATGCTGATAGGTTTCGTAGACTAAATATTGCGTGCATTAGTGATACAAACATAACAAACTACGCGTTTGTGGATGAACACCTCATGGACATATGGTCTTAGTACCGTAATTTCGTTTGATAGGGTGTTTGTACAAAACTCGGAGGTTTAGGGTCGTTATGTTATTAGTTGTCTGGGGATAGCCTATCTGATCTTCTGCTGTAAGTCATTACGGACCTAGATCAGACAGGATGTCTTTATAAAAGAGCTATATGCCAAATCCTAAAGTTACCGAATTGAGGAACTTTCCATGTTATATGATGATCAAAGATTATCTATAATATCGTATTGATCATTGATGCAAATCATGATTAATATCAGTCCTCAACCTGGTATAATGCATATGTTACTTTGCTGCATTAATTTGCTGACCTGTATACCTCCATGCATTATATCTTGTACAATTACAGACGACGAAAGCATAATCACGCTTTACAATGAGTCTTTGTGCATTTACTTCTTGATACGGGAGTATGTCGTGTGTGTGGGAACCACAATGTGTTAGTCTAATACATCTAATTCGTATCATTTTAAACCATTGCGTAATTGTCTGCATGTGAGCTTACGTGGACCACAATATCAGCAATTGCCGTATCATATATTGTTTCTAATGATAATATTGAAACAGATCAACGCTGTGTTCAGATTTCTCAGAAAACTGATATGATCCTCTTACCGGAAATCACAAAATGTTTACTGTTTTCATTTACTTTGATGCATTTTACTTTGTCGCATTTTACTTTTATTGTCAAAAAGATACAAAATCCAAAAAGATTTTAGGTGTGTTTTGATAAAAATTTCAGAAAATCCAAAAGATTTGCATTTCTGCTTTATTTTTGATAACCGGGGATGCTTGATGGTCAATTTCTGAGATTTGAGAACACCATCTGGGCTTTGTATCATTCAAAATGTGAAAATTTGAGTTTTGGAAGTTTAAAGGATTGAAAAATGTTGAACGGGATTCGAATTCGTGATTTGGCGAAATTTTCAGATTTTTCCATTTCACATTCGCCCCTTAAATGGGTCGAATGTGGAAAAATCATCATATTCGACCGTTTTGATTTTGGGCGAATGTGGACTTTTTCACTTCCGGGTGTAAATTCCACTTCCGGGTACATTTTTCACCTTCGGGTCTTTAATTAGGGGCGAAGGTGGAATTGTTTCACACTCGTGCCATTCACTTGGGGCGAATGTGGACTTAACTCACATTCGTCCACAACAAACGGGCGAACGTGGCTGCTTATATATAAGCCTTTCAGGTTCGAACCCCATCATTCAAAAATTTTTCAAAATTTCATTCAATACCAGACCTTGTTGCTCGTTTTTCTATTGATTCACTGATTCAATCCTTGACTATTTCTGATCATTTTAAGACTATATTTGCAGGTAATGGACAACGATTCAGATCAGATTTGATCGTTTTATGAACAGGACCTAGGGTTTCAATTTTAGGGGTTTATGATGACTCTTGATGCTTGTTATTGACTACCGATCAGTTCTCATAGGTTTTAGGGGGAGAATGTAAAAGGAATTAGATTAATAACACATCCAGATGTTAGTTTGATCGTTTGAACACAGTTGAACCCTAATTCTACTTTAAAACCAATGAAAACTGATTAATTGTCAAAATTGTTAATGAACGAGTGTTAGTCGGACTTGTTAGCACATATTAGGATCAAAATTACAAGATAAAACCAACAATGGCAAAAATTTAAATTTTGGGGGAAAACTGTTTCACATTCGGTTGATATAAACGGGCGAAAGTGAATCAGGTTGGGCGAATGTACATTCAAACTGGACGAATGTGACTTTTAATCAGAACATTTTCATATTCGACCATAAAATTTCATTTTCGACCAAATATTCTCACATTCGGCCATTCCAAAGCGGGCGAATGTGCAGTATATTTTGACCAGAATTTTTATAATTTTTGTCGTTTTTGTATTTTGACATGTTTATTTGATTTTAATGTGCAGATGGCTGATCAAACCGAGAACGTTGAAGCACCAGCAGTTAATGTTGAAACTCCAGCTGAGATTACAGTTCCAGATCCAGTGCCAGAAGCAGAAACGTCTGTCCCAAGCAGTTGGCCGTTTGAAAGATCGCACAACTGTTGCGCATATCTCGGTGATGTAGAAAAGAACACGGAATTCACCGGGATCATAGAGTTTCTGAAAAGGAGCAGGATAGTCCATGCTTTAGCCACACCAACCATCATATACAAAGATATCATTGAAGATTTCTACCAAAATGCGAAGTATGACTACTGGGAGAATCAAACGATTATCAAGAGCAAGATTCAGGATATGGATATGTTCTTGACTGAAGCTGATATTCGGGAAGCGTTACAGATTAAGTTTGAAGATAGTGAAGATCCCAGGGAGTTGTCATGGACAGAGCAGAAAGCGTGTTTCTTACGAATGAAATACAAAGGTCCAATCACTGACGGATCTATGTATAAGGGGAAGCTGGGAGTGCAGTATAAGTATTTTGCACACGTTCTTATCCACGTATTTGGGTGTGTGAGTGGTGGTTATGATGTCATGAGAAGGAGTTTGAGTTCATTAATGGTTGCGTTGACACTCAACAAACCATTTAATGTTTCTGGGATGATTCTTGATCATATGCTGGAGATGCTGAAGGGAATGAAGAACAAGAAGTTCATGTTATATCCAAGATTTCTGATGATGATCTTTGACTATAAGTATCCTATGCTGAAAAAGGATCCGACTATGATCCTAGGTCAAGATCATATGAACATTAGAACTTTGATGAGGATGAAGGGTTACAAAGGTGTGCCTGATAGTGAGAAGCCACCTAACAGGAGGTTATTTGGTGCTTTGGCTCGTCCGGATTACACTGATCCTAGCAAGAACAAAGCAAGGCATGATAACAGTGACTCGGATAACGATGATCCCTTAGTGTATGTTGATTCAAGCACTAAGAGGAAACGTCAAGTAGTCAATCCTGGAGCCAAAGGGAAGGGCAAGGGAAAGACTGTGGATCAGGGAAGTTCTAAGCAACAAGTGGTTAGAAAGAAATCGACGGCGAAGAAAGGATCAGGTTTGGTGGATGAAGAGTCGGTAGATTCAGAGGAGACTGAGGTTGATGAGCAGTGGGATTCTGATGATGAGAATGTGAGGACCACCAAACGTAAGGCCACTATGGTTGGTGAGTCTGAATCCTTGAACCAGTCGATTGAAGAAGCTGAGAGAAGGAAGAAATCTGGTGAAGATGAGGGTCTAGGTGTTGACCTGGCAGAGTTGAGTGTTGGAGAGACTGTAGTGGTTAATTTGCCTAAAAAGACAAAGAAGCAAAAGACCATGGCCAAGAAGTCGAGTGTAAAAGAGCTGAGGGAGAAAGAGTTAGCTCAGTTATTGAAGGGTAAAAGATTACCTGATGCTGGTACACCATCTAAGCTATCTTCACCTGTTGCCAAGAAGCAGAAGAAAACAAAAGAGGCAGAGACTTTACCAATCGATCAATTCAATGTCGATTTGGATAAAGTGCTCGATATGTTTAGAAAGTCTCAGAAGGAGAAAGTTGTTGAAGTTGAGCCATCTAAATCAAAGTCGAAGAAAGTGACTGTGGATGACGATGTCATGAAACAAGTGAATAAGAAGATGGAAGATATGATGAAGATGTTGGTTGCTCAACAAGCTGAGATTGCCAAATTCATGCAGAATGAGGAGAAAATGCTTCAGATAGTGGTTGCTTCGAAATCTAATCAAGATGATATAAATGATAAGATTAAGATGATTGAAGCTAAGAATGAGAAGCTTGAAAGGAAGTGTGAAAGAAACAAGAGCAGAATCAAACTGATTAAGGCTGATAACAAAGAACTAAGGAATGAAAACAAACGCCTTAGTAATTTGATTGAAGAACTTTATAGCAGGGCACCCCAGTTGAAAGAGGGTGAAGAAGATGAAGAAGAAGATGAACAGAAAGTCGATTATGAATATTCTGAATCTGAGAAAAGTGATGATGATGATGATGATGATGACAATTATGATGATGATGATGGTGCTGAAGGTGCTGGGAAAAAGCAAGGAGATGAGTTTAGCAGTGGAAGTGATCATGATGGAGGAGATGATACTTCTAGATTCACTTATGAGAAGAGAACACCAAAGAAGAAAGATACTGGAGAATCAAGTTCCAAAAAGAAAGGTGAAAACGTTGATTCGGATGAAAGTATTTTCTGGAACGAGAAGGTGAGATCTCTGTCTGATGATGCTAAACAGTTATATAAGGATATGTTGGAAAAGAGAGAGTGGACTATTGAGTTCACAGGATGCTTCGCTGAAATATTCCAAACTGATGATTTAAGATATGAGTTGGAATATGAAGATCCAGATCTTGAAGAAGGGGAGTTACCTGCATTTGTGGCAAAAGAAATACTAGATGGTCTTGCACAGAGGGTAGGAAAGACGTTTGAGGAGTTTATGATGGATGAATCGATTCCAGATATTCCTGAAAAGGATATTGGAAGTCATTCAGATGATGTGCAGACTCCTGAGAACAATGAAGTGGAAATGGAAGACATAACTCATGAAGAGTTCCCCCAGTACTTCAGACAAGATGATGAAAATGAAGTATTTCCTGACTTCACTGAGATACCAAATAAGTCAGCAAAACAGAAAGCTAAGAAAAGAAGTGAAGAGTTTGTGGAGAAGGTATTTGGTACTGAAAAGAAAGATTCTTCTAACCAGTCTGATGAGTTGAAGAATTATTTGAAGAAGTTGAAGGAAATGGATGAGAACCGACCAAAGCCTGAAGCTCAAGGTAATTTTTACAGATTACATAATGACAAGTTCAAAGGCAGAGCTCTCGGGTGGACTTACTTAGGCAGGCTGAAATGTATTGCTGCAAAATGGGAAACCGGAATTCTGTATTTCAACAGATTCTGTGACTTGCTTACTCTACCATACTGGGCGGTTAGAGACTTATGCAGATTCCCAATGTCAGGTGCCGAAGTAAATGGATCACATGTCGGTTGGTGCGCAGATAAATTGGTTTGGGAAAGTCGTACGAGATGGAAAAGATTCAAGCCTCAATATCCCCGAAGAAAAGTTCATAGGGATATTGATCCTCAAACCAATATGAAGCGAGTTACTTTGATCTACAAAGCACCTAATGTGATGAGAAAGATACCGTTGATGCCGATGCCACAACATTTTAGTGCTGATTTCATCTTTTGGTATTATGATTGGAGAAAGGCAGAAGCGGTGATCGTGTTGAGAGATGGAAAGGATAAATACAAGCATGTTCATGTATTTGATCCTATGTGGTTGATTAACTGTACGTTTGAAGACATCATCATGCTTTTCTTCAATCCAATCTACTATGAACCAAACGACTTTGCTCAAGCAAGAAAATATACGCAAGTGGTTGGAGTTTGTTTTGCGTATGATATCAATGCAGGAAGCAACTTGGAGGGTAAACTTGGCAAGACAGTGAAGATAGCCAATGTGTCTAAGCCTGTGAAGAAAACATTTGAGCCGCCAATGACTACTGAGCAGAAGAAACAGCTCAGAATCAAGTTGATGAACAAGAGTATGGACCAACAGAGAAAACTATCCAATCAATAGTCGAGGGGGAGTTTGTTGATGCGTTTTGCGACTAAGGATTGGATATACATTATTAACACATGTTAGAGCTTGGCCGAAGGTAAATAAGTATGGGCGAATGTAGAAAAGAATGGGCGAAGGAAGACTGATTATGGACGAAGGTAGAATGGAATTGAACAGAAGACACATTCGACCATTTACAATGGGCGAATGTGGAAAAAGGCTACGTTCGACCAGAAGAAAGGGGCGAACGTGCAGAGTCTATATATAGTTTTTGTGATTTTGATTATGGAATAGAGTTGTCAGTTGTGTCCAGGTTCAGATCAGGTTCAGGAGTGTTTTTGAGAGATTGTGTGTGTGATCTAGATTAACATAAACTGATTGTAAAAGCTTATTTGAATGAAGTTAATCTATGAAATGATATTGAAAATGATCTTGATTGTGTTGTGATTTGTGTTTTATCAATTTGTTCAGAACTAGGGTTTCCGCACCTAGTTTTGGGACTTGTATGATCGTATAATCCTGTTTTAGCTAAAATCCAACGCTCACACTTATCTGCACCATGTAGAGTTTCAAGCCTGATGTTTTCTCCTTTCAAGGCCTTTCCCTGGGCTTCACGTATCTTATCAGGAAGATTAGAATGAATGGTAAGTTGTAAGGCTCGCACCCGTTTAGGTTTCGTTTCCTTTCGACTGAGGGCATCAGCTACTACGTTAGCTTTCCCTGGATGATACTTAATGGCACAGTCATAATCATTCAGAAGCTCAACCGATCGACGTTGTCGCATGTTCAGCTCCTTTTGATCGAATATATGTTGGAGGCTCTTGTGGTTAGTGAAGATCGTACACATCGTTCCATAGAGATAATGCCTCCAGATCTTTAGAGCAAAAAACCACTGCTCCTAGTTCCAAGTCATGGGTGGTGTAATTCTTCCCATGAACCTTTAATTGACGTGAGGCGTACGCGATCACCTTATCACGCTGCATCAGTACACACCCTAGCCCTTGGATAAACGCATCACAGTACACCATGAAGTCCTCTGTATCCTCAGGTAGTGATAGTATAGGTGCACTGCAAAGTTTCGACTTTAATAATTGAAACGCAGATTCTTGGGCATTTCCCCACTTGTAAGTAATACCCTTCTGTGTCAAAGCACTGAGGGGTTGAGTGATCTTAGAGAATCCCTCAATGAATCTACGATAATATCCTGCGAGACCAAGAAACTGGCGCACCTCAGTAGGAGTCTTAGGAGCCTCCCACTTTTTAATAGCATCTATCTTGGCGGGATCAACAAGTATTCCTGCCTCGTTAACCACATGTCCAAGAAATTGGACTTCTCAAATCCAAAAGTCACATTTAGAGAATTTTGCATACAACTGCTCATTTCTCAATAGTTCCAAGATCAGCTGCAGATGTTGCTCGTGCTCCTCCCTTGGAATAAATCAATATGTCATCTATGAACACTATGACGGATTTTTCCAAATAGGGCTTGCACACTGTAACGTCCAACAATTTCCATTTATTATTGTTATTTTAAATTTATTCATTTTTAACCAATAAAACACCATGGAAAATTTTTTTACGAAAAATTTTAAATTAACACAAATTTATTTTGTATCATTTAAGATTTAGAATATTATATTAATGAATGATATTATCAAATAGGAAATGAATTAGTTCGGCTCTTCCATTCTTGAATTTTATATACTATATCTATTAACGATATAAGTTATTAATGATAATATACAATTTTTTTTATACATATATTTATTAAGTAACAATAAATATTAAGCCAATGATGTTGTAGCCTAGCGGTTGCAATGGAGGTGGGAATGTTAACCCAATTTGTGGGGTTCTTGTCCTAAGAGTTCACAGGTTCGAATCCCACTCAGAGTAGGGTTATTCTGAAATGAGGGGTTGGACCTTAGCGGGGCTGAGAACCAGAGCTGAAGGGTGTGGGGCTTCGCTATGGGTGTGTACCGTCGACCCTTAAAAAAAGTAATAATATAAAGATTTTGATGGACCATTATTTATTTGTTTATTTCTCACAAAGATGGAAATAGAAACACAATTGATACCATCTTCCTTAAAAAGCTCCTCTGCATATTCACTAGAAGGAAACAACCATTAAATCCGTGCGTGAACCTTTCATATTACTTTAAATTTTGAATATCCATTTTTATCTTTAGATAGGTTAGTCAATGGTTGTTGGAGACCAATTCAATGGAGTACGGAGTATCAAGAAGAGTAGGAACCATCTCTAATTGTTTGCTAAGTTTCGATGACACAAAACTATAGTCCGCACCAGTATCATATAAATAGAAGCAAGAGTGTCGTTCAAGGAACACGTACCCGTCACGACATTGCTATCAGTCCTAGCTTCCCTAGAGCCCATCACAAATGCTCTTCCACGAGCCCCATTGTAGTTGTTACCGTTGTGGTAGTTGCTGTTGAAGGATTTATACCTCACACTATCCCACGTTCTCTTACTATCACCAAATGTAGAGGATGAAGCACCATGCTTCGGAAAAGTACCATGCTCAACAGCCTCATCATTGAGTTTGCGAGCCAGGTGAAAGATTTGTTAGATTCTGGGTAGGTGAGCTGCAGTGGCCATGCCACAAATCTGAGGGACCCACCCTTTTGGTATGAAATTTGATCCGCTGGTAAAGTTGGTTAATTAGATTCGAGCACAAAGTATCTAACTCCTGTAGCTTGGTACTATAGGCGTCGATCTCAGACCCATCTGTCTTTATATAACAAATTTCTAGGTTTCATCACAGGGTGTTACGTTCTCCATCCAAGTATCTGTAACTCATTGAGTGTGCATGTAGCATACATTACCCCATCCTGCCTAGGGCAAATGTTCATGGCAAAGACTTATACTATCGACGCTATCAGACGGTCACCTTCAGTTCCGTTGGAGTTATCGAGGTTTACAACCAATAAAAGGCTTGAAATTACAATGTGCGTTCAAGGTATAAGAAAGTTCAAATGTGGAAGTCAGGGGAAAAGAATGATTTAGCAAAATAGATCTTTACTAGCTTGGAAAGATGTGAGGGCTTCAACCACACTATCGTTGATCATAAGAATTCAGTCTTATCTAATTTAGCCAAGGGAAATGAAAGAAAAGATAGGTAAGAAAAGGTAAGAGCCAATCGTCTCCATGCTCTGTCTAGATAGTAGAGCCTTCATCCTCACTTTCTATGTGCTTGTCCTGCTCAGGTTCCCCTTCCATCCCTTCTTCTTCCTCTTTTGCGGTGTCAATGTTATATGGATCTCATCACGTACAGTCTCCTTCTCTGGTCCTGTGTAAGTCAGTTCAGTGGTCAGCAGCACTACTCATTCCTCCAATCATGACTGTCAGTCACTGGTAGGTTTCGTTCTTCCTTTGAGATATTGCACTGCATCGCGGGCCTTACATAACTCCCCAAGAGTGTGTGTAACAAGCCCCGATCTGATGTGTTCCCATGAATATACTATATACTCACGGGGAAAAGTGACACGTATATCATGTATCGCTTGCTCGTACAAAGCGTAAACATACTAGAGTAAGAAATAAATCCTATATAAGTAACCCAGTCTCGTCTGAGTTTCAAATGAGAGTAAGAAAGGTCAGATAACAAGGAACCGAAACTAATTGTCTCCTTGCTCAGTGAAAAAGGATAAGTCTCTGTATTTGAATTTGATTCGGTTTAATGGTATCACGTCATGCGCATCGTGCAGCTTTCTTGTGTACGTGCGCCACAACGCTCGCAAGGGCTTTCTCCCCTGTAGAATTGTTGTTTCCTCATCCATGAGGTTTGTTAGGATACTACTCCCAGTAATGCGCCACCTGGTGTAACCCTGGGTTCCCACCATTGACGTGTTCAGAATTAGGTCTAGAACTAGAAGATAGCATATCTCTCGAAATCATATGTTGTAGATTTATGTAGCTAAAAGCTAGTTGTGCACTTAAGTTGTGAGTGTACTTATGCTATGATGATTATAGACTAGACTCAATATGTAGTCCTAGTTCACTATAACCAATGGCATTGATACCAATCTGTCACACCCTCAAATTTCCACTGCGGGGTTTATACCGCGAGGCGCGTGACTGTAACACCCGAAAATCTAAAATCTAGTTAATCACAATATTAACTTAAAAAGGGAAACGGGTTAAGTAGGGGTATTGATAATCACTACTAAATAAAACCCAAGTAGTAGGTTGGTGCCTTGACTAAGTTAAAAAAAAACTCCAAGGGCCATTTCTGTCAATAGACCAAAGATAATAAGTCTAAATAATAAAAACAAGAAATTGGTGGTGTTGGTGATCAGGGGATCGACCAAGACACCACAAAACACACACATAAACACAGACTAAGCTCCTACACTCATTTGAAGCTTGAATCTTGCTTAATAAGAGGTTAATCCACCTGCATGAAGGCTTAATCAACTCAATAAACTCCAATAAACATCTAGGTATCACTTGTTTTATCTAGATTGTTGTTTTATACCTTCTTTGATGATGAGTGAAATTTTAGGGTTCTTGAATGGGAACAAATTGTTAGAATCTAAGGAACCTTATAAGAAAGGGTACCTTAAAAACTTGTTAATTCTGCTTTATGTAAATTATCTAACCCTAGCACATGAGATTTTGGGGAAATTAGGGTGATATGGGTTGGTTCGCTCAAGGGTGAAACAACCCCTAAAAACCTTGTATAATTACTTGATGGTTTTGAAATTGTGAATTTTTAGTCATTAGCAAGACTAGAATAACATCTTGTAATGAAAATATGAGGTGGGTAGTTAATGATTGGTTGACCCATTTGGCTAGATCAATTGGTTAAAGAATCATGTATGTTAAGTGTTTGATTAAATGCTCAAATGAAGTTACTTGTATGGAAGTCCTTGAAAGTAATGGAATCATTAGTATGATATGCTAAATTGATGATCAAACACTAATCGTATTGATAAACACTTGAATACGTATCTAGGTGAATCAAGTGGGAGTCTAGAAGTCAAGGGCGAACCAGATACTCGACAAAAGGGAAAGCTTTGAGGTTTGTTTTGGCTACATTCATTTGTGATATAGATTGCATAGAATACTTACAAAATGTCATGATAAAACGAATCCGAGAATCGTTTGATGGTATAGCATATTTTACAATGTGCCATGAAGAAATGAAATGGAGAATTGCATGTTGATATGAGAACGGATAACATGGATATGTAAATGTTAGGCCATCCAGAAGGACCTGAAACTTGAACTTAGTTTAAATGAAAGCAATCGTGGGCACAACTCGTACTAAAGTGTATGAAACCAGGCGACCATGAAGGAAACGGTATCCATTGATGATCCAAACGGGTCAAATGGATAAGAAAACAAGTTTGAAAAGCAATAAAGGGAATAAGACCAAGGTATAAGCAATCCCGTGTGGATTGTAGTGCCCAAGGCATCCCTAAACATTCATAAACCAAGGTGAATACAATCCGAAGGGGTAGTAGGGGCCGAGGTAGTGAAATTTCGGCCTTAACCAAGAGTTAGGGAGTGAAAAAGCAAGAAAATAGCTTCAGGGACCAGCGCGCGGCCGCGCACTTCTTTCACGCGGCCGAGCAAACCTTCTGTGAACATTGGGGTGTTGCCCGCGCGAAAGGGACCGGACGCGCGCCCGCCCGCGCGAAACACCTTGTTTGGGTTTTTCGACCGTTTTTCCGATTTTAACGCTTTTTAATGCTATCTAACTCTATTTGATGTATGTGTAATAGGTTGGGGATATGATGGACCTCCGGGTGGAAGATCAAGCAATCAAAACAAACTGAACGCGTTCTTTGGAACTTCTTTTGTAGGAACTAGCCATAACATAGCTTAGTTGAACGAAATCACTTTGATTCCGCTGTGTCTAACTAATATTAACTACTTGGTTGTTTGTAAAACTTAACCCCATCCAGTTTTTGGGTATGAATTATGTTTTGTACTTATTTGATAATTGGTGACTAGTGTTCAAATCATGTTTACACCCACTTAAATCCACTAATTATAACAACATAGGGGTAGGGTGTTACAAGTGGTATTCAGAGCCAAAGGTTTTCGTTCGGTTTGAGGCTTGATCAAGAAATCCGGAAAACAATACCCCAACTTGGTAAGCAACAACATAAGTTGAGTTAGATATACAATCCTAACTGTTTGAAACAACTAAAGCATAATCCTAATCACGAAAAAGTGAATCATAAGACATGCTCATAAGGCATTATATCTTGTGCACTATGAGACAACGGAGAATAACGAAATGTGAATGAACTTGCTATATTGCAGTAAACAAAATGTCGGATGAGGCTGAACCGGAACCTAATCTCGTTACTTGGGAAGAGATAAATGAAAGAATCTCACTGATGATATCCGTGGGGCTGTTTTGGCCACCATGGATGAAAGGATAATCGAGCTGAAAGAGAGCCTCTCTCAAGATAAAGAGAAAACAAGAGAAAGGAAGGGTTGTACTTATGTCAAGTTCATAGCCTGTAAACCACCATCCTACAAAGGGGAGGTAAACCCGATTGTTTGCCAAAAATGGATCGACGACATTGAAGGGATATTCGAACGAACCCATTGTGTCTCTAGTGATCAAGTGACTTACGCCATGGGTCAACTCCGTGAAAATGCAAAGACTTGGTGGGATGTGGTCAAAGCGGAAAAAGGCGCGGAAAATGTACAAAACATGACTTGGGAAGAATTCAAGGTGCTTTTCCTAAACACCATAGCCCTAGGGCGGTGGTGGGAAAAATCAAGGAGGATTTTATGAATTTGAGGCAAAAGGGGAAACTATATATGTGATTACGGGAATGTTTCTCGACAAGTTAAAATTTTGCACCGAACTAGTGCAAACTGAAGAACAAAAGATTTATCATTACCATAACATGCTTAGTGGGGAGTATAGAGAATTCCTAGAGTCGTCTAAGTAAGCCACTTTAACCGAACTAGTTGATGCCGCCCGTAATCGGGAAATTGAACTCAAGAGGCAAATCGAAAGGGGGGAAAGAAAGCCGGTTGATGCAAATCCAAACCCCACAAAGAAACAAAGAAAGAATGAAACGCCGGCTAAGGGTAATCCAAAGCAAAGCTCAAGTGCAAGCCCGTGTGATCTCTGTCATCGACCCCACAAAGGGGAATGTTACTTCAAGAACAAGCCATGCCCTAACTGTAACAAACTAGGGCATGTGATTAGAGATTGCCCCACCAAGGCGAATGTGTGCTACAATTGTTATCAACCGGGCCATGTGAAAGCGGCATGCCCCGAATTGTTGAAGGGAGTGGAGGCCAAAGCTAAAGCATCAAAGGAGGAACCTTTTAAAGCCCGGGCGCGATCCTTCCAATTAACCGCGGAAGAAGCCAAGAGTAAACCCAATGTGGTGGCGGGTATCTTTCTAATAAAGTTAATACCTGAATATGTGTTATTCGATACGGGGGCTAACAAATCCTTTATAGCCCACACGTTTGTTCAACACCTGTCGTTTAACTTTTCTAAGCTAACAATACCGGTAGAGGTAGAGGTAGGTAACAATTAATGTTTCATGGTACGTGACATCTACCGAGAATGTAAGATTACTATAGAGGATGAGGAATTCCCCATTGACTTGTTACCAATGGCGACGAGGGAATACCATGTGGTAGTTGGAATGGATTGGCTGTCCCGATACCACGCAAACATTCGGTGCTACCGTAAGGAGATAGACTTAACGTCTCCAAGCGGAAAGCTACTAACAGTTTATGGGGAGAGTGATTCTAAACCCATTATATGCTCATTCTTGGAAGCAACCAAGTTGGTGCGGTATGGATGTAAAGCATTTTTAGCCGATGTAACCGACACCTCCGTACCAATCCCCTCTATCCATGACGTCCCGGTGGTAATAGAGTTTGAGGAAGTATTCCCGAAAGAGTTACCGGGGATACCTCCGGTCAGAGAAATAGAGTTTCATATTGAATTGGTTCCGGGGGCCAACCCGGTTGCTAAGGCTCCTTATAGGCTGGCACCCACGGAATTGCGGGAATTGTTTACCCAA
Source organism: Ambrosia trifida (assembly GCA_028751855.1). Lineage (NCBI taxonomy): Eukaryota > Viridiplantae > Streptophyta > Magnoliopsida > Asterales > Asteraceae > Ambrosia > Ambrosia trifida. The sequence continues at coordinate 9,792,796 of CM054123.1, read as the reverse complement.
TTGCAAGATCTCCTTAATAAGGGGTTCATTCGACCGAGCGTCTCTCCTTGGGGAGCACCGGTTTTATTTGTAAAAAAGAAAGACGGTAGCATGTGGATGTGCATAGACTATCGAGAATTGAATAAACTCACCGTAAAGAACGGGTACCCTCTTCCAAGAATTGATGATCTTTTTGACAAATTACAAGGAGCAAAGTGGTTTTCCAAGATAGATCTAAGGTCGGGGTATTATCAGTTGCGAGTGAAGGAAGAAGATGTGCCAAAGACCGCCTTTCGGATCCGTTATGGGCATTATGAGTTCCTAGTAATGTCCTTTCGGTTGACAAACGCACCCGCTGCTTTCATGGACCTCATGAATCGGGTGTGCAAGCCAATGCTCGACAAGTCAGTGATAGTTTTTATTGATGACATTCTAGTCTACTCCAAAAGTGAAGAGGACCATTCTCGACACTTGCGAGAAGTACTAGAGACCTTGAAGAAAGAGCAACTCTTTGGAAAGTTCACTAAATGCGCCTTCTGGATTCGAGACGTGCAGTTTTTGGGCCACGTAATTAGTGCCAATGGGATAATGGTGGACCCCTCAAAAATTGAAGCTGTGATCAATTGGGCACCACCAAGGAACCCGTCAGAGATAAGAAGCTTCTTGGGGTTGGCCGGGTATTATCGAAGATTTATTCAAGACTTATCAAAAATCGCATTACCTCTAACCAAGTTGACCCGCAAGGTAGTCAAATTTAATTGGGGAGAAGAGTAAGCAAATGCATTTCAAACCTTAAAGGCAAAGTTGACGCAAGCTCCGGTATTGACCTTACCCGATGGCATCGAGGACCTTGTAGTATACTCGGACGCATCACATCAAGGCCTTGGGTGCGTACTTATGCAAAGGGGAAAGGTGATCGCGTATGCGTCAAGGCAACTAAAGACCTATGAGACCAAATACCCAACCCATGATCTTGAGTTGGCCGTCTTGGTGTTCGCATTGAAACTTTGGAGACACTACCTCTATGGGGCAAGGTGTATCATTTACACGGACCACAAGAGCTTGAAATATTTCTTTGATCAAAGAGATTTGAATATAAGGCAAAGAAGGTCGCTAGAAACTATCAAGGACTATGACTGCGAGATACCTTATCATCCCGGGAAGGCTAACGTAGTGGCGGATGCACTAAGCCGAAAAGGAGATTATTCCCCGATTCACGTGAAGTCAATGCAACTAATCGTGACATCGGGATTAATGAACCAAATTCAAGCGGCACAGGTTGAAGCTTGCAAAGAAGAGAACTGGAAAAGAGAAAGAATTCAAGGTCAGACAGGAGACCTAGTCGAGAGAAATGATGGGTTGAAGACCCGGTTTGGGAGAATTTGGGTACCCAACACGTGTAGTGTTAAGGAGCTTTTGCTTGACGAGGCTCATAAATCTCGTTACTCGATCAATCCGGGTGCCACAAAAATGTACCGAGATTTGAAGCAAAATTATTGGTGACCAGGAATGAAACGGGACGTGGTGAAATATGTGGGAAGATGCTTAACTCGCCCACAAGTTAAGGCGGAGCATCAAAAGCCTTATGGTAAGTTGCAACCATTGGAAATACCAACATGGAAATGGGAAAACCTTACCATGGATTTGCTCACAAAATTGCCTAGAACCTCATGGGGATTTGATGCGATATGGGTGGTAGTAGATACGCTGACCAAGAGTGCCCATTTCCTTCCTATTAACGAAACATATACGTCCGAGAAAATGGCGGAGGTGTATGTGAACGAGATAATATCGAGACATGGTGTACCGGTGTCGATTGTTTCCGACCGGGACACACGCTTCACCTCCTAGTTTTGGAGGAACTTTCAAGACCAGATGGGTACGAAGTTACTAATTAGCACCGCCTACCATCCCCAAACGGATGGGCAAAGTGAGAAAACCATCCAAACGCTAACTGAAATGCTTCGTGCTTGTGTTATCGATTTCGGGGGTAGTTGGGATACCCATCTACCGCTTGTTGAATTTTCATACAATAATAGTTACCATGCAAGCATCGGGATGCCACCGTATGAGATGTTATATGGAAGAAAGTGCCGAACTCCGGTATGTTGGGACGAGGTGGGAGCTCGCGAAATTGCGCCAAGGGATGTCCCTAGTGCCACAAATGAAAAGATCGAGGCAGTACGTGCACATTTAAAGGCGGCTCAAGACCGGCAAAAGCACTATGCGGACAAGAAACATAGGGCCATTGAATTCCAACCCGGGGATAAGGTCATGCTAAAAGTCTCACCTTGGAAGGGGATAATTCGCTTCAAAAAGAAAGGGAAATTAAGCCTTAGATTCATCGGACCCTTCAAAGTGTTGGAACGGGTGGGACAAGTCGCCTACCGCTTAGAGTTGCCGGAGGAACTAAGTGCTATCCACAATACCTTCCACGTCTCCCATTTACGCAAGTGTTTAGCGGAAGAGGAGGTATTCCAACCCCTTGATGATCTCGAGATCGATATAAAGCGGAATCTAGCCCCAACACTGGTAGAGATTTTGGATCGAAAGGTTCGAAATCTCCGAACCAAAACCGTGGTTCAAGTGAAGGTGAAATGGGAAGCACGAAAAGGGTCGCCTGTGATATGGGAATCCGAAGAATAGATGAAACGGCTATATCCCTTCTTATTCGGTATGTTCTAAGTTTCGTGGACGAAACCCCTTTAAGGGGGGTAGAGTTGTAACACCCGAAAATCTAAAATCTAGTTAATCACAATATTAACTTAAAAAGGGAAACAGGTTAAGTAGGGGTATTGATAATCACTAATAAATAAAACCCAAGTAGTAGGTTGGTGCCTTGACTAAGTTAAACAAAAACTCCAAGGGCCATTTCTGTCAATAGACCAAAGATAATAAGTCTAAATAATAAAAACAAGAAATTGGTGGTGTTGGTGATTAGGGGATCGACCAAGACACCACAAAACACACACATAAACACAGACTAAGCTCCTACACTCATTTGAAGCTTGAATCTTGCTTAATAAGAGGTTAATCCACCTGCATGAAGGCTTAATCAACTCAATAAACTCCAATAAACATCTAGGTATCACTTGTTTTATCTAGATTGTTGTTTTATACCTTCTTTGATGATGAGTGAAATTTTAGGGTTCTTGAATGGGAACAAATTGTTAGAATCTAAGGAACCTTATAAGAAAGGGTACCTTAAAAACTTGTTAATTCTGCTTTATGTAAATTATCTAACCCTAGCACATGAGATTTTGGGGAAATTAGGGTGATATGGGTTGGTTCCCTCAAGGGTGAAACAACCCCTAAAAACCTCGTATAATTACTTGATGGTTTTGAAATTGTGAATTGTTAGTCATTAGCAAGACTAGAATAACATCTTGTAATGAAAATATGAGGTGGGTAGTGAATGATTGGTTGACCCATTTGGCTAGATCAATTGGTTAAAGAATAATGTATGTTAAGTGTTTGATTAAATGCTCAAATGAAGTTACTTGTATGGAAGTCCTTGAAATTAATGGAATCATTAGTAGGATATGCTAAATTGATGATCAAACACTAATCGTATTGATAAACACTTGAATACTTATCTAGGTGAATCAAGTGGGAGTCTAGAAGTCAAGGGCGAACCAGATACTCGCCAAAAGGGAAAGCTTTGAGGTATGTTTTGGCTACATTCATTTGTGATATAGATTGCATAGAATACTTACAAAATGTCATGCTAAAACGAATCCGAGAATCGTTTGTTGGTATAGAATATTTTACAATGTGCCATGATGAAATGAAATGGAGAATTGCATGTTAATATGAGAACGGATAACATGGATATATAAATGTTAGGCCGTCCAAAAGGACCCGAAACTTGAACTTAGTTTAAATGATAGCAATCGTGGGCGCAACTCGTACTAAAGTGTATGAAACCAGGCGACCATGACGGACACGGTATCCATTGATGATCCTAACGGGTCAAATGGATAAGTAAACAAGTTTGAAAAGCAATAAAGGGAATAAGACCAAGGTATAAGCAATCCCATGCGGATTGTAGAGCCCAAGGCATCCCTAAACATTCATAAACCAAGGTGAATACAATCCGAAGGGGTTGTAGGGGCTGAGGTAGTGAAATTTCGGCCTTAACCAAGAGTTAGGCAGTGAAAAAGCAAGAAAATAGCATCAAGTACCAGCGCGCGGACGCGCACTCCTTTCACGCGGCGGAGCAAACCTTCTGTGAACATTGGGGTGTTGCCCGCGCGAAAGGAACCGGCCGCGCGAAACACCCAGTTTGGGTTTTTTGACCGTTTTTCCGATTATAACGCTTTTTAATGCTGTCTAACTCTTTTTGATGTATGTGTAACAGGTTGGGGATATGATGGACCTCCGGGTGGAAGATCAAGCAATCAAAACAAACCGAACGCGTTCTTTGGAACTTCTTTTGTAGGAACTAGACATAACATAGCTTAGTTGAACGAAATCACTTTGATTCTGCTGTGTCTAACTAATATTAACTACTTGGTTGTTTGTAAAACTTAACACCATCCAGTTTTTGTGTATGAATTATGTTTTGTACTTATTTGATAATTGGTGACTAGTGTTCAAATCATGTTTACACCCACTTAAATCCACTAATTATAACAACGTAGGGGTAGGGTCTTACAATGTCATACCAGGATCCCATAGCCATAAGTCATATGAACGAACTCTAAATGCCCAAACCATTTAGTTCGTTTTCAAAAACCAAGTTTAGTTAAGCTGCGGAAGCGTAAACCAAATTTAAACCTTTTAAAAACCATGCGCAAAACAACGTGCCCAAATTAAAACCATATGAAAGAAAATGTAAAAGCATAATATGTAATATAGTTGTATGCCCAAGACCCCAAATGCAGTGAAGTGTGCAGTGCTTTCTAATCCTGGTACCGGAAGCTAACTACCTGCAAAAGCATGTAAATCGTGGGTCAACAAACAATGTTGGTGAGTTCACTAAGTAAATTAAATGAGTATGTAACTGCGCTGGTTTCCAAAACCACATAAACAAGAAATTGAGTTGGTTCCAAGAATCGTGTAAACACTAGTTCATCGCATGCCAAGGGTAGCTAACCCATTCATGATAACTAACACCGATATACCGAACTGCTGATGTACGTGTAGCCACAAATGTGAGCCGCATGCCTTACATCATTGCCTATCAACAATGATAAAATCTGTTAAGTTATAGTTCACTCCCGCACTCCCTGAGCCGGTGTGAGGTTTGTAAGACCTAATAGCGCTATCAACTAATAACCCGCTTGCCATAACCCGACAACTCATTCGGTATGTGAAGGACTTACAGATGATAGAGTTGGTTTAGTTCATCAAGGACACAGTTTGCGAACTAGCAAAACCCGACCCACACAAGGAGTCAACAACCGACCCGCACAAGGATCCATAGCATCTCAACCCGGGATGTGTAAGTAGTCCCAAACCGGACTAGAAAAGTTAAGTAAGTTGTCTCAACCCGAGACGCATGCTTTTGAGAAAAGAGTAGTGAAACTCACCTTAGGTTGCACGTGAATGATCCAAATCCCTCAAACAGTAACGAGCTACCGACTCCCTATTACAAGTGTCACTAGGTGAGTATACGTTCATAACCAACACATCATGTAACTCGTTTGTCCAAAACTTCTAAAGTTCAAATCGTGTAGTGACACCTAGTGACTCTACATGCACAAGTAAGTCCTACGTATCCCGTTGGTGATCATAATGATTATTATCAGTTTTATAACTTATACACATCTCCTATAAGTATTCATATAAGTTCATGTCAGATCTATATATATATATATATATATATATATATATATATATATATATATATATATATACATTGCAAAGGGATTAATCCTACATGTCATACTCTTATGCAATCTCTCCTTTGAGAGATACCACATAGGATGTGATGTGGCAAGTGTAAGCCAATTAAAAAAATGAATAAATATGATTTAACCTAATATATTATAATATTTATCCTAATCTATTAAATACCTAATCTACTAAATCTAAATATTAAAACTTTATTATTTTTACTCTCATGTTTCCTCCCATAATTTTTAAACGTTAATATCTTTTATATACGAGATTTTTTTAAAGAAAAAAATTACACCAAATTAACGAGCGTTTTATTATCTTTCCAACGAGTACCATATTGCTATATAAAAAACGGAGAAAAAATGACAATTTTTTGTAACCCGACAGGTATTGTGTCGGGTTTGAGATTAGTTTAAAAAATTTTTTGGGTTTGGATTGGGTCTGGGATTAGGTGATACACGACCAGATTACCCGAAACAACATACCCAAATACCCGAACTATATACCCGATCATATACCCATGATTTTTTTTAACGCATCACATAATCCTTAGACTAATGCGTTCGATATTTCAATAATTAACTTTTTTTTCTTATTTTATGTTAGTTCTTTTTAGAATGATCGATTACAAACTTCCGAATTCATATGTAATGGCACTAGATTTATACCCCGTCGCAGAGATTCAGTTTTTTTTTTATATATTTGAATATGATAACTTATGGCAGAAATTTGTTTAAAATAATAATAATAATAATAATAATAATAATAATAATAATAATAATAATAATAATATATTTTATTATGTCATATTAGATATTTCAACCCGGGACGCTCCCGGGATAAAAACTAGTACATATCATATAAGACTCCAAATAATCACATAAACACATAATACACAATCTGCGTTTTTAGGACAGATTATGCGCCACGAAAACTAATTTCTTTAAAATACTTAATTAATAATTTAAACTCCCAAATTTTTACTGAATATTCTTTGGGATTCATTTAATAACTCATATTTTTGTTTTGTCTCAAAACCAAACACAAAACATATTAAAATTCGTACAACACAGCTATATCCAGAAAATTTCCACAACAGGTCAGTTTAGTAGAAAAATTCCCAAAAATTGTGTATTCACCCAAACGAGGTGAATTCATTTGGAAAAGCAAAGTTTTTCCAATACTGACCTACTGTCCAAATTTCATAACTTAATTGTTTCTAAAACTTGAGTTATACACGTTTAAAGTTGACCCAATTTATAACTCCGAAATTCTGATATGACCGTTAATCAAATAAAATTCGAAAAACATATCAAACGACATCCAAATCAGATGATTTTGCCCATTCTAAAAAGCTAAGACCATGTACAATCCATTCATGCAAATAATAGATCAAAACAATCAATTTAACATCACGATACAGACCCTACAAAACACCCTAACGAATCTGTCAGAAAACTGAAACTTGCACCCCAAGTTATTCATAAACCCTAATCATGCCTAAAAATCTATAACACATGCATAACCCATATTATCATAATCAAACTCATATATTAACATACAAAAACCCTAATTATGATTACTAACAATAATTATTATCACAAATCATATTAAACATTCAAGAACTCACAATAACACATGCATGCGATTTCATATATATATATATATGTATGTTCTATGATTTTTAAAACTTTTCAAGCATTATTAATCATCATAAAACATGTAAAAATTATACCTTCCAATGCAAAAGTCCTCAAAGTCTAGAGATTACACCCAACTAGCTTGAAGAGATGATCAAGATTGATGTTTGTTGAAGATTGAGAGAGAGAGAGAGAGAGAGAGAGAGAGGGGGGGTGGGGGTTTATTTGCGGCACACAAGGGGTTAGGGTTAGGGATTATATTTTTTTTTCTTAATTATAACAAAGCTTGGCTTGTTGCCCAAGCAATTATGTTTTAGGGCCCTTTTAGTCCACTAATCGGACCCGTTAATCATGTTTTAGCAAAATACTGGACCCAATAATATTAACCCCCTATCTTGCATAAAAACCATTGTTTTTATCAGCTCATAACATATTAATCCTTAAGGTGCACGTAATTTGCATGGTTTACATATTAACTTTTAGTCAAGCGGTAAATCACATAAACATGTAAGTTCACGTTCATCATAATTCAATTGTACACATTATTTTATATGCCAGACAAATCACCAACATTCGGGATACAGGACTCGTGTGTGTGTCAAAACAAGGATTTTCTATGTTAATATTTTCTAACATATGTCAGACCTCCTTAACTAACCCTAGTTAAGTATTTAACCACGTATGAGTATGTAAGTTAACTAGAGTTCAGTAAAAGTGCTAACCTGAAAATGCGGGGTATCACATGACGGCTGTAAGATGACTTTCTTTCGGCTTCGATTGGAATCGTGTGCAGAGACATGTAGCGAACATTATATCTGGTCTAGATGCTGTGAGATACATCAGAGATCCGATGATTGCTCTGTATGTGAAAGGATCTGTCAGCTCCCCCTTAGCGTCAACTCTAATCCCTTGATTAGGTTGAATCGGAGTATCCACCGGCTTCAAATTTTCCATCTGGAACCGGTTCAAGACTTCAGATGCGTATTTGGTTTGGTGAATAAAGATGCCCGTTAGTCTTTGTTCCACCTGCAAGCCGAGGAAAAACTGCATCTCCCCCATTGCACTCATCTCGAACTTTTCCTGCATTACTTTTTCAAATTCTCTGCATAAAAGTTCGTTAGTAGATCCAAAAATAATATCGTCAACATATATCTGGACGAGAAGCAAGTCATCCTCTATTCTTTTGGTGAACAGAGTATAGTCTACCAAACCACGTTTGAATCCTTTGGACATTAGGTACGTGCTTAGCTCCTCATACCATTGGCGTGGAGCTTGGTGCAACCCATAGAGTGCTTTGTTGAGAACGTAGAACTTATCCCGGTGGATAGGATCTTCAAAGCCTGGATATTGACCGACGTATACCTCTTCCTTGACCAGACCGTATAGAAACGCGCTCTTGACATCCATTTGATACACCTTGAATTTCTTGTACGAGGCAAACGCTAGAAACATACGAATAGCTTCTAAATGTGCCACAGGTGCATAGATCTCATTGTAGTCAATTCCTTCAACTTGATGAAAACCTTGAACTACCAACCGAGCTTTGTTTCTCACGATTACACCTCTATCATCCTTTTTACATTTAAAAACCCATTTGGTTCCTAATTTCCTCCTTCCCGGAGGTAAATCTGTAAGTGTCCAAACACCCAACTTTTGAAACTGCAACAACTCTTCTTGCATCGCCTCAACGCAAGCATCATCCAATAGAGCGTATTGGTATGTTCGCGGCTCCACCTGTGAAACATGACAAGCAAAGGACAAATCATTCTGACAACCAGAATTTTGAATTTTTGCATATAAAGCAAAAGCCCCAAGGTTTTTAGGTGAGTTTACACTACTAAGTTGTCCTCTAGTCATAACACTGCTTCCAGGGTCACCAATAACTTTCTCGAGCGGGTTAATACGATGAATTTGAGATTCCAGATGATCAGGTACTTGAACTCCCGTTTGAGTAGTCAAATTTTCTGCCGAATCCAGATCATTACCCATATTCGATGATGAAGCAACATCTGGATTTGGGTTCGCTAGTGGTGTCTCTGTTGCATGATCTAGAATAGCTTCACTGAAGATTTCTTCATCATCTTCTGATTCTGAAGTATCAAGAGTATTTGAAGCTTCCTGGAAAACTTCTTCTTCAGCTGCAGGAACGTTGGTATCATTAGAAGCTGCTGGAGGAGTTACGATGATCGGATGCACCAACGGTGAAGTCACTGCGTTTTCACACACGTAATAAAGTCTTAGAACAGCCTCTTCAACCAAGTTATCTAGATTGAATGATTCAAAGAAGTCTTTGAAATCAAACATCCAATCTGGACCACTACCCTGTACGTTCTGAGTATATCGTTGAACTTCAACATTATCCCACTCCTCTACTTGACGAGTTCGTTTGTTGAACCTGGGTAATGATCTGGTGCAAACTTCTTAGATGGATTTAACAAAGTACAAGGTGCTCCAAATGGTTCTAGATACTCCAAATTTGGCTTTCGTTTGTTCAACAGTTCATAAGAACTTTTGCCAAACTTCTTCACTGTTAACACACGATTCAATGTGTAACAAGATGCGTATATGGCTTCATTCCAGAACATTACTGGAAGGTTAGAATCTGCGGCATTTTTCTAGCCGTCTCAATTAGAGTCCTGTTTTTCCGTTCTGCGACACCGTTCTGTTGAGGGGTATACGGAGCACTGTATTCATGATGAATTCCATTATCTTCACAAAGAGCCTCCATTTGTGCATGTTTGAACTCCGTCCCGTTGTCACTCTGAATTCTTTTGATTTTCAATCCACAAACATTCTCTAAACGAGTGAACAGAACTTTCAAATTGTTAAACATGCCGCTTTTATATTGCAAGCACATTACCCACGAAAATCCCGAGTAATCATCAGTAACCACAAGACAGTAAAGTTCTCCAGCATGACACTTACACTTGACAAGTCCGAAAAGGTCCATGTGCAAACGCTCAAGTGGCATTTCAACAGAGTTCACTTTCTTTGGTTTGTGGGACTGTTTATGCTGCTTCTCCTTCTTGCAACTCACACACTTAACATTGAGATGAAAATGTTTGACATTAATGCCTTCAACAAGCCCATTCTTCACCAAATGATTCATTTTCCTGAGGTGAATATGTCCCATCCTCCTGTGCCACATAATCGATTCTTTCTCTGTAGCCGTTGATAGGAAACACGTAACTTGGCCCTGAGTTGTCATCGCCTTAGACGTATCAAGAATGTACAGCTTGTTCACTCTTGGTGCTTTCAACATGATCCACTCCTTTGGAATAACAAAGCTAGGTTTGAGGATATAACAAGATTTATCATTAAAGTGCACAGAAAACTGTTTGTCACAAATTTGGCTCACACTTAATAGATTATAGTCAATTTGTTTCACATATGAAATCCTCTCAAAACTAACAATCCCGTTACTCACACTTACCTCCATTGTGATATAACCGCCTTTATTTCCAGCAAACGCTACATATCCTCCATTGATATTCTTTATATCGAATAGCAGCGTCAAATCACCAGTCATGTGACCAGAAGCTCCACTGTCGACAATCCAAAGACTGCTAACAGGGCTAGCTGAAGCTCCCTACACATATCAAGGAAAACATTAGTTTTTTCGGGGGACCCAAGCCTGCTTGGTCTTGGGTCTTTGAACATCAGATTTCAAAGATTCATTTCCACAAACATTAGGTTTTGAATCAACCTTTTTCTGATCTATCAAACCTTTCTCTTCTTTCATATTTGCAGTTGAGGTGGAAGCACCCGGAAAACCCACCGGTGACCAAAGTTGTTCAGAACGTTTTAGAATCCTAATCTTAGACTTTTGAGTCACAGCAGGTTTCTTAACATTGTTCTCAAACGAAACTTTCTTGGTTACCTTCTCCAAATTAACAGATTTAGGTCCAACTGATGATTTAACACCAGGTTTTGGAGGAACCTTTTGTTTATCAACAGGTGAGTTCACCACTGGTTTCTTCAATGGTTTTTTCATAGGAATCCGGTTTCGACGATCATAAGTAAATTGACGATGATCCCTCCTTTGAAAATAACGACTTTGATTATAAAATGGTGCTAGTTGAGGGATAAAACGTCTTTGAGGATAACTTTGATTGTCAACTGGACTTCTATAGGTTTGCCTCATCTCAACTTCGTGCCTTTTTTGCCTCATGTACGGGAAGTGAACAAGTAAATGCCCTCTTTCCCCACACTTGAAACATGCACGGTATTCCTCAAAAACATTCTTGGCATTTGACTTAGCGTAGGAATTGATTGGATATTGATCATCCACACATCTACGTCTCAATCTCTCAGGAGCTGGGTCCTTTGAGTAAGTCGGCTCAAGAAAACCATTAGCCTTTTCTCTAGGCCTGATGAACTCAGTGACATGAACCTTAGGTTCTTTTTGAGTATCCAGATATATTTTCTTTAAAATTTTTGGAGGTACATCATTGGTCCTTTCATGTTTAGGAAACCAAATAGTACTTTCCTGCCAGAATTTCTTGATTTTTGAATAATTGGCAAATTTTATCGGATACTCCTCGTCAGAGATAATCTTATCGGATCCTTCCATCCTATAAAATACTTTGATAGGTTTGTCAATTGATTCATTTTTCACTTCTTTCTTTACTGATTAATTCACTCGATGAGCATTTGCCAACGGATGTGAAATCTGAGAAGGTGATATTGGTTCATTTTTGATAATGTGATTTCCCTTAGGAATATCACTCACTTTCTCAGGTTCCTCATCATCTGAGTCTGAATCATCAGTGACAGCTGTTACTCCCTCATCATTCAACCCAAAAATCGGTCTCACATCGGAATGTGGATCCCCAACAATAGAAATGTTAGATTCGTTATCCGATGCAGAGTCAGATTTGACTGAACTCCCCGGTGTTATTGAGTGTAAATTGTGGTTCTCAAATAACACTAGTGATGGAACAGCCTTGTAGTTTGCACTACTAGGTTGTGAGGGTTCTTCAATGATATGGTAAACCACATAAGCAATGTGTTTATAACTTTCAAACTTTTTGTTGACCTTTTTAGCAAAGCATTTGATGGTGGCCATTTCTAATTTTGTTTCGTCAAGTTCATTTATATAACTGTTTATAGCAAGTTTTTTTAAAGAAAGAGTTTTCTTTAGATCAGAAATGTCATTTTTATAACCATCAAGCACTTTGTTAAACTCATGCGCTTCCTTTCGATAAGATTGACAGTTGATTCTCGCACTCTCAAGTTGAACCTTGAGTTACTTGTTTTCCTTTGTCAGTCTATCACAAGTTCCACAATACTTATCACTATTTATATCAATAGTGGATACAGAACTTACCTGTTTCGGAGGATCTATCATTGCCATCAAACAAAATGCGATTCCTTTCTAGCAAAGAACTTTGAGTAGTCAATCCTTGTGAAAGCGTCATCAACAATGCATGACTTCTGAGTCATTTGAAAATCAGCTTCGGCCAGGAGTTGATCAATATCATCATCTAATGAATTAACGCTAGCTTCCGAATTTGTTTCACTCTCCGAATCAGAATACGTCGAATCACGCTCATCTGAAATATAAGTGAAAGAATTAATGATCATTCCCGAAGTCTTCTCAACTTGTGATTCTACAATTGGATCAATAACAGAATCATCAACTTCATCTACCATCTCCTCAATTTTTACTTCAGAAACCTTCTCAGTCTCCAAAACTTCTCCAATTATCGCCGACTCCTCTAAGTCAATCTTCTGAGCAACACAAGCTACATTCCCAGCAGTAATTTCTTCAACACCCAATTGCATCCTCGTCCAGTCAAAACCTTCATCCTTTTGTATCACCAAAGCCTGATTTTGGTTTTCGGTTTGTGTTTGACTATTTGGAGTGGAAATAGGAATAATGGTTCTGGTTGGGTTATGTGGTGTTTGAGTTTGAGTCTGGTTGGGTGTAGTTGTTTGTCTAGCAGGGTTGTTATTTGAGGTGTTCTGTCGGTTTTGGTAATTGTTTTGTGGTTGATAGTTATTTTTGTTTTGGCTTTGATAGGTTACTTGGTTTTGAGATTGACGATTCTGATAATTTGAGTTGAATGGATTTCTGTTACCTTGTTGAGCTGGCTGAGTGCATTCTGTAGTCCCAAAATACTAGATCTTGTTAGTGCAAAAGATTGTTATCACTTAGAAACACCTATTTTATTAGGTGTTTTAAGTGATTAATCTTGAAAAACAAAGATACTAGATAAAACTAGCAAAACCGACACACAAGATAAAGAGATTCAAGCTTTCCATTACTGATAAACATCAAAACACTATGGAATACAGAGATTAAGTGTGACACCCCAGGAAAATCCCACATCGGTCGTGGCCAGGAGAGATCCTTGGTTCATAAGTAATGTCTTGCCTCTTAATTCACCAACGCGTTTTGGGGCTTAATGTTAGTGGATGAGAGGAGAACTCCACAGTTAAGCGTGCTCAGGTGGGAGCATTTTCAGGATGGGTTACCTCCTGGGAAGTCTCACCGGGGCACCCAAAAACAAATCCGTGAACTAAGGGAGGGCAAAGCGGACAATATTGGTGGTGAGAGGGGCGGGGTGTTATAGATGGTATCAGAGCCACTCCTGTGCCGTTCGGGATGGTGGGTGCACACCTCATCAGGGACGATGAGACTCTAACAGGGGGTGAATGTGACACCCCAGGAACACACCTCATCAGGGACGATGAGACTCTAACAGGGGGTGAATGTGACACCCCAGGAAAATCCCACATCGGCCGTGGCCAGGAGAGATCCTTGGTTCATAAGTAATGTCTTGCCTCTTAAATCACCAACGCGTTTTGGGGCTTAATGTTAGTGGATGAGAGGAGAACTCCACAGTTAAGCATGCTCGGGTGGGAGCATTTTCAGGATGGGTGACCTCCTGGGAAGTCTCAACGGGGCACCCAAAAACAAATCCGTGAGCTCTGGGAGGGCAAAGCGGACAATATTGGTGGTGAGAGGGGCGGGGTGTTACATTAAGTATGCACCCTTTACAATTGTGTCAAGAAAGATAACCAAAAACCCAAACCCTAGAGTTGCACACTAGCTTTCTATATATAGGGAGGTCTGATGGGCCTGCGCACTTAGCTAAGTGCGCAGGGCCCGTGTAATAAGTACGCAGCAGCTAGGGTTTCACATAAACTACGACATAATTACATAAAGAGCCATTTAACTTACAAACTACACAATAAGCTATCGAAAGTCTTCGTTCTGGTAACTGTGGTCTCAACAGAACCCAACAATACTCCCCCTAGACCACAGCTACCAGTTCTTCTATCTCAATCAATCTCTACGTCGCTTGAATCCCCCCCTGCCTGAACCGGGGGATCTTGAAAGAGTACGGTGGCAGGATCTTTTTTAACCATAGGTGGAACTTGAGTAGACTCAGCTGCTGGTCTTTCTGGATCAGTTGCTGTTGCAGGTTCTTGTATCTGCACCTCAGAAGCAGTTTCAGCTTCAGGTTGTGTTACTTTTGTAGCAGCAGCTTGGGCAGCTTTCTCCTTTTGTTCTTTTGCCATGTCCGCTACGTTGATCCTGTCTACTATGTCAAGTAGCTCCTGTTTCAGCTTCAACGCCCGATCCACTACTCTCCTAAATAGAATATCTTCCTCAAATAGAACGTTTCTAGCACCCACGTGAATCTGATTGGCGAACACCATATTCAAGTCCGATAGATTAAAAGCAAATACATCTACCGGATCAAGAATCCTCATCACCTCTGAATCATCCTTCAACTTGATGACAGCTTCACCAGTCTGACTATCATAAAACCACTTCTTGAAGTCTCTTAGCATGACTGGAAGCTCAGGACGTATAGGAAATCTTATGACGACCTGGGGAGGGTCAATCACATAAGTGATCATTCCTTGTCCTGTGGCAGGATCGATTCGCTTCTTCGAGATCCGTCTCCTCGGCTTTAGTGGCTTGAAGATCTGAAAATCAGTTTTGCATTCCTCCTCGATAAATCTAGCCAGCATGGTACCGGTGGAGTCGTTGGTGTGGTTGATGAAGGGGGCCCTGCTTAGTTCCCTGATATCCCAGCGAGGGAGAGACTTCAGATCAACTCGACCTCTGAAGTATTGAATGACTCCCCCTCGTCTCTTGATCACGAACATCCTCTTCAATTCGTCATACTTCCAAGAGATGATTTTCTCTTGGTGTGCTTCTCTAGTGTGGTGGATGTTCTGATGGAGAGCTGGGATGGTGATTGGCCTTCTAGGAAACAATGTTGATCTTTATGGGCCCAACTTATCACCATCCGACGTCTCATAAACCGTTTCCTCATTATCACCCATTTCAACAAACTTCTCAGGCATCTCATCCTCGCTGATTTCATCCACGTCACTTTCTTCATCTATTCTCTCTTTCTCCTTCTCCTCCTCAAGAAATTTCCCAAAATCAAAGAGTTCATCAGATGTCATGCTAGGAGCACCGGTCTGCTGTTTCTGCAGCTCCTGAATCATATCAAACATCTTCATCTTAACCTGAGTCTGAAACTTGATCAGATATCGTTGATCTTTCACAACTTTCTCCAAATTCTTGTTCTTGTGCTTCAGCTTCTTGATCTTTCTTTTGAGCTCCTGATTGTTATGCACAGAACTCTTTAGAGTACAAATCTCCCTTGCAGCAGTCTTTCCCACCTCCTTGACCAACTTCTCGTACAGTTCCTGGTGCACCGGTTTGCGACGTTGTGCAGTAGGAGCTGAGGAGGAAGGTTCTGTTGGCCTTTGTGCTGGTGCTTTAGGGGCTGGAGGAGTAGTAGTGGATGGTCCTGGTTGATCTTCTACCCCGAACATTGATTCCATAATCACCTCTGCCTCAAGATCATCCTCAGTCATCACACGAGGAATCTCAGACTCTGGTAACTGTTTCCTCCTTCTCTTTCTTTCGGCCCTGTTGAGCTCAGCAACTTGTCGTAGGGCTTCAGCAGTTTCCAGTTGTTCCTGTGTCTGTGATTCTCTGCTCTCCTGTAACAAACCAGTTGGCCGTTTCCTCTTGGTGACCTTTGATGGAGCTGCTTCAGTTGCCACCCTTTTTCCCCTTGCCTTTTCTTGAGCAATCTCTTCAGCGGTTGGTTGGGCTGAAGAGGGAGCAGGGTCAGATGGTGTTGGTTCAGTGGTGGATCGCTGTCGAGCTTCTGTTACATCCTGCTTCCTTTTCTGAATCTTGTTGTAGAGTTCCTTGACCACAAGATAGCGCTGAGCTGCATACATGTTCTCTAGCATAGGCTCCCAATCAGCAGTGTTGCACTCAGTAAAGAATCGTGCACCTCTGGTGAATTTGTACTTGTCACCAAGAGGCAGATTCTCGTGCTGTGCATCTATCATCATCTGCACAAATCTGGGGTACATAGCCCATTTGCTGGAGTCACATGCTGGACGTCCGTGTAAGTAGCAGGATCAGTGTTAAACACTTCTCCATCTTCAGTGGTCCTCATAGGAATTTGAGGTCCAAGTTGAACGGACGTCCACTGGGTAAAGTCGGTGACGTAGAAGAACGACCTCATGCGGTTTTTCCAGGCACCATAGTCCTCTGCTCCCTTTAACTTCGGAACTCTAGTTGTTGTTCCAGTTTCAAGTTCTTGTTGGGTTATAGGGTTTACAGTTGAATTGTTATCGTTACCGGCCATTGATTTAGATTGATTTTATATATTACGTTAGCTGATATTAATGATTATAGTCCAAGATAATGTCCACAGTTCGTAATAAAAGTGATCAGTTAGTAAGTACGCAGATAAGTACGCAGTGAGCCAGCAGCAGCCTGTAATCAACAGAAACAACCTTGTCAAGATATTGGTCTCCTGATAAGTGCGCAGTTTTGCAAGGTACATGAGTAGCTGTTGCTTCTATGATAAGTGCGCAGATCAGTCAGCACTTGGGATGGTAAGTGCTCAGTCTTGATTGATCAGTCTGCGTACGAAACAAAGTACACAGACACTTAAACTCTCGTTTAAGATTTTAGTGCGCAGAAACCCTAGCCAAGTACTCAAAACTGTGCCTTTTCAGTAAGTGCGCAGAACAACCAGAGAATTCTAATTAAGTGCGCCGAAACCCTAGTTGTGTGCCTGGAGACAGAGAGCAATAAGTACGCAACTTTTCAACAGGTGCGTACTTATAGACAAAATTCCAAATTCTCAGACTAAGAAACAAGTATGCAGTTTATGAGCTAAGTGCTCAAATCAAGAAACAAGTACTCAACTCAAGAAATACGTGCGCAATATTTAAAAATAAGTACGCAAAAACAGTCTGCCAAAACGCACAAAACTCAGCTGAATCCCGTCCAAAACTTTTTCATTCCATTCTGAAATGCTTGGATAAGTTTCTACTAAAAATGAACAACTTTTAACACCTAGAAACACAAAACCCACGAGATTTTGAAGCAAATAGATAAGAAAAACACCCAATATTTGATAAACACAAAAAGTTTATAAAAATCTTAACACTAATAAAAACTAACAAGATGAGGGTTTTGGTATCTTAAATAGATACAATCTAGAGCACAAAGGCTCTGATACCAAATTGTAGTCCCAAAATACTAGATCTTGTTAGTGCAAAGGATTGTTATCCCTTAGAAACACCTATTTTGTTAGGTGTTTTAAGTGATTAATCTTGAAATACAAAGATACTAGATAAAACTTGCAAAACCGACACACAAGATAAAGAGATTCAAGCTTTCCATTACTGATAAACATCAAAACACCATGGAATACAGAGATTAAGTACGCACCCTTTACAATTGTGTCAACAAAGATAACCCAAAACCCTAACCCTAGAGCTGCACACTAGCTTTCTATATATAGGGAGGTCTGATGGACCTGCGCACTTAGCTAAGTGCGCAGGGCCTGTGTAATAAGTACGCAGCAGCTAGGGTTTCACATAAACTATGACATAATTACATAAATAGCCCTTTAACTTACAAAATACACAATAAGCTATCAAAAGTCTTCGTTCTGGTAATTGTGGTCTCAACAGAACCCAACACATTCCCTCTTGAAATAACCTTTAGCACCACAATTAAAACAAGTGACTTTGGCTTTGTTAAAGCCATATGTGGTATTGGGTGATGTAGCCAGATCAGTTCTTCCTGTTTTCTCAATAAACTCAGTTGGTCGTCTCATAACACTTGCAAAAGCCCATTGGATATCAATAAGTTCCATTTCTTCCTTATCAATCTGAGCATAGTCTTCATTGGTTAGATTGTTGTTACCAATTTGACTAGTCAACTATGAAATTGTTCATGTTGGATGTTTCCAACACGACTGGACTTTGGCTTGCAGAAGCTTGTGATGTGTTAGGAACATAAGGTTGTTGTTGAGGTGTATTGGATGAATAATATGCGGTAGACATTTGAGGTTGTGGTGGAATGTAAGAAATTGTGGTGTAGTTTGGTGGATAAGTTGGTGTTTGTGCAAGATAGTTAATTGGGTGTCTTGGTAGTTCAATAACACTCGACACACAAGCTATATGTGGCGCAACATTACCTGCCACACTTGAACTGGACACAGAAGTAGATGAAGAAGCATGATACAATTCTAGATTTTGTGGAAATTGTGATCGCCTAGCTTTCCTCTTCTCCTCCAACTCCTTGTTCTCTAACTTCTGGATTAACTCATTGATTGTCCAGTGTTGATAAGCAACTTTCTCTTTCAATACTTCAATGTGTTGGTTCCAATACGGTGGTAATGCATCAGCAAACTTATCAACCAACTCGGACATAGGAATCTTAATGTCATAGTTTGATAATTCAGTCAAAAGATGGCAATATCTAGGAATCAATTCCTTCAAAGTCTCATTCCCCACATAACTTAAATTCTCAAATTCCTTTCTTAACTCTTCCATCCTCAACTTTCTGGTTTTCTCATTACCATCATGACGATTCTTCAACATATCCCAAAGTTGCTTGGAAGTAGTACATGATCCAAACTGATGTAGAAGATCAGTATTGATAGCTTGAGATAGTTGGGAGAAAGCCTTCTTCTCCACTGCAATCTTCTTCATTTCATCCTCAGCTAAACTCTCAAGAGGAATTGGTTCACCAGTATTCTCCAACATTGGTGCAACATATCCTATAGCTATCATCTGCCATGCCTCTGTACCTTCTAATCCCATTCCTTCCAAGTGAATCTTGAACTTTTTATGCCATTGATTGTAATCTGCCATTTCCATCAGCTTCGGTGGACGGTTTCCACTACCTGAAGACAAATCATTTATTAGTGTACAAAGAGCGTTAGTAGTTTGAGTGTGTACCACAACTGCTGCAATGCCCCAATAATCATTCATGGGTTGATGTGGAGTTTGAACAACAGTTTGTGGAATCGAACTACTCATCGCGAGGTAATTGATTGGCTGAGATGGTTGAGTATTCGTCTTTTGTGCAGCTACAGCCCAAGGATCCAAGGTAACGTGTTGTTGCTGTGTAGTATTAGGTCTAGGTGTTGTTGGAAATCCCGACATAACGTCTATGAAGTTCGAAATGCGAAACACTTAGAAAAATTTTCAAGCAGACTCTACGTTCGACCCTTTTTCACGGTCAGGGGATTGTATGTGGAAAACTTCCAGGTTCGACCCTTCCTGTGACTCAAATGTAGAAAAGTAAACACACTAACTCACGTTCTACCGATTACTTCCCACATTCGACGTCACGTAAGGTCGAATGTAACAACTTTGGTCGAATGTACAAACCCAACACACACAATTTCCAGGTTCGATCTAAAAGTAACCACTTTCGACCTGAAAAAAGCTAGGTTCAACCCAAAAACACTACACGTTCGACCCTTCACTCCTAGGTTCGACCCTTTACGAAAACAAGTTTAGTTAATCATACATGTCTACTAATCCATGTGCGGAATCCCTAGATCAGTTACAAAATGATAGTGATCGAATCAAACACGCAAATTCACCTTTTCAATCAACCTATGGTTCGAATCAGCACATCACATATCAGTCTCCACTTTCATCCATCTTCTCTCTACCTTCGACCTTAAACTTCTACATTCGACCTTCTGTTATTCCACGTTCGCCCCCACATAATCAACAAACCATCTTTGAATGTAAAATCCAAAAGCATTTGTCGCAAAACGTGCATCAACAAATATTGTCTCGATCATCATACCGTGGAAGACGGTAGTTCGTTTGGGCTGTTTTATATTGGTATTGCATCAATAATGGTTTCCAATCGTAGTAGTAACATACAACTTCTAGCTAACGTATGCATAACATAGTAGTGACGGGATTGATCTTTGAAAGCATATGGAAACAATTTATTATAAAACCTGTGAACTCACCAGCATTATATGTTGACATTTTTAGCATGTTCTCAGGTTGCTAAGGTAGCAATCCAAGGAATAGGTGCACGGAGTCTTGCACGACGTCTAGGGTTCAGTTTCATGTTTTAAATAATTTCAGACTTACGTTATTACTGTTTTGGGTTGTAAACATTGTTTCAGCTTCCGCTGTTATGGTTTGATGTTATAAAAGTTCATGGTTTAGGTTACGTATTTGTACATATAGTTGTCGTTTATTGTGACCGTTTACTTGGATCCTAGTGTGTTACGCACCTCGCGGTAGAACCCCGCAAGTGGAATTTGAGGGTGTGACAGATTGGTATTAGAGCCAATGGTTATAGTGAACAAGGACTGCATGTAGAGTCATGTCTATAGCTGAGTCTCACATACTAGACGGCCACACATTTATGAGTCAAAGTAAGTGGGAAACATACTAACCTTGTCGGAGTGTCAGTATCATCATCACTACATGTTACATCATCTGTTCTATCTTCTATTTGTTTCTATCTCTTGTTCCTGTTATCTTCTTCTTTGGGTTTTGAAGACGAAGAGACTAGTTTGTGGATCCTTGCATGGCGGTGGTGTACATTGGAGTGGCTTCGGCATACACTAGAGATCTGTCCATGATTTGGACATCTCCCTTCTATACTCCAATGGACACACTGGCCATTACACACACATAACCTTACACTCGTACCTGTTATAGTACTAGTACTTGTGGGATGTCTCTTTCATTTTCTTACTCTTCGGTGACTTGAAGTTCAAGCTAGGAGCACACCTGGAGGACCATGTAGAGCAATTTATCATTTCGGATGCACACGAAATCATAAATTGAGATGCCTGAAAATCATGGTGGACTTTGTTTTTGAACTAATGGTCATTGGTGGACCTAATACATAATCCTTTTGATTACTAGTAGTTTATTACTAGTGATGAATCTGAATATCTTGTTCCTTGTTTATGGCGGAAGATGTCTGGAGATTTTGGAGGTCGTCGAGGTGGTCGGATTGGTGGTTGCGGCGGTGGTGGCCGTGCCGGGGGTCGTGGAAATGTTAACATGACCCAGGATGAGCTGAATAATCTGCTTCAGCAACAAGTGAACATTGCTCTGGCTTCTTTCCAGATCGCTCAGCAAGGCCTCGGTGGTAATTTGATTACTGAAATTCCTATCTATGTCTTTTGCTGTAATGTGTTTGTTTGGTGAAACAATGTTGCTTGTTGATTCAGGAAACCCTGGTAACCCACATCCTCCACCACCTCATGGTCAGCAGGTGTGTACTTTCAAGATTGAGGGAGCAGTGTCGACCACTACCTCATGGTCAGCATCCTCCACAGCTTTAGTGGGACTGGGGAGCAATGGGACTGCTCAGGTGGTTGGAGAATATTGAGTCTGCATTTGCGATATGTAATTGCCCTACGGTGTTTCATGTGAAGTTCTCTTCGGGACCCTTGGATTGTCCTACATTGACTTAGTGGAATTCTAACCCTCAGAATCTTGGCTTGGGTGAAGCCAATGCTATACCATGGGTGGATTTTGTGTTTCGTTTGAAGAGTGGGTATTGTCCCAGGGATTAGATTAAAAAGTTGGAGCATGAGCTGTGGAACCATTGGATGGTTGGGTCAGAGATTCAGGAGTACACTACTCAGCACCATGAGTTGGCACTGACGTGCCCTGATTTGACTACTCCGATGCATTGGAGGATTTGTTCTACTCTCCAGGGTACAGTCAGGTTGGCTCATAAGATGACCAATGAGAAGGTCAATGAGGTTCCACAACCTCCCAGGGGCGCTGCTATGAAAGCCCTTAGGAGCAACAAAAAGAAATGGGAGAATGTGGGTAAGAGTTCAGCACCGGTTCAGCCGCAACAATGGGTAAAGAGGTTCAAAACATCTGGGTCATGGTCTGGACAGAAGCAAGGTGGGTATACTGGGAAGCTTCCAAAGTGCAACCGTTGTGGCTTCTATCATGTGGGTGATTGTGAGAAGATTCGATGTCATCGGTGCAACTGCCTCGGTCATCTTTGTAAGGATTGTAGGGCTAATCCCCAACTAAAGCAGACCCATACTGTTGATTCTACTCCTGCTCCTCAGGACAAGCAGCGGTGTTACCATTGTGGTCAAATAGGGAACTTCAAGCGGGATTGCCCAAAGTTGAAGCAGGGTGAGGTGGGAAGAATGGCAATGGTAATGGCAACGGGGGTGGCGGCAGGAATGCGCGCCCTTTCGTCATTGGATCGGGGGAAGCCTGACATGACCCAGACACTGTTACCGGTACGTTTCTTCTTAATGGTGGCTATGCTTCAGTTTTGTTTGATACTGGTGCTGATAAGAGTTTCATATCTGCTACATTTAGTCAGTTGCTAGATATAGTACCTAAATCTTTAGACGCTAAGTACTTGGTAGAATTGGCTAACGGTAAACAAATCGAGGCTATGCACGTTTTTTAGGGAGTGTCTCCATGAGTTATCGGGTATGTCCTTCCCCATTGATCTTATGCTGGTTGATTTGGTTAGTTTTAACGTTGTCGTTGGTATGGATTGGTTATCCATGTATCGTGCTGAGATTTTTTGTTTTGACAAGATTATTCAACTTCCACTTCTTGATGGTGAGATTTTATCGGTTTTTAGTGAGAGGAGTGGTGTTCCTTTGAGTATCATTTCTTGTATGAAGGCCTACAAGTATCTTCGGAAGGGTTATACAGCCATTCTGGCACTTGTTTCTGTTTCATCTGCTGAAGAGAAGAAGATCAAAGACATTCCTGTTGTGTGTGACTATCCTAATGTTTTTCCTGATGATTTACCTGGTCTTCTGCCTCAACATCAGGTTGAGTTTAGTATTGATCTAGCACCTGGTGCAGCCCATATCGCTCGAGCCCCATATCGTCTTGTACCTCCTGAGATGTAGGAATTATCCAAGCAGTTGCAGGAATTATTAAAGAAGGGTTTTATTTGGCCTAGTTCGTCTCCATGGGGAGCCCCTGTTCTCTTTGTCAAGAAGAAAGACGGAAGCCTCCGTATGTGCACTGATTACCGTGAGCTGAACAAAGTGATAATCAAGAACCGCTATCCTCTGCCATGTATTGACGATTTGTTTGACCAACTTCAGGGTTCTAGTTATTATTCGAAGATTGATCTGAGATCAGGATACCACCAGCTTAGAGTGCATGATGCCGATATTCCAAAGACTGGCTTTCATACCTGTTATGGCCATTTTGAGTTCTTGGTCATGCCTTTCGGTCTCACCAATGCCCCAATAGTATTTATGGATTTGATGAACCATGTTTGCAAGCCTTGTCTTAATAAGTTCGTCGTTTTCTTCATTAACAACATTCCGATCTTTCTGTTGGGTTTATTGGAGACCATAGTTACCAGAATGAAGACTTTTGTGTGTTTACATTGTAGTATGGAAGTCAAGGGACTTGTTATGTAATTAATAGATAGTTTGTACACAAACCCTAAGTGCTGCGCACTTAAGGACGGGCCCTGCCCACTTAGCTTAAGTGCGCAGGCCCATCAGACTTGCTATATATAGAATGCAAGTCTGCAGCACTAGGGTTAGGGTTTTTGATATTATCTTTGTAGCACAAGTAGAATAGGTGCGTACTTGTATCATTTCAATGGTTCTTCAGTAACAAATCAGCAATGGAATTATCTTATTATTCATCTTGTGTGTTGGTTCTTATAGCATTCATCTGGTTTCTTTGTTTGTAGAAGATTAATCACTTAAAACACCTAATTCATAGTATTTGGCACAAAGGCTCTGATACCAAATTGTAAGTCCCAAATACTATGAATTAGGTGTTTTAAGTGATTAATCTTCTACAAACAAAGAAACTAGATGAATGCTATAAGAACCGACACACAAGATGAATAATAAGATAAATCCATTGCTGATTTGTTACTGAAGAACCATGGAAATGATACAAGTACGCACCTATTCTACTTGTGCTACAAAGATAATATCCAAAACCCTGTAATGAAAGAAAATGAGCTAGCTTATTAGCGAAAGTTAAATGCAACTATAGGTGAAATGCAAACTCTAAAAGAATTTGTTCTCAAAAATGATTTTTTAATAAATGATTTGACTTCAAAATTAGAAAAATCTAGAAGTGAAACAAATCATCTCCAGATTATTGTGGACAAATGGAATGTAAGCAAAAAGGCTCATGCTGATATCCTAGGTTGCTCAAGGCAATCCTTCGTCAAAGATGGAATCGGGTATAAGGATAAAAAGGGGTTTGAAAGATCTCTGTTTTTACCTTTGAGCCAAAGTGAATATGTACCTATTCCAAAACCTCATCCAGAAAATTATCTTTTTATAAAAGAGTGTGTCAAATCTGAATCAAATCCTAATATAAGTAAAAGCAATGCAGATGTGACCCAAAAGGCTCAGGATGAAGATGATGAATGTTGTGGTGGACAAAAGTTGGGATTAGGTCACCCGGGTGCCAATTACTCAACAGTGAATTGGTTCATCTGGAACAATGATAAGTCAAAAACTGTTTTGAACACGGATGAATGTAATAATTTAACTAAGTTGGATGACTGTAATAGTTTATCTAGGATGGATTACTGTAATAGTGTATCTAAACCGGATGACTGTACTAAATTAACTCCTAGACCAGACTTCAAGGGCGTTGTGGCCCCTGATGATAGGAAGAATCCTATCAAACGCTCAAATGTTTGTGTTGACAATGTTATGCCCACATGTGTTGATCTTAATGCTGCATTCTCTGATGATAAAAGTGCATGTAAATCACCTGTGTTTGTACCAGAATTAAAACAGAACAGGTTTGGAAAATTTCTCACTGAAGAAATTCCAGAGTTTGTTCCATCATCTATAAATATTTCAGGTTCTGAAAGTGAAACAGGTAATTCAAGTTCTGAAGAATCACAGAGTGACACAGAAAGCAACACAAGCACACATGACTGCAACTCATATGAAGAATCAAGTGACAACAGTGAAGCATCATGTTCAAGAGAAAGCTCCAGCTCAAACAAGCTCAAGAGAAGAACATCACAACCATCATCATCCAGATCTTCTCCAAAGATCAAGCCTAAACACTCAAAATGCTTTAGATGTGGAAATGAGGGACATGTGGTTAAAAAATGTCATTTGAAACCTAAACCACAAAGTGACATCAAAACTCAAAACTCTTTTTCTGATCAAATTAAAAATCTTCAAGAAACAGTAAAAAGTTTTGTTAAAGCCACAAAAACTTGGAAAAGACAAGAGTCAGTTTTGGGTGAAAATCATGATAGATCGAAACTAAAACAGACCTGGATTCCCAAAGTTAACTAAGAAAAGGTCTGAGTCGTGATTGTACATAGAGTCTCTTATATTTATCTGTGTATTTCTTTTGTTTTCTGTTGTATTTCAGAATAAATTACAGAAATGGTTGATTGCCCTCATGAGATATCTATGGCATGTTGATAGCGGGGCTTCAAGGCATATGCTGGGCTGAAAGAACTCCTCAAAAACTATCGGTTTATTGATGGAGAGTTTGTTGCTTTCGTTGGAAATGAAAAGGGTAGAAAGATAGTTGGACTAGGAGACGTGGTTTCCGACACACTGACTTTAGAAGATGTGAACTATGTTCCAGAATTGTGCTACAATCTATTGAGTGTATCACAAGTCTGCGACAAGGGAATCTCAGTGTTATTTAATGACATGGAGTGCATCTTTCTGAAGCCAGAATTCATACCACCTACCAATATGATTATGCTAAAAGCTCCTAGGCAGAATAACACCTATGTGATAAATATGAGAGATGCCAAGTCTGAATGTCCAATGACTTGCTTACTTTCAAAGGCATCCGAGTCAGAGTCACTGTTATGGCATGTTGGATCAGTTTTGCTCTTTTTGCTAAGTAAGAACTTGCTATCTTGACACTTAAGTGTTTAGCAAGCCCTTGTAAATCATATTATAAGCACAACGGAATGTATAAGTTAAAGCAACACTTTTTATACTAAGGAAGAGTTATTACTCCCCCTTGATGATTGAAACTAATAAATGACAAGTATTTATTATGAATCCAAGCAGTAAATGAGAATTAGATACTTAGACAGATTCACAATAAATACAGAAATGGAATAGAACAGTGAAAGTGTTTGAAGGATTTTTCTATTAAAATCAATGTCTAAAATAGAAGGTTGAAGCCTTCTATTTATAGACGTTTACATACATGTATCTTGCCAAAAAGCAAGTACAGAAACAACATAAACAAGTTGCACAAGTTGCAACATTGAAACTAACAAATACAGCTAAAAGTAATAATAAACAATAAACTACTGATGCAAAAAGGCGGTGGAAAATATCTGATGCTAAGTGCTAATGAATGAAAAACTACTGATGAGTAGTTTGTCTTCAGTACTTCTGAAGTGAACTTGTCTGGTTTGGACTTCAGAACTTCTGATGAAGTTTCTTCTTCAGCACTTCTCTTATCTTCGCTTCAGCAGTTCTTTGTTTTCTTTTCAGTACTTCTATACTTAGCCAAAATGACAGAAGTGAATTAGACTAAGGTTTCCAAAAGTGGTTTAACCAATCCTCTTTGTCCTAACAATCTCCCCCTGGATTGATGAAGCCAAAACCTTACTAATTCCTTATGTTTTTCTTCTGTCTTGAACAATCTTCCATATCACTTTGTACATGGTGTTCTTGAGCTGGTTTAACTGACCATCAGATAGAGATCCTCTCTGTGGTTCTAGATGTTGAATTGTGAGCAGGTCTTGTGTTGACAGTTTCTTCAGATCACTGATCTTCTTGTAAGCCCTGCTTGAGAGGTCTCTTCTTGTCAACAATACTGAGTTGTTATCAGTAAGTGACCATCTAATGATAGGTATCTTTGACTTGTTAAAGTCAGAAGAATAGGGAACCAGACTTGTCCCTTGGGTTGATGGTCCTGAGTGCTGGATGCTTTTAGTTTCAGTTAGCCTCAGGTGGGATTCTCTTCCTTGTTGTTGTTGCATATCAGGCATCTGAACAGTTGGGAGATGATGTTCAGTCACTACTCTGGTATGCAGCTTTTCTTTGATGGTCTTTTGTATTTGGTAGGCAAAAGTGGAAGGATCCCTGAATTGTGTTAAAAGAGGTTTCTCCTCAATGTCAAAATCTGAATGGACTATTGAACTTCCTTCAAGTAGTACCATTTTGAAGTCAGTTTTGACATTGTCCTCTGCCTTCTTTCTCTGAGTAGCAGTTCTTCTTCTTGATACACCAGAAGTTCTAACTACTGATCTTGAAGGATCAGCAGTTTGAAACTTCTCTGGATTTGCAGCCTTGGCAGCCAAGTATTTCTTGTAAGTATCCATTAGTCTTTCTTCTTTCCATCTGGATACTGAGGCTTTTGAACCATAGCCCTCTGCTACTAACTCTTCTATTATTTGGGCTCTCTTGGCCTTTCCTTCTTTGCTTGTGGCCATTTTGTCTGCAAGCAGTTGTGCTCTTCTTGTCAGCTCTTGCATGGAGAGTCCTTTGAGTGTATAGGCTTTAGTCTTGATGTTCTTGGTAATGTAAGACACCAGTTGTTGTCTTTTATCTTGTTCAGCAATCTCATCAAGGCTAGCCTGCCTTTGTAGTTCAGCTACATAAGCCTGAAGTTTTTCTTCATGGCTTAAATCTAGATCATCCCTTTCTTCCAGAGTTTTCCAAATCAGATCTTCTCTGGCCTTCTTGTTGGCTGCAACTAAGCTCTTCTCTAATAATTCAGCTGATTGAGAGATAGGAGAAGGGTTTAGTACAGTCATTGTTGTAACAGTTGTAGGCCTGATGGGATCAGATGTTGGTTGAATGGGAGCAGTGGTTCTGGAAGGGTCAGCAGTTTGAGGTTTGGAAGTGTTAACCTCTGATGGGTTGACAACTGCTGATGGTTTGTCAACTACTGAAGGATTGTCTTCAGTACTTTCTGATTCTTCATCAGAACTTTTGCCATCAGAAGTTTCTTCATTGTGCCTTAGGGATTCTTCAGATGTTTGGGTCTCATCTTCTTTTTCTGCTGCTTCAATCTCTTCTATTGAGACACCAAACTGTTTGGCCAGTTTTTCTTTCCTAGCCTGATCTTTTTGATCTCTTTCAAGGATGGCCACTCTTGCCCTTATCCTGGCTTGGAATGACTCCTTAGGTACCCTGATCTTCTCCCCCTTTTTGGATTCATCAAGTTTAACTTATGAAGTTGAGGGTTGGGAGAATTGTCCTTGAAGATGAGCAATCTGTTTGCTGTTGAAGTCTATTTTGTTGGACAGATCATTCATCTTGGTCTTGATCACTCCAAATTGATTCTTGATGGACAGCTCCAAGTTAGCTGTGTATGTTTGGAAGTGATTTCTGATGAGAGTATTCATCATGTGGTACAGGGGACCCTCTGGGCTGCATAGCTGGTTCAGGTCTATGCTTGTTTGCCCAGGGAATTGGGTAGGCATTTGTTGTGAAGGGGGTGTTTTTGGGAGATCCTCATGTTGTACAGAGGATGCCACTCTAGGGGTTTTAGGGATTGAGTGGGCTTTAACCTGTGCAGGGGTGACTGGCTTCTTGAGCCTGGATACCCCTGAAACAGGACCTTCAGAAAGTGCCGTCAATTCAGTAGTTTGTGTTTTTGAAACATCATCCAAATTAATGGAATCATCTGAATCCCTGATGTTGCCCTCAATGAGGACTGTCTCAGTTAAATCATGAGCTGAGCCCAACTCAGTTCTCTCATGAACCTCTTGTTCTTGGTTCTGAGGATTTCCTACTTCAGGCATGTTGATGCACTTTCTGTGGACGTCACTGTCGAATAGACTAGGGTTGAGTCTTAGTAGTGTGTTACATGAAATTGTGGTGATCCATAAGGGCATTTTATGGATCTGACGCATTTGTAATATATAGGACAAAACACTGAGCCAGGTTCGACCTAAACACACTGGGCGAATGTGGAAGTTTTCCACATTCGACCATTCAAAAGGGGCGAACGTGGAACTTGGGTTTTGGACTATAAATAGCAATCTCATGTGTTATTGTTCATTTTGGTGATTTGAGTTGGTACTTTGAATGCTCTCAAGGGGGAGGTCATGCCCGACCTCCCCCGGCCACGAGATAGACGTTTATCCTACTGATGACAGTGTCTGTAACCGTTTCTGTAGTAATACGAATCTGTGATGACTTTGTTATCGTATGTTTCTGTCTCGTCTCGAATCTCCCGTCTGAAACCGAGTTGTTTTTGCTTAATCGATCCATGAATTCGGTTTTTAACCGGATTCTCAAGGCATTAAGCCTTCATCAGTAGTTACCACATCTGAGGTCTTAGCTATGTTACTTCTATCCTCAGATCCACCACTGGGTGGTAACTGAGTAGTAGCAGCCTCAGATGCCCCAAGAGTCTCTAAAATTGGGCTTAAAGACTCTGGTCCACCCTCATCTCTTGGGATAGGGCTAGAGATGTCCACATCCATGTCTGATGTAGTGGTTATGTCCCCTGTTTGTTGTGGTTGTAGGGGACTGACATGATCAGATGGGACCTTCTCTTTTAGCCCAGAGTGAAGTTTGGCAATTTCTATTGTTGTTGTTCAACAGTTTCAAAAGTTGGGCAATAGGTGAAAGTTGTTGTTCAGCAGTTTCAAAAGAAGAGTGTGTTTCATATGTTTTTCTAAGTCTTTTTCTTTTGAATAAAATGGTTATGGGTGCTCTTGGTGGGGTTTGAGATGGATGAGACTGAGAGGGTGTTTCAGTCTCACCTATTTGAAGAGCAGACTGCTCATGAGCATGTTCAGGCATCTCAACCTCCTGAACAGCTTTTCTTTTGGGTTGGTGGGTTTTAGTCTTTGTTGGCTTGGGCTTTTTGGCTTTTGGTGGTGTGAGTTTGGAAGATGTGGGCTTCAGGGGGACTTGTTGTTGTTCTCCCTGATCATCTTCTGGCCAGGCAGCCGGTTTGTTATGCCTTGAGTATGCTTGTGATGTTAAAGGATTTAGAGTTGAAATTTTTCCCACAAGCACCTCATTACCCAGTTCCCCTATTATGCATTGCATAATGAACCTTGGGTACAACAAAAACTTTTTCTTGGTATTATTGTGATGTAACACCAACTCATTGAAAAATAGTTTTGATGCCCTGAATTTAGTTTCATTCACAATGGAATGAAATATTGGTTGAAAAGTAGAGGGCATCTGGTCATAAGACCCTGTTTTTGGACTCAAACACATAATAATATAATGAAACAAAAGCTTGTATTTTGGTTCAAAATATTTTTTGAAGATTGTAGCATGGGAGAGAGTACCTTGATAACCACACTCAGTCATGGTTAGGTGAATATCAGAATTAGCAACATGGTCAGGGGCAGTTACATCATCCAGACCCAGTCTTGTTGCCAGTGTGGCCTGTGTGATGGTCAGTGGTTTCCCTTTTATTCTTGAGTTGAGGGAAATGACCTCATCATCCGTTGTCACCGTCTCAGCATTTGCCCAGAACTCATTCAGAGTTTCAGTGTGAATTGGTGGGTTTATTGTGAGAGCAGTAAAATATTGGGATTTTACGACAAGATCAATGATCTCATTGTATTGGGACCAGCCTTCTTGTTTTTCAAGAAAGGCCCTTTGATTGTGTCCCTGCTTTAGAACTAGAGCCATGTGGTTTGGGTTTTGATCGAACAGTTGATTTGCAGGTTTAGGTTATTGAGAGTGTTTTTGAGAGAGAAGGAGGGATATTTTGAGTTTGAAAGGATAAGTGTGGAGAAAAAGGTATTTATCAGAAGTTTTAACCGCTTGAATCTTCTTTATTAGAAGTTTTTAAACCGCCTTAGGTTAAAAATCTTTTTATCAGAGGTTTTAAACTGATTAGGTCAAACCTCTGATGATGGGAAAAGTCAGATTTGCCCTTTTGACTTAAACTGCTGATGAAGGATTACTTCATCAGTAGTTCCCATTTCCTCTTCAGTAGTTTTAACAGCTGATGAGAAATGTTTTTATAAATACTTTTATTCATAACTTCTGAAGTTTATTTTATCAGAAGTTACACACTTTTCAGAAATTATCCCCATACTGATGTTTTGTTCATCAGTAGTTTCTCTCTTTTTCAGAAGTTTTGTTTCAGACTTTTGTCTGTTTTGTAAGTGAAAAATGAAAAATTGCAGAATAATAAAATAAACACTTACAAATTTAGCATCCCAAGCATGGATACTAACTTCTGATATGTTGATGTGTCAAGGGGTTTTGTGAAGATGTCAGCTATTTGATTAGTTGTTGCTACATGCTTCACCTCAATCTTGCCTTTTTCATAGCAATCTCTTATGAAATGGTACCTGATCTCAATATGTTTGGTTTTTGAGAACTGTACCGGATTTTGAATGATGCTAATGGCAGATTTGCTGTCTACAAACAAAGGTGTCTTGGTCTCTTTGATTCCATAATCAAGAAGTTGATATTGGAGCCATTGTATCTGTGATGTACAACTTGCAGCTGCAATGTATTCAGCTTCAGCAGTTGAAGTTGCAACAGATGTTTGCTTCTTTGATTGCCATGACACTAGACAGTTACCCAGGAATTGACAACCACCAGATGTTGACTTTCTTGTCATCTTACACCCTGCATAGTCACTATCTGAAAAAGCTGATAACTTGGTATTGCTTGAAGCTAGATACCAAATTCCAAGTGTTGGAGTTCCTTTCAGATATCTGAAAATTCTTTTGACTGCTATAAGGTGTGATTCCCTTGGTGCTGATTGATATCTAGCACAGACACATGTTGAAAACATAATATCTGGTCTAGAAGCAGTTAAGTATAAAAGGGAACCTATCATGCATCTGTACATGGTTTGATCAACCTGTTTTCCTTGATCATCAGGTTCAACTTGTGTGATTGGTGTCATGGGAGTGGAACATGATTTACAGTCATTTAAAGAAAATTTGTTCAATAATTCTTTAACATATTTTGATTGATGTATAAAAGTTCCATTTGTTTGTTGCTTGATCTGCAGTTCTCCCATGGTACTCATCTCAAATTTTGATTGCATGAGTTTCTTAAAATCATCACACAGTTTTGTGTTTGTTGAACCAAAAATGATATCATCAACATAAATTTGAACAAGTAAGACATGATTTCCAACATGTTTAATGAAAAGAGTTTTATCAATGGCACCTCTTGTAAAGTTATTTTTGAGTAAAAAGGTGGAGAGTGTATCATACCAGGCTCTTGGAGCCTGTTTGAGCCCATAAAGAGCTTTGTCTAGTCTGTACACCCACTCAGGATGAGAAGGATCCTCAAACCCAGGTGGCTGACAGACATACACCTCCTCTTTTATTTTTCCATACAAAAATGCACTTTTCACATCCATTTGATAAACTTTAATTTTGTTGGAAATGGCATAGGCCAGAAATAACCTGATGGCCTCAAGCCTTGCAACTGGAGCAAAGGTTTCATCATAGTCAATTCCCTCTTCTTGAGAGTACCCTTGAACTACCAGTCTTGCCTTGTTCTTGATTATCATACCAGCTTCATCTTGTTTGTTCCTGAAAACCCATCTTGTGCCAATTGGTTGCTTGTTTGGAGGTAAGGGACAGATTTCCCAGACCTGTTGCTTGTTGAACTGAAGCAGTTCATCTTGCATAGCTTGCACCCAATTATTGTCCTTGAGGGCTTCCTGGTACTTCTTTGGTTCCAACTGTGAAATAAAGGCTGAAAATAGGCAAAAGTTGGAGAGCTGGTTTCTGGTAAGAACACCTGAAGCTATATCACTCATGATTTGATCAAGTGGATGATCTCTGTGTTCAATCAGTTGTTGTAAACCACTGACAGGTGTAGGTGGCTCTTGTTCTTCAAACAAACTACTGAGGTCTATAATATCTGGTTCAGCAGTTTTAGCTTCTTCAGTAGTTGCAGGTGCTGAAGCAGATGTTTGAGTTTGGCCTTCAGTATTTGTTGGATCAGAAGTTTGTGAAACTTCTGATGGTGTTGAAGTTGACTTAATGACTGTTTGAGGAGTCCATGGTGTAGGATCCTCATCTTCAAACCTTTGATCACCATAATAAGTAGGTTTGGAAGAAGTAACAGTCTTTTCAGGTCCAAAGTGGAAGTTGTCAAGGTCAAAGAGTTCAGCAGGATGTGCTAGAATAAGAGTGTGTTTTGACTAATTGAACTTGACATTCAATGTTTCTTCTACTATCCTGGTGTGAGAATTAAAAACCTTGTAGGCTTTTCTAGTTGAAGAGTAACCAAGAAAGTAACCTGAGTCAACTTTGGCAGCAAACTTTGAAATAGATTCCTTGATGTTCAAGATGAAACATTGACACCCAAAAGCCCTGAAAAAGGAGATAAGGGGCTTCATGCCATGAAGAACTTCATAGGCAGTCTTGGAATGTCTCTTGACCACAAGAACTCTATTCTGAACATAACATGATGTGTTAACTGCTTCTGCCCAAAAGTACAAGGGCAGTCCAGAATCAGCTAACATTGTTCTTGCTCCTTCTATCAATGTTCTGTTCTTCCTTTCTATTACACCATTTTGTTCAGGAGTTCTGGGAACACTGTTGTAACATTACGCATTTAATAATTATACGTTACCAATAATTTGGATTTAAACGACTAGTCTTATTATTATTTATTTTGTAGCATTTTATATATTTATATATATAATTATATATATACAAAGATTTATAATAATAATAATAATAATAATAATAATAATAATAATAATAATTATAACATATACTAGAGTTGTGTTTTGCTTACCCAAAACCCGTAGCCCATATACCCAAGCCATCCCAGCCCAAACCCTATACCAGAAGCCCACAACCAAGGCCCAACCCCCCTCCCTTTGTGTCTGTTATAAAAAAAAAAAAAAAAAAAAAAACCTTGTTCCAGCCGGATTTGAACCGCTGACCATGTCCAAACCAAACACACGTGCAACCACTGAGCTACAAGCTCGTTCCTGATCTAAACCCAACTCAAATTGTATATTAACCTTATCCCGCGTCCCTTTCTTCTTCCCTGGTACATCAACGAGCAGCAGCAGTAGATGTAGTTTTATTATTTTTTTTCTTTTCCATTTTTAACCAATTAATTGGCACAATTAACGCATGGGATGACTTGGACACGTAATTATCGGCCTGTTATGTATCATTTCACGTCCAAATACAAACCAATTCGTACCAATTAAACACATAAACGCGTCAACCATTAAACCTTGGTCAACCTTACCATTTCTTCAACCCATCGACCCACACTATAAATTGGACCTCTGCGAGTCTTCCCAACTCGCCATATCATCTCTCTTAATCCCTCAATTCTTCACTTAAACACTGTTCTTGTTCATACGATCGGGCTTTGACTTTTTGTTTGACTGAGCTAACGAGACCGATTAAACACGGTAAGTGTAATGTTTTTAGTGGGTTTTGATCACCGGCATTCACACATCAAAAGCCCTAAGATCAATTGAGCCATTGATGTGTGAATCGAGCTATTGTAGAAGCTAGGGCTCGTAAACTTGATTTGGGGATAAACCGATTTAACGTAGTGTATTTATTTAATTTAAACAGAGTTAGAACACAACCACAGGCCTAGGCCAAGTGGTTGTGCTCGAGACTTGTAACTGAGGCTACCCGGGTTCGAGTCCCAGCTTGGGCGATTCTTTTCCATTTTTTTTAACAAGCCAAATAATATATATACATTACATTTAAATCTTGTAAATTCCTTTTTCAATATCAAAATCTTTTTATAAATTCTAAAAAAATTATATATATCAAATCTGATATAAAAGAATTTTCTACAACTTTTAGTTTTCTGAAATTCATTTATTTAATATTTATAATAATTAAATCAATTTTATACTATTATATTTATAAAAATCTATAAAAATATTAAAACGACCTTATAAATTTCCACAAAAATTATCCTAAGTTTTTATAACATTAATCTTTTCAGAAATGATTTTTATTTCTGAAAAATCATTTATTTAATATTTTTAATCAATTTTTGTTACTTTTAATCAAAATTAAATCATAATAAATCCAATTTTTAATATTTTTGCACCAAAATTTTATACAAATTATTTCTGATCATTTAGAACAGAAATATAATTTTTAAAATGATAATTCTTTAATTTTAGTAATTTTTAATTATTAAAGTTAAAGTTTGACAATTTGTAATAAATAGATTTCATAATCTATTTTAAAGAAATAATTTTATAAAAATTATTTTTATACTTTAAACATATTCTTGTGACTATCTTGGATTTAAAATTTCATAAAAATATTTTTGACTATTTATTTACTAAATTTCTCTCAATTGGCGAATATTTTTAATATTAATCAAACGAGCACTTATCCCCAATTCGAAGCCCTAGAACATATTCATTTTTAGACTAGATAGACTTAGACATATTTATTACCTTATTATAGGGTGCTACTTGACACATTTGGGCAACACACTATTTTCAAGAGATAACATTTTACCAAGGTGAGTTTTACATAGCCCCTTTTATTTATCACCATTTTTGGGGTGAAACATGTTATAACATTATCATTGCAATTCAATCATCAATGTGTCTATGTGTTTTCTATGTTGCATTATGTCTTGAGCATGATTAGAGTAAGCACCATTCTAGCATAATCATTAACTCCGTACAAGCCGACGGTATACATTGATAGATCTATTGGACTAACAATCCCACCCGGATACGTGCCTCCTACAAAAGTTGCGTGGGTGTTTGTTATCGCATAACATATTCAATTGGACCATGAGCGTATGGTATGTATCATATTATAACAGTCATCAGGGTTGATTATGCACTCGATTTATTTCTAGTATGTTCTCACATATGGGCTACATTGACATGACACGTGAATTGCACAACATTTTTATTCATTTTATTATCAAAAACCTATGTAATTCTCACCAACTTTTGTTGACCCAAAATATTTTCAACTTAACATGTTTCAGGTTTTACTTGCTTGAAGATTTGATTTGATGCTTGAAGATATGTGTATAGTTTTATTCAATTTGATGTACAAATTCTAGAACAATTGTATGTAATTCATTTAAATCATTTAATGAAATGTATTATTCACCATGAGCTACTGAACAATCATCAATACGTGACATCCCGATGTTTCCGCCATCGGTTGGGGTGTTACAGATTGGTATCAGAGCCATGGTTATAGGGAATTAGGTTATTAGAAAAATAATCTAGTCTATAACCATAGGATTTAACCAGTACCTGCTTCTTTTACTTGCTATTCACTATCTCCCTCCTACTTCATATCCCTACTTTCATCCCTACAAGAAGGTTGCTCTCCATCACTGGATCCACTCTTAGACTAATAAGGCAAAATCCTCAGGTCTAACCTGAACCACCTTGAGATCTCGTCGAAATTCTAGATTTTAATAACGAACACGTGCAATCTGGAAGGGTGAACGCCTGTATTCTAAGTCTTCTGTCTAGGCTGGCATTGCGCATATATCCCAATCAGACGAGGGACCCGGATGCCTACCTGGGAATTCTCGGGATGAGTGTTCACTTATAGGCTAAAGCACGTCTTCATATGTTAT
Source organism: Ambrosia trifida (assembly GCA_028751855.1). Taxonomy (NCBI): domain Eukaryota; kingdom Viridiplantae; phylum Streptophyta; class Magnoliopsida; order Asterales; family Asteraceae; genus Ambrosia; species Ambrosia trifida. The sequence goes on along the minus strand of CM054123.1, from coordinate 9,755,529 downwards.
TAGAATTTAGAATCTTTGATAAGTCAACGTTTTCGTTTATTCATTTTAATTAAATGAATAAATGATTACACTCCTTATATAATCTCATTCATTTCACTGTGTCTCTTACAGATCATGCCTCCACGTCGCAGTGCTCGTCTTAACAGTGGTGAAAATCATGATGAAGGAAGTAGCAATCACAACCACAACCACGATACTAACCACAACAACAACAACAACAATGGTGTCGATGCCCAACTGGCTGCAATCATTTCTCAACAAATGGCACAGCAAATCGCAACTCTAGTTCCCAACTTACTAGCTCAAGTCATCCAGTTGAACGGCAACGGGAACGGCAATGGCAATGGAAATGGACCCCAAGCCTGCACCCTTAAGCATTTCAACTCTTGTAACCCTCCAAAGTTTAGTGGTGAAGAAGGAGCTACAGGACTCCTACAATGGTTTGAGGGTATTGAAAATACCTTCATCAACAGTGAGTGCCCCAACAATTTTAAAGTCCGTTATGCCATGAGTGTTCTTCACAAACGAGCACTCACTTGGTGGAATGAAGAAAAACGCACTCGCGGAGCTGAAGCTGCACTAGCCTTAACCTGGGATCAAGCTAAAGACATTATGAAAGCAGAGTTCTGTCCTCGTAATGAAATCAAGAAACTGGAAGACGAATTTCATGATCTTGCTCAAGACAGTGGCGAAAACCTTGCTTACAACACTCGCTTTCACGAACTTAGCTTACTGCTACCCCACAAAGTCACCCCTTTGCCCATTGCGATCGAAAAATACATTGGTGGCTTACCGATGCAGATTCAAGACACGGTGTGGGGAAGGAACCCTGCTACTTTGGAAGAAGCAAAGCGTTTGGCTGCCACCCTAACAGATAACCATGTGAAGGCAGGAACCCTGACTCGTAAAGGGGAAAAGAAAAAGGATACTTCCCAACCTGCCGTTGAAATCAAAACTGAGGCCTCAACCAACGGGAAGAACAAGGTCAGGAATTTTGCAATAGACACCACTGCCCCACCCACCAAGAAACAATACAATGGGAAGCTACCTAAGTGTGACACCTGCCAGTATCACCACCCAACTCAAGTACCCTGCCGACAGTGCACCAATTGTCAAAGATATGGGCATCTTGCAGATGCTTGTCGAATCCCTGCTACAAACGCTCTTGATGCTCCAAATAATCCCGCTTGAGACCCTCCAGCTACTTAACAGCAAACTCTACCATTTGAATGATGTTTACTTTCTCTTTAATTCCATGTATTGACATTTTTATTTTCAAGTAATAAATTCAAGTATTATCATAACATCTGTGTGCATGCTTGTTTGAATGTGAACTGATTGCTATATCTATGATCATACTTACTTACTTGTACATCAATTAGTTGACTACCAAACAACCTACTTAACGATTGGTAGAGGTCATCATGTCTATCCAACAGTCGGGAGAGGCCCTACCACCTGCTCAACGACTGGTGGGGACTATCAGACCTGCTCAACAATCGGTAAAGTCATAAAAGGACACAAAACCCTAATGTAAGGTAAATTGGTAATTACGGTCCGGAACGTAATCATGAATTTACAGGTACGTTAAGGTAGTGTGAAATTTTATCAAGGTTTTCGGTAGTCGACCAATTGTAAACCTAGTGCTCCTCTTAACTTCGGGACGAAGTTCCTAAAAGTAGGGGAGACTGTAACATTACGCATTTAATAATTATACGTTACCAATAATTTGGATTTAAACGACTAGTCTTATTATTATTTATTTTGTAGCATTTTATATATTTATATATATAATTATATATATACAAAGATTTATAATAATAATAATAATAATAATAATAATAATAATAATAATTATAATTATAACATATACTAGAGTTGTGTTTTGCTTACCCAAAACCCGTAGCCCATATACCCAAGCCATCCCAGCCCAAACCCTATACCAGAAGCCCACAACCAAGGCCCAACCCCCCTCCCTTTGTGTCTGTTATAAAAAAATAAAAAAAAACCTTGTTCCAGCCGGATTCGAACCGCTGACCATGTCCAAACCAAACACACGTGCAACCACTGAGCTACAAGCTCGTTCCTGATCTAAACCCAACTCAAATTGTATATTAACCTTATCCCGCGTCCCTTTCTTCTTCCCTGGTACATCAACGAGCAGCAGCAGTAGATGTAGTTTTATTATTTTTTTTCTTTTCCATTTTTAACCAATTAATTGGCACAATTAACGCATGGGATGACTTGGACACGTAATTATCGGCCTGTTATGTATCATTTCACGTCCAAATACAAACCAATTCGTACCAATTAAACACATAAACGCGTCAACCATTAAACCTTGGTCAACCTTACCATTTCTTCAACCCATCGACCCACACTATAAATTGGACCTCTGCGAGTCTTCCCAACTCGCCATATCATCTCTCTTAATCCCTCAATTCTTCACTTAAACACTGTTCTTGTTCATACGATCGGGCTTTGACTTTTTGTTTGACTGAGCTAACGAGACCGATTAAACACGGTAAGTGTAATGTTTTTAGTGGGTTTTGATCACCGGCATTCACACATCAAAAGCCCTAAGATCAATTGAGCCATTGATGTGTGAATCGAGCTATTGTAGAAGCTAGGGCTCGTAAACTTGATTTGGGGATAAACCGATTTAACGTAGTGTATTTATTTAATTTAAACAGAGTTAGAACACAACCACAGGCCTAGGCCAAGTGGTTGTGCTCGAGACTTGTAACTGAGGCTACCCGGGTTCGAGTCCCAGCTTGGGCGATTCTTTTCCATTTTTTTTAACAAGCCAAATAATATATATACATTACATTTAAATCTTGTAAATTCCTTTTTCAATATCAAAATCTTTTTATAAATTCTAAAAAAATTATATATATCAAATCTGATGTAAAAGAATTTTCTACAACTTTTAGTTTTCTGAAATTCATTTATTTAATAATTATAATAATTAAATCAATTTTATGCTATTATATTTATAAAAATCTATAAAAATATCAAAACGACCTTATAAATTTCCACAAAAATTATCCTAAGTTTTTATAACATTAATCTTTTCAGAAATGATTTTTATTTCTGAAAAATCATTTATTTAATATTTTTAATCAATTTTTGTTACTTTTAATCATAATTAAATCATAATAAATCCAATTTTTAATATTTTTGCACCAAAATTTTATACAAATTATTTCTGATCATTTAGAACAGAAATATAATTTTTAAAATGATAATTCTTTAATTTTAGTAATTTTTAATTATTAAAGTTAAAGTTTGACAATTTGTAATAAATAGATTTCATAATCTATTTTAAAGAAATAATTTTATAAAAATTATTTTTATACTTTAAACATATTCTTGTGACCATCTTGGATTTAAAATTTCATAAAAAGATTTTTGACTATTTATTTACTAAATTTCTCTCAATTGGCGAATATTTTTAATATTAATCAAACGAGCACTTATCCCCAATTCGAAGCCCTAGAACATATTCATTTGTAGACTAGATAGACTTAGACATATTTATTACCTTATTATAGGGTGCTACTTGACACATTTGGGCAACACACTATTTTCAAGAGATAACATTTTACCAAGGTGAGTTTTACATAGCCCCTTTTATTTATCACCATTTTTGGGGTGAAACATGTTATAACATTATCATTGCAATTCAATCATCAATGTGTCTATGTGTTTTCTATGTTGCATTATGTCTTGAGCATGATTAGAGTAAGCACCATTCTAGCATAATCATTAACTCCGTACAAGCCGACGGTATACATTGATAGATCTATTGGACTGACAATCCCACCCGGATACGTGCCTCCTACAAAGGTTGCGTGGGTGTTTGTTATCGCATAACATATTCAATTGGACCATGAGCGTATGGTATGTATCATATTATAACAGTCATCAGGGTTGATTATGCACTCGATTTATTTCTAGTATGTTCTCACATATGGGCTCGATTGACATGACACATGAATTGCACAACATTTTTATTCATTTTATTATCAAAAACCTATGTAATTCTCACCAACTTTTGTTGACCCAAATATTTTCAACTTAACATGTTTCAGGTTTTACTTGCTTGAAGATTTGATTTGATGCTTGAAGATATGTGTATAGTTTTATTCAATTTGATGTACAAATTCTAGAACAATTGTATGTAATTCATTTAAATCATTTAATGAAATGTATTATTCACCATGAGCTACTGAACAATCATCAATACGTGACATCCCGATGTTTCCGCCATCGGTTGGGGTGTTACAACTGTATTATCTAATAATCCCTTTAGACAAACAGAATTCATCCAGAGTTTTGTTCCTGAACTCTGTCCCATTGTCACTTCTAATGGTTTTGACAGATAGAGAATATTGTTTCTCTACTTGTAGAATGAGGAATTTGATGATTTCAGCAGCCTCATCCTTGGAGAATAAGAAGAATACCCATGTGAATCTTGAGTAGTCATCAATGATGACTAAGCAGTACTTCTTCTTACCAAGGCTCATAATCTTGACAGGTCCAAATAAGTCCATATGGAGTAGTTGAAGACATGCAGTTGTTTTTGATTCCTCAATAGACTTATAGGAGGACTTATGCTGTTTTCCCTTTAAACAGGATACACAGTGTTCTTGACACTGGTATACTTTCAAAGGTAGACCTCTGACCAAGCCCATTTTTGTGACTTTATTTATGGTTTTAAAGTTCACATGGCCAAGTCTCCTGTGCCAGAGATCTGTTTCTGAAGTTGATGCCCTTGAGAAGAAACAGGCAGTGTTGTTCAATACTTTGTCTTTCTCAATGTCCACGGCATAGACATTGCCACATCTTTTGGAAATCAGCAAAGTATGATCTTCAATAATCTTCTCTATCAACTTCTGGCCTTCTGGTGAGATGATCTTGCATGCTGTCTTTGTGAAAAAGGAAGAATATCCTTTATCACACATTTGTGACACACTCAGCAAGTTGTATTCAAGGTTTTCCACCAGATTGACCTTGTCAAACTGTATTTTGCCAGAGGAGACATTGCCATGTCCTAGCACATATCCCTTAGCATTGTTCCCAAAGGATACAGATCCTTCTCTTTGGCTGATAAAGTTGTTTATCAGGTATCTGCATCCAGTCATGTGCATAGAGCCTCCACTATCAACATACCATATGCTGTTTAAGCCCCTGGAAACTCTTTGCACATAAAAGCAAATTAGTTAGATCAAGGAACCCAAGCCTGTTTGGCTTTGGGTTTGCTCTTGAGAACAGTTACAGTTTGTTCTTGACCAGGTTGAGAAATCCATGTCTTTTTGGCAATGGATTTTTCATTAAGAACCATGGTGGTATCCTTTTCAGGACCACCATCAACCTTGGTCATCAGTAGTTGTACCATGTTCATTAGATTTTGTATCTCAGCAGTTTGTGAAACTGCTGATGATTCTGGTCTAACTACTGACAAAGAATTTTGAGAAAAAGATTTTGGTTGAGATCTTATCTTTTTCTGAGAAAAGGTGTTTTCAGGTTGTTGTTTCTTGGGTTTAAAGATTCTTTCATAATCATTTCTGATTTGATTTCCCACAACCTGTTGTTTAATTTTTTGATTGAACTGAATTCCTTTTCTGTATCTACAAAATTCAGTTTTGTGGTTGAACAGACCACAAATTTCACACTCTTTTGCCTTTTGTTTTTGATCTAAAGGCAAATTTCTGACATTAGTGTAAAGATTTTGCTCATCAGTAGTTTTCAGGGTCTCAACTCCTGATGTAGATGAAACTACTGATGGCTCATTGTCAGATTTTGTTAATACTTCTGAAGTACTTTCTTTAAAAATGCCAGGATTTCTGTTTAGAAAGTTTTCATGGAAAGATGTGCAGTCTTTCACTTCAGAAGTTTCATTTGAAACAATTCTTCTCCCATCTTCAGTAGTTTTGGGAGAGAAATCTGTTGGTGTTTCAACATGATGGTATCCTATGCCAAACTTAACATTTGAAGCACTTTGTTTGTTTAGCAGTAATTGATACCCCTTACAAGATTCCACCCATTTTTCATATGTGATCCTGGTGTCAGCAAGCTCTTGTCTGACATCTCCCAGGTCATTTAGCATGATTTTAATTTGTGCTTGGGTTTCAATAGCTGAGTCAGTTAATTTAGAAACTTCTTTTGTTTTAGCACACAGTTTTCTTTCTAAATCACATTTTATCTGTGTATTTTCTTTCTAAATCATTGGCTTTACCTTGTAAGTGCAGATTTGTCTCTCTTATGAGAGCAAAAGTTTCTTTGCAAGAATTTGAGCAAAGTTTTGTCAAAGATTCTTTTGATACCTGTGACAATGCGGATTTTGAAGTACAGCCTTCAAATGCCATTAAGGCAAAGTTCTTTCTGCCATTGTCTGGTTCTCCCCAGTTGATGTCAAACACTTTGTTGTCTGCATCAGGATTGCACTCTGTGGTGTCAAAAGGGAGACTGCTCCAGTCAACATACCCTGAGGTGAAAAGACTTTGTTGAGAGGGTTGTTGAGGCTGTGGAGGATGTTGAGCAGCTGGAAAGGGAGGGATTGATTGTTGGCTCTGCATCTGTTGAGCAGGCACTTGAACATATTGTACTTGTGGCATGTATTGCTGTTGAGGAGCTTGTGCCTGTACAAAATGAGCACTCCCTTGAGTTCCATTATTCCTAATATAATTGGGGTTATAGTTATTTCCAGATTGTGATTGGTTAAAGCTAGAGCTTCTACACTCTCTAGCAAAGTGTCCCAACTTCTGACACTTGTGACATCTTAATTTAGATTTGTCAAAACCAATTTTTGTATTACTGGTCAATCCTGGAAATTTCCTTCCTGACCTTTTATAAAACTTGTTAGTTTTAATGCTTAGCATCGCCAGTTGGTGTAATATGTCCATTTCTTCTAAGTCATCACTGCTAAAGTTTTTCAAATCATCCATGATAAAACATAGATTATCAGCAGTTTGACTTTGGTCATTATTGTCATAACCTGGGAAAGATCTTTCTGATGAGATCCCAGTGGTTATGTCAATATTGTCATAAGATCCATAGGAACAAGTTGGTGAATCTTGTCCCAAAAGTGCTGTACTACCTGGTAGGTAGTCATCAGCAGTTTTACCAGATGATTGTAATTTCTTCTTTTGATCAATTTCTCTCTCAAAAGTAAGTAATCTCCCATGGAGTTTTGTAAGAGTGAGGGAGCTAAAATCTGGTGAGGATCTTAAAACAATGGAGTATGTTTCCCATTTGTCTGGTAAAGACCTTAAAAATCTATGTAGCATAGACACTGTTGTATAGGTCTGACCATTTAACTTTAGCTCAGATATTAATGAGGAGAATCTTTCAAATTGTTGAGTTAAAGTTTCCCCATTAATATGAGCAAATGTTTCATATTGTTGAGCTAAAATCTCTCTGGTGTTGGCAATCACCTCTTCAGTTCCTCCAAACTGTTCTTTAAGACAATCCTAGAGTTCTTTGGCACTTTCACAATGTAAAAGGCCAAAGTATATCTCATTTGGGAGAGCCATTGCCAACATAGAGAATGCTTTTGCATCTAGCTCAAGTTTTAGGAAATCATCATCTGTATATTCTTTAGGGTCCTTAGGGACCTTAACATTAGTTTCAAGATTAACATTTACTGGTTTGTGAGGACCATATATCACAGATCTCCAACAACCTGTGTTGGTTTGTGACAAGGTATGTGCCATTCTCTTTTGCCATATGTTGTATTCATTTCTAACAAGCATGGCAGGTTTAGTGGCAGAACCAGTATTATGTGGATCCATTTTAAAGAGTATAGATTTGTCAGATGACTCTTTTAAGTGATGGATGTTGATAAAAAGTGAACTTTTGATCTTTTTATTGAGTATCAATAAGAGCTTTGTGTCTGATTCTCAATTTGTTAGATTGATATGTGATCAGATAAACCAATGCTCTGATACCAATTGTTGGATCAGTTTTGCTCTTTTTGCTAAGTAAGAACTTGCAATCTTGACACTTAAGTGTTTAGCAAGCCCTTGTAAATCAGATTATAAGCACAGCGGAATGTATAAGTTAAAGCAACACTTTTTATACTAAGGAAGAGTTATTACTCCCCCTTGATGATTGAAACTAATAAATGACAAGTATTTATTATGAATCCAAGCAGTAAATGAGAATTAGATACTTAGACAGATTCACAATAAATACAGAAATGGAATAGAATAGTGAAAGTGTTTGAAGGATTTTTCTATTAAAATCAATGTCTAAAATAGAAGGTTGAAGCCTTCTATTTATAGACGTTTACATACATGTATCTTGCCAAAAAGCAAGTACAGAAACAACAGAATCAAGTTGCACAAGTTGCAACATTGAAACTAACAAATATAGCTAAAAGTAATAATAAACAATAAACTACTGATGCAAAAAGGCGGTGGAAAATATCTGATGCTAAGTGCTGATGAATGACAAACTACTGATGAGTAGTTTGTCTTCAGTACTTCTGAAGTGAACTTATCTGGTTTGGACTTCAGAACTTCTGATGAAGTTTCTTCTTCAGCACTTCTCTTATCTTCTCTTCAGCAGTTCTTTGTTTTCTTTTCAGTACTTCTATACGTAGCCAAAATGACAGAAGTGAATTAGACTAAGGTTTCCAAAAGTGGTTTCACCAATCCTCTTTGTCCTAACATGGCATAGGCGATTGGGACATGTAAACTTTAAAAATATTAACAAACTTTCTAAACTAAATCTAGTCAGAGGTCTTCCTTCCAAGGAATTCCCGTGTTCTGAAAAATGTTTAGCATGTGCCAAAGGAAAACAACACAAGAAATCGCACAAGTGCAAAACAGTGAACTCAATTGATTCACCTATTCAATTATTGCATATGGATCTTTTTGGTCCAATTAGTGTTAAAAGCTTAGCTAAAAAGTCTTATTGTTTGGTGATAACAGATGACTTCTCTCGCTTTACATGGGTGTATTTCTTAGAATACAAAAGTGAAGCTGCTGATATCTTGATGCTATTTGTTCCTCTCATTGAAAACATAGTGAAGACAAAGGTCAAGTCAATCCGAAGTGATCACGGAACTGAATTCAAAAATCAAAGCTTCGTGAGTTTTTGCAACAACAAAGGAATTCATCTTCAGTACAGTGCTACGAGAACTCCTCAACAGAACGGAGTTGCTGAAAGAAAAAATCGCACACTTATTGAAGCTGCCAGAACAATGCTCATCGACTCCAAGTTGCCGATCATCTTCTGGGCAGAAGCTTTGAATACCACTTGTTATGTTCTTAACAGAGTCTTAATAGTTAAGGCGCGCGGGAAAACAGGTTATGAATTACTTTTCAAGAGAAAACGTCTGATTGACTACTTCAGGCCGTTCGGATGCTCATGTACTCTTCTAAACAACTATGAGAACATAATGAAGTTCGATGCAGTTGGAGATGAGTGCTTCTTCGTTGGATACTCCTCAAGTCAAAAAGCTTATACAGTATACAACAAACGCACCAAGATGGTCCTCGAATCTTTCTATGTAGATTGGCAGGAATCCAACGCCACTAACACAGGAGCCGGTCCTGACTAGTTCTTTGACGTGGACGTTGTTTTCAACAATTTCAATATCACTGAAGAACAGACATCTGACAATCAAGCAGCCGCTCCTTCTCCTCTGGAAGATACTCTTTACTCTTCTGAAGATGATGTTGCACCCTTCACCACCTGATTCTCTCATTAGTAGCTGATCCAATTATTCCTCTTCAATCCACAAATGGTGATACAACTGTTGAAACCACACAATCTCCTAAAAGTACTCCAATTTCAGAAGAAACATCTTTAGCACAACAGTCAGTAAATGATCCATCCAACTCATCAACCCCTGAAGATCATCTGACAAATCTGCCTCCCCAAGTTCAGGAAGAGCCAAACATGGGATTTAAATCATCTAAGAATCATCCTGTTGAAAACATCATCGGACCAATCACTGAGGGTGTTCTTACCAGAAATCAGACAGACAAGCTCAACACCGCACTCTCAGCGTTTTTATCTCAGACTGTACCTTTCAGCATTGAAGATGCAGTCAGAGATGCAAGCTGGGTAGAAGCCATGCAGGAAGAGATGTTTCAGTTTAGAAAACTCAAGGTTTGGGAGCTAGTGGATCTACCTGAAGGGAAGTATCCCATTAGAACGAGATGGGTTTTTCGGAACAAAATGGATGAACGTGGTGTTGTGATCAAGAACAAAGCCCGTCTAGTGGTTCAGGGTTTTCGTCAGCAGGAAGGTATTGATTATGAGGAAGTATTCGCTCCAGTTGCTCGACTTGAAGCCATTCATATCTTCTTGGCATACGCCTCATACAAGAACTTCAAAGTCTTTCAAATGGATGTAAAGAGTGCATTCTTGTACGGGAAAACCAAGGAAGAAGTCTACGTCTGTCAGCCCCCTGGCTTTGAAGACCCTCATCATCCAAACAAATATTACAAATTGGATGATGGGAGAACTATCATTTTTCTTAGGACTAGAAGTTCAGCAGAAAGAAGATGGAATTCTCATCCACCAAGCCAAATACACAAGAGACATACTGGCAAAATACAACATGACTGACTGCAAGCCGTCCAACACTCCTTTTGCGGCCCAAACAACACTTATACCAGATCTTCAAGGCCTTTCAGTGAATCCTCACACATATCGATCAATGATTGGTTCACTGATGTATCTTACAGCCAGCACACCAGATATTATGTGGGCAGTTGGATGCTGCGCACGCTTTCAGTCAAATCCCAAGTAATCGCATGAAATTGCAGTAAAAAGAGTCTTCCGCTACTTCAAAGGGACACCGAAACTTGGTTTATGGTATCCTAAGAGTGATAATTTTGATTTAATCGCTTACTCTGATAGTGATCATGCAGGTTGCAGGATTGACAGAAAATCTGTCTTTGGTGGTTATCAAAATCTGGGTAATAGACTAGTGTCTTGGCAGAGCAAGAAGCAGACCACAGTGTCTATCTCTACTGCTCAAGCTGAATCAGCTGCATCCAGTTGTTGTTGTCAAGTGTTATGTATCCAAAATAAGCTTTTGGACTACGGTTTGAATGTCATGCACACACCTATTTTCATTGATAATGATGCTTGTCGTGACATCGTGAAGAATCCAATTGATCATTCTAAAACCAAACATATTGAAATTCGGATTCATTCCATTCGCGATGCCCACGACAAAGGATACAAACAGGTGTTGCCAATAGATGTTGCTGATCAAAAGGCAGATATCTTCACAAAAGCTTTTGACAAAACCCGTTTTCATCAGTTGGAAACCTGGTTGGAAATGATAAATTTTGAATGATTTCTTATTATTCAAAAAAAAAACCCTTACTTGTGCATATTCTACAGAAAAATCTTCATTTTTTAATTCAAACAAGATTTTTGGGGGAGAAAGTAAAACTGGTCTATCCCTATTGCAAAATTTCAAAAAAAATTAATTCAGGAAATGATAGAAACTAATCATATTTCGTCAGCATGTGAATAGGACCCAGAAGATGTTGTGGCCTCAAGCAACGATGTGTCGGTAGATTCAGCCTGGAATCAAGTAAACTGCTAATAGGTGATTAACAGTAAAGATCTACACGGAAAGCGGGATTCCCACTGTGCTATAAGTCTGCACAAGCTGAGTCCGGTGATACACAGGTTGAGAAATCAAAAGACATAGAAAATTTTGTGCATAAATAATCAAAAGACACCTAAGAGTGCAAGCTACCAATGCGGGGCTAAGAAAATTAATCAAATGAGCAGCAAAAGACATGCAATGTCAGTGATGTGCAAACATACATAGATAGCTCAACAAGCGATCAGATGATCATCTTCTCTGCTTATGGTAACATAGACCTGAAGCTCTCATCATTTGATCAAGAAAATGATCATCTTCTTTGCTTATGGTAACATAGACCTGAAGCTCTCATCATTATATTTCGATAAACCTTGAGGATCGGTAGGCTTATACCTAGCACAAGTGGGGTCCACAAAATTGTTGTCAATATTACCGAAAACATGATAAACATCATCACCAAACACATGTTGAAAGAGAAAAGGCATGGATTTAAGTGGACAAGTATACCGACAGTTTTTCTTAGGCTGCAGCTATCCAACGGGAAGTTGAAATGTGACCTGGCAGGTATGGTTAGTATGATCTTGAATGTAGAAGGTGAGATTTGGTGAATCCCCACTTATTAATATGAAATTGGGCTTTTGAGCTCGTATTGGGCTGAAATATGAACTCCTGCGTACTTAATGGGCCGTGCGCACTTAACTCAAGTGCGCAGGCCCATATGGCTTAAGTATAAATACAAATGTAAATTATTTTTTTTTACAACAGTTACTGTGTTAAAAACCCCAATTCTCTTTACCCAACCATCATCTTCATCATCATCGTTCATCCTCACAATTAACCCCTAAATCACCCTCTAATCACACTCTAATCATCCTTAATCTGTTCCATTCTTCTCATTTTGTTGATTTTCACCCTTGATAAGGTAGATTATATGTACTAATTGATTTATTGCTTGTGATTACAGGGTTATAAGCATGTTTTTAAAGAATCAGTCGTGGGTTTAGGTGTTTTAAACATTGGGATGCTTTTGAAGGCTGCGTACTTGCTGATGAACATTGCGCACTTGTTTCTTAGAAACTGCGCACTTGTCTCATCCATGTTCAAATCCTCTGAAACCCTAAGACCACGCGTACTTGTGCTGCGCACTTAAAACGTTAAACGAGAGTTTAAGTATCTGCGTACTTGGTTAGTACGCAGATTGGTCTGTCATGGCTAGGGGTTATCATGCCCAAGTCATGACTGACCTGCGCACTTATCTTCTCATGCATCTCAGATCTTGCCCTGCGTACTAGCCTAAGTGCTTAGCCAAATGACTCTTACACAGCATGCGTACTTGGCTGAGCACTTGTTCATAAAGACCTAAGTTGCTGTGCGTACTTGACTAAGTGCTCAAGACGCTAAGTCTAAAATGCCTTACGTACTTGTCTGAGCACTTAGCTTACAAAATGTCATGCGTACTTAAACACTATGACCATGAATTTGACTATCCAAGACCATTGATCGGATTGCGTATTTAGACTTGTTTACCTGTGCTCTTAACGTTGGACATTAATAATCATTAACTAAAATCAAAACATAACATTATGACTGACCAAAGCACAATACATGAAAAACTTAAAATGGTCTAAGTACGTCATCTGTCTAAGTCTAAGATCAGTCGGTGGTTGTCTACTTACAATCAAGAGTTCTAACTTGTTTTTCGTGCATATGACCTGAAATAGTTGGCACTTGATTGGGATCCAAGAGGCATGCACAATCAGCCCATAAATCTCGATACAGATGACATAAAGTTCAGAGACGTGGTGGCCTGGATCCGGCATAGCAGGATTGGATATGCAGTGGAGCATAGTTTACATGTTTATTGCGTTCACATTGATGATTTTTGGAGATCTGCTCGAGCAGAGGTCATTAATCGCATCAAACGAATCAACGCTACAGTTAGAAACAAACTAGTGATCATCTCTGAAGATACTGTTAGAAGCATGCTGAAACTTCAAGACCAGCCAGGAACAGTCAGATTTCTATCTAAAGCCGATGTTCACCGTGAGTTCAAGAAGTTCGGATACAAAGAAGAATTCGACAAAATAGGGGACATCAAAAAGAGCCAGCTGACCAGAGACTGGAGACTCATTAGTCACGTATTTATTATGTCTCTATGTCACAGGAAAGGGGGTTATAATGCTCTTAGCATGGAATGGTCGAGTGCTATGATTAAGATCTACAAGAATGAATCGTTTAATCTGTCGGGGATGATTTTCGAGTATCTGGTAAAGAATGCTGAGACTGACTCCAGCAAGTGGGCTATGTACCCCAGATTTGTGCAAATGATGATAGATGCACAGCATGAGAATCTGCCTCTCGGTGACCAGTACAACTTTACCAGAGGTGCACGATTCTATACTGGGTGCAACACTACTGATTGGGAGCCTATGCTTGAGAACATGTATCAGGATCAGCGCTATCCTGTGGCCAAGGAACTTTACAACAAAATTCAAAAAAGGAAGCAGGACGTAACAGAAGCTCGACAGCGATCAGTCACTGAACCAACACCTTCTGAGCCTGCTCCCTCTTCAGCCCAACCAACCGGTGAAGAGATTACTCGAGAAAAGGCAAGGGGCAAATGGGTGGCAACTGAAGCAGCTCCATTAAAGGTCACCAAGAGAAAGAGGCCAACTCATCTGTTACAAGAGGGCAGAGAATCACAGACACAGGAACAACTGGAGAATGCTGAAGCCCTATGACAAATTGCTGAGTTCAACAAGGCCGAAAGAAAGAGACGGGGGAAACAGTTACCAGAGTCTGAGATTCCTCGTGTGATGACTGATGATGATGTTGAGGCAGATGTGATTATGGAATCAATGTTCGGGGTAGAAGATCAACCTGGACCATCCACTACTACTGCTCCAGCCCCTAAAGCACCTGCACAAAGGCCAACAGAACCTTCCTCCCCAGCTCCCGCTGCATAACGCCGCAAACTGGTGCACCGGGAACTGTACGAGAAGTTGGTCAAGGAGGTGGGAAAGACTGCTGCAAGGGAGATTTGTACTCTAAAGAGTTCTGTGCACAACAATCAGGAGCTCAAAAGAAAGATCAAGAAGCTGAAGCACAAGAACAAGAATCTGGAGACCGGTGCTCAAAGCACGACATCTGATGAACTTTTTGATTTTAGGAAGTTCCTTGAGGAGGAAAAGGAGAAACAGAGAATAGCTGAAGAAAGTGATGTGGATGAAATCAGCGAGGATGAGATGCCTGAGAAGTTTGTATAAATGGGTGATAATGAGGAAACGGTTTATGAGACATCGGATGGTCATAAGTTGGGCCCAGAAAGATCAACATGGTTCCCTAGAAGGCCGATCACCATCCCAGCTCTCCATCAGAACATCCACCACACAAGAGAAGCACACCAAGAGAAGATCATCTCTTGGAAGTATGACGAGTTGAAGAGGATGTTCATGATCAAGAGACGAGGGGGAGTTATCCAATACTTCAGAGGTCGAACTGATCTGAAGTCTCTCCCTCGCTGGGATATCAGGGAACTTAGCAGAGCCCCCTTCATCAACAACACCAACGACTCCACCGGTACCATGCTGGCTAGATTTATCGAGAAGGAATGTGAAAGTGATTTTCAGATCTTCAAGCCACAGAAGCCGAGAAGACGGATCTCGAAGAAGCGAATCGATCCTGCCACTGGACAAGGAATGATCACCTATGTGATTGACCCTGCCCATGTCATCACAAGAGTTCCTATACGTCCTGAGCTTCCAGTCATGCTGAGAGACTTCAAGAAGTGGTTCTACGATAGTCAGACTGGTGAAGTTGTCATCAAGTTGAAGGATGATTCAGAGGTGATGAGGATTCTTGATCCGATAGATGTATTTGCTTTTAATCTATCGGACTTGAATATGTTGTTCGCCAATCAGATCCACGTGGGTGCTGGAAACGTTCTATTTGAGGAAGCTATCTTATTCAGGAGAGCAGTGGATCGGGCGATGAAGCTGAAACAGGAGCTACTTGACAACGTAGACAGGATCAACGCAGCGGATATAGCAAAGGAACAGAAGGAGAAAGCTGCCCAAGCTGCTGCTGCAGAAGAAACACAAGTTGAAGATAATACTGCTTCAGAGGTGCCTATTCAAGAACCTGCAATAGCAACAGATCCAGAGAAACCAGCTCAAGAGGAACCTGCAGCTGTGTCTACTCAAGTTCCACCTATGGTTCAAGAAGATCCTGCCACCGTCCTCATTCAAGATCCCCCGGTTCAGGCAGAGGGGGAGTCAAGCGACGTAGAGATTGATTGAGATAGAAGAAGAACTGGTAGCTGTGGTCTAGGGGGAGTATTGTTGGGTTTATTGGAGACCATAGTTACCAGAATGAAGACTTTTGTTTG
This sequence comes from Ambrosia trifida, assembly GCA_028751855.1. Classification (NCBI taxonomy): domain Eukaryota; kingdom Viridiplantae; phylum Streptophyta; class Magnoliopsida; order Asterales; family Asteraceae; genus Ambrosia; species Ambrosia trifida. Next base: position 9,739,555 of record CM054123.1, on the reverse strand, counting down.
TTTACATTGTAGTATGGAAGTCAAGGGACTTGTTATGTAATTAATAGATAGTTTGTACACAAACCCTAAGTGCTGCGCACTTAAGGACGGGCCCTGCGCACTTAGCTTAAGTGCGCAGGCCCATCAGACTTGCTATATATAGAATGCAAGTCTGCAGCACTAGGGTTAGGGTTTTGGATATTATCTTTGTAGCACAAGTAGAATAGGTGCGTACTTGTATCATTTCCATGGTTCTTCAGTAACAAATCAGCAATGGAATTATCTTATTATTCATCTTGTGTGTCGGTTCTTATAGCATTCATCTAGTTTCTTTGTTTGTAGAAGATTAATCACTTAAAACACCTAATTCATAGGTTTTTCTAAGTGATAACAATCTCTTGCACTTAACAAGATCTAGTATTTGGGACTTACACTTTCCCAAGAGCAGCTGTACGCTAAATTCTCAAAGTGTGACTTTTGTTTGCGTGAAGTCTCCTTGGTCATGTGCTTAATGAGCAAGTGATACATGTCGGCCCAGCTAAGATAGAAGCCATTAAAGTCTGGAAAGCACCAAAGACGGCATCTAAGGTGCGACAATTCCAAGGTCCCGCGGGTTACAATCGTTGTTTTATTGAGGGATTTTCGAAGATTGCTCAACCCCTCACGTCTCATACCCAAAAGGATTGAATGTTCGATTGGGATGATTCACAGGATTCGGCATTTCAGACGCTGAAGCTTAAACTCTGTTCTGCGCCCATATTATCCTTACCTGAGGGTACATATGATTTTGTTGTTTATTGTGATGCTTCTATCTGGGGTCTTGGTTGTGTGTTGATGCAACGTGAGAAGGATATCGCTTATACTTCTTGTCAACTTAAGGTTCACAAGAAGAACTATACTACCCATGATCTGAAATTGGGTGCAGTTGTTTTTAGATTGAAGATTTGGAGAGATTACTTGTACGGTACCAAGTGCACCATTTACATCGATCACAAGAGTCTTCAACATATCTTTGACCAGAAGGATTTGAACATGTGACAACGCCGATGGGTTGAACTTCTGAACCATTATGATTGTGTTAATAAATACCATCCTGGTAAGGCGAATGTGGTGGTAGACGCCTTAAGCAGGAAAGAATCCGTTTAGCCCCATCGCGTTCGAGCTTTACAGCTCACTATCCATTCTGGTTTGCCTGACCGAATTCGTTCTGCACAGCAAGAAGCTTTGAATGTGGAAAACCTTAAAACTAAAACAATGAATGGTGACGACAGGCATATGGAACTCAGTTCTGATGGCCTACATTAGTTTGTAGAGCGTGTTTGGGTCCCATTGTCCAGGAACTTGCGTGAGCTTGTCTGGGATGAATCTCACAAATCCCGCTATTCTTTTCACCCTAGCTCTGATAACATGTATCATTACCTGAAGATACTTTATTGGTGGCCGAACATGAAGGCTGACATAGCTTCATACGTGAGCAGGTGTTTGACTTGTGTTAAAGTCAAGCTTGAGTATCAGAAGCCGTCTGGTCTTCTGCAACAACCTGAAATTCCTGAATGGAAGTGGGAACGAATCACTATGGACTATGTACTAAGCTTCCGAGATCTCCATGTGGTTGTAATACTATTAGGGTGATTGTCAACCTGTTGGCAAAGTCTGCACACTTCCTTGCTATTAAGGAAAACGACAGCATGGAGTGGTTAGCTCGCATCTATCTTATGGAAGTGGTTTCCCCACACGGACTGCCTGTCTCCATCATCTATGACCATGATTCTCATTTCACTTCTCATTTCCCGAAGGCCTTGCAAAAGGCGTTGGGTACTCAGTTGGATATGAGAACGGATTATCATCTGCAAACTGATGGTCAGAGTGAGCGGACGATTCAAACGCTTGAGGACATGGTTCGTGCATGTGTTATCAATTTTGGCAAAAGTTGGGTGTGACACCCGTCGAAATCACAGGTCATATCTGTACACCTAGCCACATGTTCACATTGTGCATAAGAATTATATGTTATCATTTGCATCACAGTGGGGCTATACAGGGTTCCAACAGGTCAACCTCAAGGCTTATAGTCTAACAGTAGACACACTAGTTAATTCAAGGCCTTAGTTAGTCAACTATTTCATACTAGACTATAGGATTACCATGCAAAAACCCTAACAGTAAGACATACATGCAATTGAACATACGTTTTCAAATTGTTGCCCGTACAAGGACAAAATCAAACAATGTTCATGAATAAAGAGGTTACCAACGTGTATTTTAGTAAACTAGTACAAGTACGAACAATGCGTCCACCTGTAACCTTGAACTTAATCTATCTAGACTAACATGAACATGTGAATTAAAAAAAATACACTAAAACATATACATACATTCATACGGCTACACATACACATGCGCATGTACACATCATAACACAATCCCATCAAATCCATGGCATTTCGAATGGTTATGGCTGTTATTGGAAAAGCAGTTGTGTTGAAGTCCCACCGGTTTGTTTTCATCTTCGCGCCAAACTAACAATATTAACCATAGGGGCATATTGGTCATTTCATTGCAAAAACACCTTTGATATTGTTGCTGAAACATTTCCTTCTGAACTGTTCTTGTGCAGCCATGTATTGGTCGAACAACTTATAATGTGCAGCCTTCATTGTGTAGTTAACCAAATCGACCCATATGCAATGTTTTGCATTCTTCCTACTAACTAGTCTAGTGTTCGCCTAATATAATTGTTCTACTTAAAACATACAATACATACAAATATATTTACAAGTTTAACATAACATAATACATATAAAACATAGAAAAGTTATATTTATACTTCAACATATTTATAGTACAAAGAGTAATCTTAAATATGGATACAACAATATTACATTATAATTACAAAGCAAGTCAAAAGGATAAGATCAGGGGACTACAGTGATATGTGCTATCATTTTTATTCCTACATTTTCGTACGAATAAAAACAAAAAACAAATGTACACATATACTCTTCCTCCTATGCATATATGTTACACGAGTGTTCTCTTGATCTTTACTGTTTGAGACTTTGAGGTGGTTTTGGAGGAGGAAGAAGCCATTTAGAACCCTCAATGGAGGAAAGGCTGATAAAAGGTTTAACCTCCTCATATTGAAGCTTTTTCCCACATGATGCTCTTTCATCCATTTTCGAGCCTTGTCCTGTGTTACCAAATTCTCCAAAGTAGAGATTCCTACAGAAACATCAACGAGACCACTATTACTATGCATTAAAAACGAGATGAACAGGTTGGGCACCGTTCAAAATATGTTCGGATCGAAACATTTCAAGTCATGGTAAACCAAGGACATGTTAATTTAAAACCACACCCACGTGTACATGCAGCAGAAGCTGACTACAAAAGTTGATTTTGTGAACTTACTTATCAGCTGAAGGTTGGTTATTGGGGTCCCAGCCTTTTGGGTGAACACATAGACCCAAATCTGAGTAAACAAACACCACCTTTGAAAACTTCTTCCATGCTCTTCCTAAGAAATACCCTGTCCCGCCTCCAGTCACCCGACAATGCACGAAAACGAACCCGGTTTCTGATTCCGCCATATCACGAGCGTGTGCGGTTATCCATGATCGTTGCTCTCCAGGAACGCAGTGCACTTCAGTGTTCTACAAACCTCAAAACATTTTTCTGTTCTTTTGAAATGTATAAAGTGAAAGAAAACTAGAGAACTGGTTACAACACGACTGCTTTCTTACCAGATAGATAGATTTTGCGTTACCGAAGATAAAATCAGTAGTGCCTTCAATGTAACAATCTTTGAAGAAATGCCTACCGCGATCATCGCAGAATGTATCTTGAAACCCGTAAAATCTGACATTGTAAAATGCAGCCATGTCCCCTCCAATCCGCATTGCCACTGCTTGACCTCCTTTTGTTTTATGATCAGGTCTTGGGCTCGAATTCTATATGTTACAAGCATCATGTCGTAAACGAGTGAGAACACTGTATATTAGCATGTTGGTGACCTTAATGTTTTGTTTGGGTTGAACCCAAATCACCTTCTACTCAACTTTTTCAGAACAATTGTGTCAAATATTACAAAAATCATAGTACGTCAATAATAATACAAGTTTTCTAGACTTAGCTCTACACAGAGGTGCCCAATTGTGTCAGGTTGGTTGGTAGATTGCTTAACCTAAAAACTATTCATATAGTTATTTGTGTCACAACTATCTACCCTTACTAGGCGACACCTAAAATTCTGTAAACTGAACACGATCCATCTAACCAATTACTTTTAACATGTTAGCCGGGTTGTCATCAATTTGAAAGAATGTTAATCGGGTTGTCATGTTGTAAACATGAAAATTGGGTTAGAGGGTTGTAATAAATGGATTAGATGGGTTGTAAACGGCTTTGACTTGTTTAAGTCATCCTTAACATGACTCATTGAATTAAGCAGGTCAATCGGGACATGACATGTCTATTGATGATATGATCCATATGCTTGACTAACCCATGAAGACTTTCCAACTGAACACATGTTCATCTTTGAAATAGTCATACCACTTGCATGTATTTAGGAGACGCACTTGCATTGTTAGTTAAATTATTCATGCATTTTGTCCATGCTTTCCACGATTTCAGTAGCACTAGCATAGTCTAGGCATTTTATTTCCTATAAATTGTACTTGCATCCTTAATAGAATTAAGCGGAAAATATATTAATGGAAACTTTAGTTTTTGTCTCTCTTATACTCTTGTGTTCTTGGAAGTTATTACGTTTTTCTTTTTAAAATCTATCAATTGGTGCTTTCATTGAGCCTTAGCCTACATGGCTTTGGAAGAACTCAATGACTCCACTATTCTATCTCGCTTCAACAGTTTGAATCCGGTTCGTTGGCTTTTTGACGTTGAACAGTTCTTTTACTTTTATAGAATTTAAGAGGAAGAACGGTTTGCTTATGTCGTTGATTACATTGATTATGAACCTTTTTCTTGGTACAATTCATGGTATCGAGGACCCGAACGCCTCACTTGGAAGTCTTTCACCATTGTAATGCTTCATCCTTTCCATCCTACAACCACCCCCAATAATGGAATTCCATTGTCCTCTCAACCACTACCCGCGACGACCCACACCAAAAACGGCCCTAAAAACTCACTTCCACCTGCGCATGCACCGTAAAAAATCACTCCCATACCGACCACATCCTCTACACCAAAAACAATACCAGTACCAAAACCGCCACAAAAACCTACGCCGTCCCTGGAACCATTTGCACCACCTCCACCTTCACAGCCACAACAAACTTACACCACCAACTTGTCAATTCCAAAAGTCGCAACGACACTGGAACCAAAACTTCAACTTCCACTATCAACACAACCACCATCTATGGATCACAACATCCACAAGCACCGAATGATCCATTTTGATCCTGACAAAGTTAGAGATGTTTTATTAAGTGATTTTCTATCAAATTTAGCAATTATAGTACAAAAGCGGGAAAAGTTACTAACCAAAAGGGTGATAGAAGGTATGCGACGCAAATGGAGGCCACCATGGCAACCAACTTGGCGCCCTATTGAGATCGCTCCAAATGTGTCCGGAAGAGTCGAATGGAGACCACCATGGCGCCCCAATGAGACTAAATCGAAAGCTACCGGAAGACACAGTGGCGGCCGCCATGGAAAGACCGTACCGTTCTTGAGGACAAGGACGTTTTTTAGAGCGGGAGTATTGATATGATACTACGCTTGACTGACCCGTGAAGACTTATCAACCGAACCCATGTTCATCTTTGAAATAGTCATAACACTTGCATGTATTTAGGAGACCCACTTGCATTGTTAGTTAAATTATTCATGCATTTTGTCCATGCTCTCCACGATCTTAGTAGCACTAGCATAGTCCATGCATTTTATTTCCTAGAGTAAAATGTATTTTTTGCCCCTGAGGTTTGGTCAATTTTGTGAGTTTCATCCAAAAGATTTTTTTTTCGCATTTGGTCCTCCTCGTTTCAAAATTTTGCCGTTTTCATCCAACTTGTTAACTCCATCCAAATTTTAACGTTAAATGAAGGTTATTTGTGTTCTGTTACGTTATATTTTATACCTCACTTATAAAAAAAATTAAAATTTATATAATCTTCTCTTTGTTTCTGTCACACACCATTACTTGTGACCACAAAAAAATCTATCACCTCCTGATTACAACCACCACCAGCGTATAATCACCGCCATCCAATAACCACTGCACTCCAAACCCCATCTTGTGGTTGCAAAATTGAAAGGTAAATGTAGAATTAATTATAATTTAGTGAAATTATAGTTATTAATTATTTTCTTTATGTGGTGAATTCAAGACAAATTCATGAGTAAAGTTGCTTTATGAGACTTGATTGAAGTTTTACGGCTAATAAAGAAAATTTAAGTCTATAATTATGTTAGACTTTTCACTAACCATGGTTCATTTAAACATAGTAGGCTTTGTGCCTCATTTGAGAAGAGAGAAATATACACTAAGAAACTCTCGCAACAGATACACACACACTCAAACGTAGCAATGAAGTTTCAATTATCTTTCAGGCAGTGTGCAAGTCTGGCAGTGCACCACCATTGTTTAGAATCGGTGTACCCTGGGAACATACCGCGAAACTGTTTAAGGGAATTGTGTCAAACACAAGCCTGATTCACGTTGATGATTTGTCTTTGATTTAATGTAAGTATTCTAACAAACTAAAACAGATTAGTAAAACAAACTTTCGTGTAGATTGAAAACCAATCTTAAAACCTTCTTCTTAAGGATATGTTTTGGTTCACGAAAGTTTGTAAACGTTTTTCTTTTGAAATATGTTTTGGTACATTGAATCGGATTAAATTTATGATTGGAGTGAAATCTTTAATACAAAGATTCAAGGTTTTTCGGGTTCATGGGTTTCGTGTCGTGTTTAGATAAAACGGATTATTAACAAATATTAACATATATTTAGACGTTTTGAAAAACTAAATTTCTAATGAGAGTTTTAAAAAAGACATAATATTTGTAAACCCATGTAAAAACGTTTGCTAACGTTTTCTTTGTAGTAAGCGTATTAGAAAGATGGTTTCAAAGTTTTGAAATGTTTACAATTTCTAATGAGAGTATTGGAGGATAAAAGGTTTCGAAACATGTATTTCTAACAAGCGTGTTAGAACAAACAACATTGAAAGAATAACGTGTCATGAAACATTTCTAATAAGCGTATTAGAAATCATTAGTTACAAATTCGTATGTTTAATTTTAAACTTATATGTTGATTTCTCTAACGAGTGTGTTAGAAATTGATGATTTTGTAAAGACAAATAAGATGTTTATATTTTCTAACGAGTGTGTTAGAAAAGATTATTGTACAAGATAAACAAATGTGTTAGAAATGATTATTTTGGAAAAATAATCAACATTTAAACGGTTTGGTCAAACCTTTATGGTTTCTAACGAGCGAGTTTGAAACGGGTTTATTTTAGAAAACCCAAAGTTAACACCGTTTTATGTAGACGTTTAATTTTCTAACAAGCATGTTAGAAACGGTTTATTTTATATATAAACCAATAAGTTCTGAAACGATTGTCATAATCATTTATTTCTAACGGGCGTGTTAGATAAAGGTTTACTTAATATAAACGAAACTACATATAATGAAACGTCTAATCGTTTGTATTCTAACAAGTATGTTAGAAATTGTTAATTATGAAAACCATATACTTTAACGATTTTTAATTGTTTATTTTCTAACAAGCGGGTTAAAATCAGATTAGCTATGATAAACTAATTAAGTTGATTTGTAATCACTTTTCTTCTAACAAAAGGGTTAGAAATGTTTTAAATAATAAAAGTACATTAAAGTTTATGGTATTGATTTGTAATTAAAACATAAATATGTATAGTTTATATTAAAATACCTGCAAAAGGAGAAATGTTTTGAAGGAATAAAACATGTCTTTTGAAAATTATTTATGGTTTGAGGCTTGTTTGAGAAGTATGATGTCTTGAACCATATAATAGTCTTGAGAGACTATTTAATGGAAAATAACTCGATGTTGTTACATGCATATATATATATATATATATATAGGGAAATTATAAACTGAAAACTCCCTTGAGTTAAGAAAACTAAGAAAACCCTTGTAAAAACCATCTAAAATTTTGTAATTTTTTTTGAAAAAAATACACAAGGTGACATACATGTATTAAAGCGTTTTGGGCAAAAAAAATAAAAAATGCGCCGATAGGATATTTTTAAAAAAAATAAACAAAGTTTGTGCTGTTACATATGTAACGGCTCTGTTACATGTATAACATCAGTTATTACATATGTAAAAGCGCAAATTTTGTTTATTTTTTTAAAAATATCCAATCGGCGCTTTTTTTATTTTTTTTGGCCCAAAACGCTTTAATACATGTATTTTACCTTGTGTATTTTTTTCAAAAAAAAAAAAAAAATTTTAGATGGTTTTTACAAGGGTTTTCTTAGTTTTCTTAACTCGAGTGGGTTTTCAATTTATCCCCCCCCCCCCCTATATATATTATTGCTTAACTACTTGCGAGTAACTAATTATAAACAACTTTTTTGTTTCGGACAGTGTCTTATTGAGGGAGTACCTCAAAAGATGCCACAAGACGATATAATTCCGATTATTTTGTCGAGCGATTAAGTGTTGAGGAGAATAACTCTTTTAGATTTGATGTTTATATATCCTTATATAAATATGTTTAAATATATTTGTAATATAGCGTGTGTGTGTATATATATATATATATATATTTGATTATCTATTATATGTTTTTTAAATAATCAAGTGGATTAAAATATATATATGAAAAAGAAATGTAAGACGATATTTTTTTTGACGGAGAATTTAATAAGGATATATATATATATATATATATATATATATATATATATATATGTGAGAAGCGATTTGCATAAACACAATGAGCGAGGTGTGATTACGACCTATGTAGTTAGTCATAAGTCATACATCAAATGTATAATCACATCATCAGAGAATAATGACCAACATGGCAAGTGTATTGAGGCTAAATACACGAAAGCGAGATATGTCATCTAATGTTGAGAGCATCAACATAGAAATGCACAAATGTATTTTTGATGACTATGACATATGAAAGAAATATATGTTATTATTCTTATGCCTTTGATAAATTTTGGGAGATTTATTATTAAAGGCTTACAATGGTGATGGATGTGTAGAGTCTCTACAAACCATTAATGTTGGTTGAACTATGTGGAGGAGTTGTACAATATTTTGGATATGTGAATGTCATGTCGTTGAGTGTCAATCTAATTGACTCTATCTCAAGATATAGTGATTATATACAGTTCATCGTGTTTATGATGAATATGTTCATCAAAGTGACTTATATTAAGAGTTAGGTTTAAGTCCTTAAGAGTCAATGGTGAAGCCTTGGAGTTTGAAGGCAAACAAGTTTTGATCCTAATCGATGGAAGTAACTATGGTTTGAAACATTCTTAAAACCAAGGTTTTGAATGGTAAAACAAAATCTCATTTTGTGTCTAAACTAAGACGTGAATGTTAGGAAGAGATAGCGCGTTATCTCTTAAGGCTGTGAAGAATCAGAATAAGGAATCTTCTATTCACATGCTAAGTATTTGTAGTCTAAAGCATGATAGACTAATACTTGTTAATTTAGATGCTCCATGGAGAATAAATTAACTTTAAACATTCAAACATATGTGACAACATGAGAATGAATTTTTTTAAAACAAATCTATAATTCATTAAAAGGGATGACTTGAGAGGGCTGAATATATAGTTCATTGGTTATGATTCTATTTGGCTTAATATGAGGAGAACTCATATAACTCATAAACAACTTGTGTGAGAAATCTGAGTAGAGAAATATAATGGGATGACCTCAATAACACAAAGATATAGACAGTCACTATCTTATCACGGTCGTCTAATGTCATCATGAGTGATATTACTCAAACTTAATCAAAGTGTAAGCAATGTTAAGGGAAGAACTATTTAAGAAATAACCCGTAGGGATGGAAAAATGGTACTTGAGAAGTTTTCTCAAACTACATACGAAAGGAAGAAACTTTCATCACCCCATTTGTAAATTATCCAATAACACTTAAATGTGGGGGTGGCTTTCATTTGAAAATGGAAGATTTGACATGCTAGATATAGGATTAATGGATGTGATTTTGGGAGTACAAATCACATGAACCCAGAACGGACTTGTTATAAGTCAGTCCTATTATGTGGACAAAATTCTTGAGAAGTTCAATGGAAATGACTCTAATGTGGCTGGAACTCTTATTACACGAGTCAACATCTAGCTACAAATCGAGGTGAGCCTATTAACCAATTAGAGTACTCAAGAATTATTCGCAGCTTGATGTATCTGATGAGTTATACCAAACGAGACTTAGCAGCAAGCTAAGTAGATACACGGGCAACCCAAGTTCAAGTTATTGGAGTTGCGTGATACGGGTACTTCGGTACCGAAGATACATACGAGACTACGGGCTGCAATATTATAGATATCTAGCAGCTATTGAAGGCTGTTGTGATGCGAATTGGATATCCGACACGAAGGATTCCAGGGCAACGAGTGGGTATGTATTCACACTTGGAGGTGTTGAGATTACATGGAAATCATCTAAGCAAACATTTATTTCTAGATCCACGATGGAATCGGAATTCATCGCTTTAGACAAAGAGGATGAATAGGCAGAATGACTACGTCAATTTGTTAAGGATGTATCTAGGTGGCTGGAGCTGGCATCGGCCAAATGTATACACTGTGATAGCCAATCAGCAATTGGCAGACCTCATATCATAATGTATAATAGTAAGAACATGCATATAATACGTAGGCATAATACGGTGCGACAACTAATCTCTATGGGAGTTATCGCTGTTGACTATGTGAACTCAAAGGATAACATCGTGGATCCGTAACAAAAAGGCTTAACCAGAGAGTTAGTTATGAAGTCTTCCATGGAAATTGGACTAAAGCCCTTCAAAAATTGAGTTCATGCAAAGGAAACCTAACTTAGTTGACTGGAGATCCCAAGATCTTAGTTCAATAGGACAACCTAATTGTATGAAAAGGTAAGGTCACTGTGGGGAAGAGTTATTATAAACCCCACGCTTTGAAAAGGGGAGTTTGATATAGAAATCTGGTAAGCTTCCTAGTCCATTCCTAAAAGTGACAAGGTTGAGGCTAAGCCTATGTATGGCTTTTAATGATTAGACTAAGGTAACTAGTCCTAGTGAATAACCTATGTGAGAGAGAAGTGGGGTCTCTTCGAAGAGTATTGTTGGGGCACAATACTTAAGAACTCTCGCAGAACCAGGCACGTGTCCATGACCATAACGGACACAACTATGAGGGCTTGACGTTCTCAGGGAAGGTCTTGTGTGAAGCGTAATGTCGTCTACACAAACGGCAGATGAGTTCAAAGACATCGGTGTCTACTCAGAGCCAGGGGACTAAGTGCGTTTCATGAGCGAAGGTTCAAAGGGTCACACCTACCTATCGTATGCAAAACTCAACTGTTGAAAATTTAATCGGAATGAGGTTGTTTCTGAGAATGACTCCCATTCATGTGGGGGTTTGTTGGAAATTGTGTGTTTTGATCAATCTCCATTAATATGGCGGATTATTAGAAAATTGAAAGGTGAACGTAAATGACAAGTTTTGAAACCATAAGGAGAGAGGTGTGTATGTGTGTGTGTGTATTAAAAATCTTGTACACGCTGCTAAATCACTTGTACATCACATAAAAAGACCAAATTGCCCTTCAAGTTAACAGGGAAAATGGATGAGGTTAGTCAGTTGGATGAAAATGACAAGATTTTGAAACCATAAGGACCCATATGCGAAAAAGTAAACTTTTGGATGAAACTTGCAAGATTGGTGAAACCTCAGTGATGAAAATGACATTTTACTCTATTTCCTATAAATTGTACTTGCATCCTCAATAGAATTAAGTAGAAAATATATTAAAGGAAACTTAGGTTTTGTCTTTCTTCTCCTCTTATGTTCTTGGAAGTTTTATGGCTTTTTTCTTTCTAAAACCTATCAAATGAATATGGTAGATGTGACAACCTAAAATTTGTTTTTTTTTCTTGTTTCAGATGCAAGTACAATTTATGAATATTTCGGTAGTGCCACCCCAAGGTTTGTTAACATAACAAAGACTAATTTATGAATATTTGGGCTGTAGCTGGCACCTTTATTATACATGCATGAATGTCGTTTCTTACCCTGATGAACAAATTTGCAGCGACAAAATAGTCGGCATCGACCGTTAATGTCCCGCTTTCCACCGTGGTATACTTTGCAGCATTTCCGTTAAAGATCAAGGTCGGCATCTTTTTCGGATCTCCCATGAATGTAACGAATTTCTTATCCCTCTCCAACTTAATCTTCTCAGTGTATTCTCCTAGCCCGATAAACACTATAACCCTCTTATCGTTTTCTTTCGAAATGCTTTGTACGGCTTCATTAATCGTTTTAAAATCACCACCACCGGACTTCATGACTCTAATGACTTTTGGGGGCTCTGCCTCTGCTGCCTCTAGCGCCGGTTCAAGAGTCCCTTTTCGGGTTTGTAAAGGTTTTATATTTTCGTCAAACCAACTTTGAACGCGGTCTTTCTCTCGTGGAATCGGTATGTTATCGTCTGATATGACTTGATGCAAAGTTATCAAGAATGTGTTCAAAACGACTAGAAATATAAATCTTACCATTTCACCTGATATTTGTGTTCCCTTCTTGCTATGTAAGATGATGCAAATTCAAAATTTGTTAATACATAGTGAAATAACTTTGAAGGGTGTCAAAGAGGTGGGTTAGGGTAATTGTTTCTCCAAATAAATTTATTGATCAGATATTCACATACGTATGCTATTATCTCTCCCTGTCTCCAAAAAATATGCTAAAAAAAGTGATGGCTATTAATAATCCTTTCAGAGCATATGTAGTGGACAAAGAAGTTAGCGCCCCTCCCTTTGATTTGATTGGTTGAAATATGGTGGCACAAAATCCAAGAAAAATGGCGTTAAAATTTTAACGTTCAAGACATGTTTTTGGATTTTAGCGCCCTTTAAGCCCCCCCCCCCCTAATGGTGTTGGGGCGCTGAAATTGGATTAAGGCCCCAATTGGCGCCCCACTACACATGGTCTAAGGAGTTATGAATACACTTGAATGTTTTACTGAAGTTATAATATATATATATATATACAAACACATATGGGAAGGTTGAAATACAAAGTAATGAAAACGTGCGAAGGAATCTCCACCATCTATTTTGCCATTGTTAATTTTCACATGGGAGGGCATTTTTGTCTTTTTTACTTCTTGGCTCATAAACCCGCTTCCCCATGATTTTTAAAAAGCTATAAATTTTTCATGCGATAATATTTTTTTAAAAAAATTACACCGTATTAACGAGCGTTTCGTTCTCTTTAATTTGGTAGCCTAGTGTTATAGTTTTCTTAATTTTCAAAAACAGGTACGTAATTTCACATTCAAGTAACTGGTACTTTATTTTAGGTGTAGACCCAACTGTGGGAATTTGGTACATGATTTTAGCTATAGAGTATCGGATGCATGATTTTAAGTGTGGTCAAATGTGGGCATCTAATACGTGATTATGGGTATAGTACGTAATTTTAGTTATAAGACTAATCTTGGCCTATAGTACGTGATTCTAGTTGTATAACGAATTAGGTACCATACCTAAAAATCATGTACAAGATTATTCTTATATCGTATTTTTGTATTTTAAATTCACGTACACATAGAGATGAAATCTCAGATGCCCACAGTTGGCTATCCACCAAATATGGTACGTAACTTCATGTACATAATAACCAATTACGTAATAATTGTATAATGTTATAAGATTATGTACCAATACGTCATTACATAATATGCTACGTATCTTCACATTAAAGTATCTCGTACGTAATTGGTCATTCAACTAGAATCAAAAATCATAAGACAAACTTAGTCTTATAACTAAACTTACATACCATACCACAAATCATGTACAAGATTATATAATACATAAAATCACGTACCATATACAACATATACATAGAATGGCGTATCATATTCGATATTTTAAAATCACGTACAAAATAACCACATTAGTCATACACATAGAGATAGAATTACGTATCAGATGCTCACATTTAGCCATACACATAAAATCACGTATCAGATATCCTACAGCTAAAATCACGTACCAGATTCCCACAGTTTGGCTTACACCTAAAATCAAGTACCAGATACTTGAATGTGAAATTACGTACATGTTTTTAAAAATTAAGAAAAATATAGCACCAGGCTACTCAAATTAAAGAAAACGAAACCCTCGTTAATACGGTGTAATTTTTTTTTAAAAATATTATCGTATGAAAAAGTTATAGTCGTTTAAAAATTATGGGGGAATTGGGTTTTAGAGGCAGTTGACGAAAATACCCTTTTGTTTATTTGTATCATTAATTATATAATCGAAATTGAGATCAAGTGCATTTCAGTCAAAATCTTCAATATGGATGGTGGAGATTCATTCGCACAATTCAAACACTTTTAACACTTTGTTTGATAACCACCCCTATCTATACTTACTATAATAGGAGAGTCGTGAGTGACATAAGAAATCTGATTTGGCAAGCATTGACAGCTTAAAAAGCTGAGGTGGCAAGCTTAGAGATAGGCCACGATTCCGTGTATGACACGAATAATGATGTCATCAATGACTTTAAAATATTGAAAAAAAACGTGGGCTAGTAACTTTTACCACTTTTGAGCTCAAGAACATCTGTTGTTTGGCCTCGATAGGTGAACAGCTGTTCAGATCAATAATTGAGCTCTTTACTTAATAAGCTGATGTTGTGATCAAATGTTTTAGATTTTTAAACCCCTAAATTTTGAAATTTTAAGAGGGAACTATTAAATTAACATAGGGAATCGTTTTTCATTAATTAAGTTGCAGGTATCTTCCTTTATAAGCTTAACTCCATAACAAATACAGCCATTGCATATTATTTATATCAATTTTGAAATTTTTAAAACACTTTTCAAATTCAAATATTTAAATTTTAGATATGCAACAGATCGAATCCAGGTAAAGATGGAGTGATAGCGGTGACTTAGTAATTTGCGGGTCATTCGAAAATGGGTCTGGATTACGGATGCATGAAGTGGAGCTTCATTTTATTCAAGATTAAAATAAATAAATATTCATGCAAATGAGATAAAATGCCACATTCCCAATTCCCACCACCACTACTTTAACATTCTTTTATTTTATGCTTTGTCATGTTGTTTTATTTGCTTTCTTAGTAGTGCTTTAATTTATAAATTTCCTTAAAAGTAGGACATGGGTTAGAGGTAGTTATTGTAATTTAACTCTTCAAGTATTTTCGAAGTTCTGTAATTGTCACACCCTCAAATTCCACTTGCGGGGTTTTACCGCGAGGCGCATGACAAACCAGGATCCAAGTCAACGGTCACAATAAACAATTCTATATGAAGATACATGACATCCAAAAAGACATAGTTTTCATAAACATAAAAACAGTAGCGGAAGCATTTAACCAGTTACAAACCATAGACCCATATGTTCCAAGTGTTTATTACAAAACATGAACTAAGCCTAGACGCCAATGCAAACCCGTGCGCCTAGTTCCATTTGTTGCTACCTTAGCGACCTGAGAAAAACATGCCAAAAGACGTCAACATATATAATTCTGGTGAGTTCACAGGTTTGTTCAATAAGTTACCAAATGTTACCACGTGTTACCAAAGCGTTACCATGTCCATACTATATCAGAGTTACCAAGTACGCTAGCTAGGCGTATGTTTTGTTACTACTACGATTGGAAAACCATTACTGGACACGTTTAGCAAGTTTAGCATATGTTTAAGCAGCCCGAATAATGTTCAGCACGTTTAGCAAAGTTCAAGACAACATGCACCCGCCCGGCCCTCCAAGCCGTCGAGTAGGGCAGGTCACGCCCAATAGATCTATCCACATTTCCCCCGTTGTGCATCCCCGCACATTCATGGTTTCCCCCGGGACTTTAAAAGATCGTATAGCAACGCAAAGTTAAACCATAGTATGACATATGTTACCAAAATAGTTTAGCGCATGTTTTCTCCCCCAAAAGTAAAAGCAGTAAAAGTGGGGCCGTGAACTCACCTTTGATTGCGTTCTTCAGTAAATAATAAATGCCAAGCCCTTGATAATCCCACTACCGGAGATCTATCAAAATGTTCACGTAAGTGTTCCGACTAATAACCATAAGGTTATCTAGTCCCCGATTGTCCAGATCGCGACCAAGTATGTTTTAAAACGTGTTAAAGTGTTTAACCGACACACTAGACCGACCCGACATCCCGTTGGTGACTCATTACCCTAACTAATCAAGTACACATAGATTACACACAAGGTTCAAGCATAAAACACTTAGTTTGTATCAAAAATCTCATTTCGGACATCAGATGGTCGAATGTGGTTTTTCCCATTTCCACGTTCGCCCATTTGAGCCACGTTCGCCCATTTGTTCCACGTTCGCCCGTTTGAGCCACGTTCGCCCGTTTGAGCCACGTTCGCCCATTCGATTGGTCGAATGAGTTCCACATTCGCTTGTTTGCAGCAGAATTTCATAAAACGCACCAAAACACATCTAAACGGTCCGAAAACATCACGAAACATCACCAATCACAGCAGTCAACTATCATTAACATATTCCTACAAAACCCTACCAATTTTATCCCGAAATCCGTCCGTTTTACAAGTTACCCAAAATAGCAAATTATGGAGATGTCACATCAAATGCATGCAATCTTTACCCAATTAGGAAACTTTCTGAAATCAATCAATAATCAACTTAATATACGCAAATTATTATGAACAAGAAACCCCAATCATATCCTTATCACTATCATCATGAACAAGCCCTTAAATCTAACCCAAAATCCCCAAAATGAACAAAGCATCATCAATAATCAATTGTAACCTATCTCAATCATAAATCATCATCAATAACAGTCCTAGATCATTGTTATAACATCTATACAACAATCAATCATCAAACAATACATAACACCACATAAAACACCATTAACACATGTTAATTTGTATGATAACTCATTGTTTATGAATAGGTTTTGTTTAGAAAGATATTAGGAAGGTTTTTATTCATGAAAACATGTTTGAATCAGATCTGGACTCTTGGGGTTTAATGAAAACAAATTGAAATGCTTTAAAAATGATTTAGAATGAAGAACACACCTTAGATCTTTGTGTAGAAGATGTTTGTAGGTTAGATTATAGGAAAACAAGAGCAAAAACTCCTTCCCCAATGTTTAAAGTTGCTAGAGAGTGTTTAGAGGCGTTTAGGGTTTGTGAAATGGTGAAAAATGACAAAGTGTGGTATTTATACTATGTCCACATTCGACCCATACCCTTGGTCGAATGTAACTACCTTTGACCCTTCCATAGGGTCGAATGTACCCTGTCTTGGTCGAATGGAACTCTTTCAATTTCATATCCCAGTTCGCCCCTTTAGTAAGGGTCGAACCAAGAGCATTGTCCAGGTTCGCCCATTCGATTGGTCGAACCAGGACCTATGTTTTTCTAGTTTTCCAGTTTGTCGTGTTTATCGTCTTTTAACGCATCTTAACACATGAACATGCAACCTTAGTCTATGTTTAACATATTTAAGCATGTATGATTATCTATACATCGTTTAAACACGTCTTGGCATATAATCCACCATATGATAATTAATCTACACATACACTTAATTAGTTTATGTAATTTCACCAATGACGGGACCCGGTACTAGTGTATTTCCAAAATGACTCCCAATGATCCTCCAGATCATTGAACCCTGGATAATTCTACTATGACCCGACTCAACTAACTCAGTTAAGTTTGTTTCTAGCGTTTCTTGCTAAGGTAGGGTATGAGTTTATGAAAAGTTTCCTTGGTTAATTTTCTCTCAATGGATTTTGAGGTTGATTAATTGTTTCCATGCTAGTTCTAGAGTGGCATCTTGGAGTCTAAATTAGAGTCAAGTGGTGTATCTGTATCTTGATTCTCATTTAGTTCGCCCTATCGTGTTCTTGTGTGGTGTTTCTGTATCACAAGAATCCGTTAGATCTATCCGTTTCGTTTTAATTTCAAATTATCTATCTGTTGCGTATTCGATTTTCCTATCATTTGGTATCAGAGCCGAAGCGATCCATTTCGACTCATTTCTTCTATATTCATTTCTATCCAGTTTCAAAAAAATAAAAAAATTATGGCTTATTAAGATAGATGCTTGGAACAACAATTTCGAGACCTTCCAAACCAGTTCCTTGATTTTGTTATTTGGCAGAAAATGAAGTCCATACAAGATGGTATTGAGAAGCTACTCTTAACGGTTCGCAATAAACCAGTTGAACCTCGATATGATGATGATGATGAAGATGGATTTATTCCAAAAGAAGAAGAGTGTCTATTTGAGCGTGAAGCTCTTAGCGAGACTTCCGAACAAGATGAAGGACCCCAATATGATGAAGACGGATTTATCCCCAATGAACAACAATGTTTGTTCGTGAGACAAGTTTTGGACGGAACTGCCGTTGAAGATGAAGGACCTGTTGTCTATGATATCGGTTCAAAATTTCTGACTATTAAGGAAGACAGAAATGCAATTACTTCTATGGATTTTGGGAGTTATCAATTTAAAATGGATGACTTCCACAAACCAATTTTTGCAACCATAAATGCCGGGGTGGAGGAAAAAAGCAAGAAAGATGAATTATTTGAATGTTTCATTTGGACGCTAAGAGAAAGGTTTCTCTTATCAAACCACATGGGAACCGAGTATTCTTTATCAAACGATTTTAAATTAAGGGTCAATAATGATGCAAATATGATTGATCTACACAGTAATTATGGAGTTTCCGTTACACTCAATGCGGCTGATTTACGACCCTATTATGATGAAAATGAGGGTATTCGAAGTTTGGGATCAAACTTTATTAACGATGGGGATGATGATCTAGACCCGGCTCAAATTCAAATATTTAAATTTTAGACATGCAACCAATCGAATCCAGGTAAAGATGGAGTGATAGCGGTGACTTAGTAATTTGCGGGTCATTCGAAAACGGGTCTGGATTACGGATGCATGAAATGGAGCTTCATTTTATTCAAGATTAAAATAAATAAATATTCATGCAAATGAGATGAAACCCCACGTTCCCAATTCCCACCACCACTACTTTAACATTCTTTTATTTTATGCTTTGTCATGTTGTTTTATTTGCTTTCTTAGTAGTACTTTAATATATAAATTTCCTTAAAAGTTGGACATGGGTCAGAGGTAGCTATTGTAATTTAACTATTTAAGTATTTTCGAAGTTCTGTAATGAGAAAGTAGTGTATGAGTTTATGAAAAGTTTCCATGGTTAATTTTCTCTTAACGGATTTTGAGGTTGATTAATTGTTTTCATGCTAGTTCAAGAGCGGCATCTTGGATGGTGTTCTTGGAGTCTAAATTATTGTCAAGTGGTGTATCTGTATCTTGATTCGCATTTAGTTCGCCCTATCGTGTTCTTGTGTGGTGTTTCTGTATCCCAAGAATCCGTTAGATCTATCCGTTTCATTCTAATTTCAAATTATCTATCCGTTGGGTATTCAATTTTCCTATCATGGAGGTTAGGAAAAGATTGAGGTTATGTTGATGGATTAGTAGGAAAAGTATATTTCATTTGATGGTTTGGAATTATGTGTTTGATTCTCGTATTTTGTTTATGCTTATTTTCCGGTTGATATTATTCAAGTTTCCATCGAGAAACTGTTGTCTTTTTCTTCAAGTCTTTTGGGTTACGTATTTTTATTTATTTCATTTAATTAATTATAATTATACATCTTATGTGTTTGATCCTCATGTTTTGTTTATGGTTATTTTCAGGTTGATATGATTCGAGTTTCTATGAAGAAACTGTTGTGTTTTTCTTTAAATCTTTTGGTTTCTGTATTATTATTTATTTAATTTAATTAATTATAGATGTTGTGTTTGATCCTCATTTTTTGTTTATGGTTATTCTCAGGTTGATATGATTCAAATTTCTATCAAGAAACTATTGTGTTTTTCTTTAAATCTTTTGGTTTTTGTATTATTATTTATTTAATTTAATTAATTATAGATGTTGTGTTTGATACTCATGTTTTGTTTATGGTTATTCTCAAGTTGATATGATTCAAATTTCAATCAAGAAACTGTTGTGTTTTTCTTTAAATCTTTTGGTTTCTGTATTATTATTTATTTAATTTAATTAATTGTACATGTTTTGTGTTTGATCCTCATGTTTTAATTATGGTTATTCTTAGGTTGATATGATTCAAATTTCTATCAAGAAACTGTTGTGTTTTTCTTTAAATCTTTTGGTTTCTGTATTATTATTTATTTAATTTAATTATTTATACATGTTTTGTGTTTGATCCTCATGTTTTGTTTATGGCTATTCTCAGGTTGATATGATTCAAATTTCTATCAAGAAACTATTGTCTTTTGGTAAAATCTTTTGGTTTGTGTATTATTCTTTATTTAATTTAAATTAATTAATTTACATGTTCTGTTTTTTATCCCTAATGTTTTGTTTATGATTATTTTCAGGTTGATATGATTCTAGTTTCTACCAAGAAACTGTTGTCTTTTTCTTCAAATATTTTGGTTTGTGTATTATTATTTTTTTAATATAATTAAAGTATCAAAAGTCTTGCCTTTTTGGACAATTCTTTTTGGTTGTGTATTATTCTTTAGTGTAAAACATTAATAAAATTTAGCACTGTGTTGTAATGACTTATATTGTAACATCGGGTATAACAGTTAGAAAACAGACGCTATTTAATAATTGTTGTCCCAAACATGGTTTTATTTTCAGTGGTTGCAATATCTGTTATGGAACATCTGTTGTACAATATAAATTTAGCAGATTTTATAGCAACAGACCATATTGAAAACACTCTATGTTTACACAGACTGTTGGATGAGAAAAGACCTTTGAAATTATTAACAGGTGTAAAAACAATGGAGACATTTCCACATCGGTAAAATCTTTTGGTTTGTGTATTATTCATTATT
Organism: Ambrosia trifida; assembly: GCA_028751855.1. NCBI lineage: Eukaryota > Viridiplantae > Streptophyta > Magnoliopsida > Asterales > Asteraceae > Ambrosia > Ambrosia trifida. The sequence continues at coordinate 9,718,383 of CM054123.1, read as the reverse complement.
TAATTTAATTTATTTAATTTAATTAATTTACATGTTTTGTGTTTGATCCCTAATGTTTTGTTTATGATTGTTTTCAGGTTGATATGATTAAGGTTTCTATCAAGAAACTGTTGTCTTTTTATTTAAATCTTTTGGTTTGTGAATTATTATTTATTTAATTTAATTAAAGTATGAAAAGTCTTGTCTTTTTGGTCAAATATTTTGGTTTTTATATTATTGTTTAGCGTAAGACATTTTTAAAATTTAGGAGCCTTTTGTAATCACTTATATTGTAACATATGCCACTACAAGAAATTTAGGTACTTACCCACACATAGTATGTGTAGGAAAAACCATATAACGTATTAGTAGTTATGTTTACCAACACATAAATTAAGTGTATGATGTAGACTCAGCACTGTGGATATAGATCATTACCTAGATATTTATTATGTGTTGGTATATAGCAAGCTATACCTACACATATATGTGAGGCTAAAACTAATATGTATCTGTTGGTATAAGTATAGCAAATTGTTAAAATGACGTATGACGTGGCATTTGACAAGGTAGCTGGCGTAGCATCCAATTTGACAGCTAATTATGTGTAGGTAAATGTAAGATGTATAGGTATTAATCTTAACATGTGCAGAAATAATATTTATTGATGTGTTGGTAAAAATATTTAAATGTGTAGATAATAACAATGATTTATTTAAATAATAATTTTTAAATGTATACAAACAAATACAGAAATAGTTATAGAAACATAAGTGACCAAATTAACATTCTTAATCAAAACACAAGTGTTCAAACAACCAAACAAACAAAACAAATATTGACCATAAGTTGCTAACGGGTTGTATAAAATTCCTAAACGACATCACTCATCGATACTTTCATCACCCTTTAGACTATCACCTTGAGATTGTCCAGTTGTTCTTGATGGAAGAGGCATGATATTATTCTCAATCAGTGCTTGTTCCATGATTGCACATTTACTTGTCACTGCTTGAAGTGCATGAACCAGCTCCTCATCATAAGTAGGACGTTTTGCTTTTTTAGTTGTGCCCATTGTTTTATCAACAATAATTGGATCACGTCCCCACCCATGCAAACGAATAGAGCTTCATCCAAGTACATTCTTAATAATCGACTTGTCGCTCATTGATTCCAAGGTATGCTGGTTTCTCAACTTCATTTCTTGCTTTTAGGAAAAAAAGAAAACAAATACAATAAATTAACTCTTTACCAAATAATGAATACTTAACGGTAGAAAAGAAAAGATAAACTTACATATATTGCAGCCGCATTTTTAGATATCCAAACTTTTTCCGCATCCCAATGTGTAAGCCGCCAAGTCTCAAGTTGATCGGATGAAGAATCCAAATCGAAGCCACACTCAATGTGATAGCGTATTCTACTCTTCAAACCATTTCAACTATCAAGTTTTCGTTTTGCACGTGCCATAACTCTCTTTTTTGCAATATCCTTCGAGGACATACAACCAAATAATACATAACTAGGTGACTTTCGACCTGTTCAGTCCACTTGAGCAGTTTCATATTATCTGTTGGGTTTTTAAACACTACCCACTAGATTCGACCCGTTTCCATATGTAAGTCTGTCATTACAAAATTACACTTTATTGCTCAAACACATAGACGAAAATGATGGTGAAAGTGAATGGAAGTCTACCGAACAAAGGTGACTAACATTTCATCCACTTCAAAGTGGATGGGAAATGCTTTCAACTTTAAATACTGAAAGGTCTATTTTGGTTTGATTGTAATGGAAAGAGTTTTTTTATGATTTTTTATAGTCTATTTCATAAAAGGTGAATACAACAAAACATCGGTAAAGCGCCATTTAAGATTATGAATAAGAGAAAACAAATTTTCTATTTATTTTTAAAAGAAAAAAATAGTTCAGCTAAAGTTTGTAAATTCAATAAGAAAATATGTGTGTTATTGTAGGAAATCTTACTGCGAAAATAGGGAAACAACTTCTGCAAATAAGCAAGAAACCGGGCTTGTGTTTGACATAATTCCCTTAAACAGATTCGTCGTCTGTTCCCAAGGTACACCGGTTCGACAGTGATGGTGCACTGCGGACTATCCCACTTGCCTGAAAAGTAACCGGAACTGGACTGCTTCTGAAAAACGCGCGCTTCTGTTGCGGATCAGCGCAGCATGCGAGAATGTGTTTCTATGAGATGAAAGCATATGCAGTGTGTATCTTGCATCATACTATGCAGTCCTTTATATAGTTGAATACAAAGAATGAAACTGCAGCTGGCTCTTCAAATTCGTGATTAATAGTAGATTAATTAATCATTAACACGGTGAAGTCTAGGAGTTGAAACTCCTTCTCATTAACTGCAATCAGCAGCTGAAAAGACTAGGAGTTTCAGTTTCAAGTTCTCATTCTTCTGGAAGCTTTTATTTTAAGTCACAAAACAAATAAACGGGTAGCAAAAACCAGCGTCACGCGGACCCGGTTTTTTTGAGCCGCATTCGTGTCCACAGGTCGTGCGGGCGTCTCATTGGTTCAAGAATTTTCTTGAGCCAGAAACCCATTTTTGCACCCTCCCCCCCCCCCCCTGCGCGCAGGTAGGCGAAAGAGTATAAAGTAACTTAACATTTTAAATCTTCCACTCAAGCTTCACCTTATAAACTCCTCCAATTTTCATCTCTCCACCAATGTGGGACACAGCCAACTCACATTCACTTAGTAAAATTTCCAACAATCCCCCACATGAACGGGAGTTATTCTCATAAACAACCTCATTCCGATTAAATTCAAACAGTTGATTTTTGCATACGATAGATATGTGTGACCCTTTGAACCCTCGCTTATTAAACGCACTTAGCCTACTGGCTCTGAGTAGAACATGATGTCTTTGAACTCGTCTGCCGTTTGTTTAGGCGACAGTACCCTTCACACAAAACTCTCCCTGACAACGTCAAGTCTCATAGTTATGTCCATTATGGTCATGGACACGTGCTTGGTTCTGCGAGAGCTCTTAAGTATCGTGCCCCAACAATACCCTTCGAAGCGACCCACTTCTCTCTCACATAGGTGATCTGTTGGGACTGGTTACCTCAGTCAAATCATTAAAAGCCATAAGCTTAAACCTCGATCTTGTCACTTTTTAGGAATGGACTAGGAAGCTTATTAAATTTATATTAAGCTCCCTTTTTCAAAACGTGGGGTTTCCACCAACTCTCCCCCACAGCGACCTTCGCTAGTTCATACAATTAGGTTGTCCTATTGAGCTCAAATCTTGGGATCACCAGTCAGCTGAGTTAGGTTTCCTTCGCGTAAACCTAGCCTTTCATGGGCTTTAGCTCCATTCCTATTGACGACTTTTGAACTAACTCTCTGCTGAAGCCTTTTGTTAGCGGATCCGCGATGTTATCCTTTGACTTCACGTAGTCAACAGTAATAACTCCTGTAGAGATTAGTTGTCGTATCGTATTATGTCTACGTCTTATATGCCTGTTCTTCCCGTTATACATTGTGCTACGAGCTCTGCCAATTGCCGATTGGCTATCACAATGTATACATATGGCTGATACCGGCTTTGGCCACTTTGGTATATCCTCAACAAATTGACGTAGCCATTCTGCTTCTTCACCTACTTTATCTAAAGCGATGAATTCTGATTCCATCGTGGATCTAGCAATAACAGTTTGCTTAGATGATTTACACGATATCGCTGCACCCCTAAGTGTGAATACATACCCACTTCTTGCTCTGTAATCATTTGTATCAGATATCCAATTTGCATCGCAGTAACCTTCAATAACTGTTGGATATCTACTATAATGCAGCTCGTAATCTCGTGTGTATCTCAAGTACCCAAGTAGCCGTGTCATGCAACCCCAATGAGTTGAACTTGGGTTTCTCGTGTATCTACTTAGCGTGCTTACAGCATATGCTAAGTCTGGTCTAGTACAACTCATCAGATACGTCAAGCTGCCAATAATTCTTGAGTACTCTAATTGGTTAACAGGCTAACCTAGATTTTTAGCTAGATGTTGACTCGTGTCAATGGGAGTTCTAGCCACATTAGAGTCATTTGCATTGAACTTCTCAAGAATTTTGTCCACATAGTGAGATTGACTTATCACAAAATCACATCCGCTAATCCCATATCTTTCATGTCAAACCTTGCTCTCAGGACGTCCTTTGTAGATTTTATCATTTTCTCATTACTACCAGCAATGAGCATGTCATCCACATACAAACATACGATGACATATCCATCTGGTGTGTCTTTCACATACACACACTTGTCACATTCGTTGATTTTGAACCCAAAATCATGCATGACATGATCAAACTTTTGATGTCATTGTTTTGGAGCTTGCTTCAAACCATATAAAGATTTTAAAAACTTGCATACTTTCTTTCTTATCCCTTGGCTATGAAGCCCTCGGGTTGTTCCATGTAAATCTCTTCCTCTAGATTTCCATTTAAGAAAGCCGTTTTCACATCCATTTGGTGAACTTCCAAATTTCTAAGGGCTGCAATGGCAAGAACCATCCTGATGGATGTTATTCGCGTAACAGGCGAATATGTGTCAAAATAATCCAAGCCTTCTCGCTGTTTATATCCTTTGATCACCAATCTTGCCTTGTATTTATCAATGGTGCCATCCGGCTTCATCTTTTTCTTGAAGATCCATTGATATCCTAGTGGTTTTCATCCCACAGGAAGATCCACTAATTCCCAGGTGTGGTTTTGTAAAATAGACTCTATTTCACATTTTATGGCCTCCATCCACTGAGGTCCATCCGAGGAATCTACCGCTTGTTGATAAGTTTGCGGTTCCTCCTCGACCACATAGGTGAGGAAATCTGGACCAATAGATTTTTCAGTCCTTTGTCTTTTACTCCTTCGGATTTCACTTTCATCGATTTGAGGTTCATCATTTGCAAACTCTTCTCTTGAAACACCTTCCCTATTTGGGTTTGATAGGCCCGGTTCATCATCTAGAACACTATCATCAAATGGGTTTGGTGAACCCAACTTCGGCCTATCCAAGAATGGGAATATGTGTTCAAACCAAGAAGCATCCTTAGATTCCAATATAGTGTCGTTAGACACTCCAGGATTCTTCAAGTCGTGTACAAGAAAACGAAGTGGACCACCCAAATGAGTGTATCCAATGAGCACACAATCTACAGTTTTGGGTCCTATCACAAGACGCTTTGGTGGTGTCACTACCACCTTAGCTAGGCACCCCCACACTCACAAGTGATTATATGATGGTTTGACTCTCGTGAACAATTCATACGGTGTTACATCCTTCTTCTTACAGGGAATTAAATTTAGAATGAAATTTGCTGATAACAGCGCTTGCCCCCACATGTCCTCGCTCACCCTCGAACTTATCAACATGGCATTCATCATTTCTTTCAATGTTCGATTTTTACGTTCTGCTATGCCATTTGGTTGTGGTGAGTAAGGAGGTGTGAGTTCATGTATGATTCCACTTTTTTGCTCAAAGATCAGCAAAAGGTAAAACATATTCACCACCTCTATCACTCCTCACCTTTTTTATCATTCGATTAAGTTGATTTTCAACTTCGGCTTTGAACACAACAAATTTATCAATAGCCTCGTCCTTACTCTTAAGTAAGTACACATAGCAAAATCGTGTGCTGTCATCAATAAATGTTATGAAATACTTGTTCCCACCTCTAGTAGGAATAACTTTCAAATCACACAAATATGTGTGGATCAAATCAAGGGGACCGGTGATTCGTTCAACCTTTTTGAATGACATTCGTGTTTATTTTGCTTCGACACAAGTTTCACATTTATAGTTTGAGTCAATACCAATTTTTTGTATGCTATTCAATTTAATCAAGTGACGAATAGAATTAAAGTTAACATGACCTAGTCTACAATGCCACACATTAGAAGACTCAAGCAAGTAAGCAGAACTAGCGTTATTCATTCCATTCATGACGGTTACATTCAACTTGAACATACCATTAAGGGCATAGCCCCTACCAACATACATACCAATTTTGGTCAACACGACCTTATCAGACTCAAACAACATTTTAAAACCAAACTTGTTCAACTGCCAACCAGACACGAGATTCTTACGAATCTTAGGAACATACAACACATTTGACAAAGTAAGTTCCTTTCCCGATGTCATCTTTAAGATCACATTTCCTTCCCCTTTGACATCAGCAGTTGCAGAATTTCCCGTAAAGAGCTTTTCACCAGTAACCTCCTTGAAGGTGTCGAACAAGTTCTTGTCAAAGCACACATGCCGGGTTGCCCGGTATCAACCCACCAATCCTTGGCATTAGCAACATCATTGACAAATCAGAGATCATAGCAACAAGCTTATCAATCATGTTTGCATGTTGGGCATTTTCCTTCTTGGGAAGCTTGCATTCACTTGCTTTATGCCCCGGTTTGTCACAATTATAGCATGTTCCATTGAACTTCTTCATCCTAACCACACCTTTAGGTCCAAGGTGGGGGCTCTTCCCGTTGATTTTCTTAAACCCAGCCCATTTGTTGCTTTTTTTATTATTATTACCCTTTGATGATTGACCATGTTCACCCACATTAGCTTTAGCAATTTCAGGAATGACGTTCTTCTTTTGAGCAACCTTGTTGTGTTCTACAATACGAAGACGCACAACCAAAACTTCAATTTTCATTTCCTTTCGCTTATGCTTCAAGTAGTTCTTGAAATCAATCCAACATGGTGGCAATTTTTCAATGATAGCCGCAACTTGGAATGTCTCGTTAAACATCATTCCTTCCGCATGTATATCATGAAGAATAACTTGTAACTCTTGGACTTGACTCATGACAGTTTTTGAGTCTACCATACAAAAATCCAAGAACTTAGCCACCACAAATTTCTTTGTGCCCTCATCTTCAGTTTTATACTTGCGCTCCAAAGATTCCCATAACTCTTTGGCCGTCGCGGCTTTGCAATACACATTGTAAAGCAAATCCACCATTCCATTAAGGACATAGTTTCGACACACAAAATCCAAATGATTCCAAACTTGAATCGCCCTCACTGTTTGATTGTCCATTTCCTATCAAGCAACATGAGGAATGGATTCGGTCAAAAACCTCGCAAGGTTCAGCGTTGTCAAATAAAAGAGCATCTTTTGTTGCCAATGTTTGAAGTTCACACCCGCGAACTTCTCTAGTTTTTCAGCATGGCTCGCTACCGCATTCGGCAACGGTGTCACTAAACCAGTGGTAACAACAACAGCAGAAGTAAACACTACAGAAACTCCAGCAGCACTGGAGTTAAGAAGAGGAGCAGCACTCATGAGCTGCAAATTCTCCATTTCTGAAAAGAAATCAAGACTGTTAGAACAAAAAATCTGTTTAAGTTTGTAGGAAATCTTACTGCGAAAATGGAGAAACAACTTCTGCAAATAAACAAACAGGAAGAAAGACGCAAACAGATTAGCGGTAAACAAGAAATCAGGCTTGTGTTTGACACAATTCCCTTAAACAGATCCCAGGGTACACCGGTTCGACAGTGATGGTGCACTGCGGACTATCCCACTTGCCTGAAAAGTAACCGAAACTGTACTACTTCTTAAAAACGCGCGCTTCTGTTGTGGATCAGTGCAGCATGCAAGAATGGGTTTCTGTGAGATGAAAGTATATGAAGTGTGTATCTTGCATCATACTATGTAGTCCTTTATATATTTGAATACAAAGAATGAAATTGCAGCTGTGTCACACCCTCAAATTTCCACATGCAGGGTTTCACCGCGAGGCGTGTGACACACCAGGATCCAAGTCAACGGTCACAATAAACGCAACTAAATGTAAGAAAATACGTAAGACATTCCATGCAATAACCAAAACATTATGCTATGAGCCATAAACCAGCAGCGGAAGCATTTCTTGTTTACAACCAAAAGACATATTACAGTTTGTAAACATTGTCTAATATGCAACAAGAGTTTTAGACGCCGTGTAAGACTCCGTGCGCCTAGTCCATTAACCGCTACCTTAGCGACCTGAGAAAACATGCCAAAAACGTCAACATATAATGCTGGTGAGTTCACAGGTTTTTCTTTTTCAATAAGCGTTCATTAATCCTTTAAAAACTGTTACCGTTACTGTTACTGTTATTGTTATTGTTACTGTTCATACTATGCTTGTATGTACGCTAGCTAGACATCAAGTGTGTTACTCATACGGGCAAAACCATTGCTGACTGTGTGATACCCTTGTTAACAAACTACCTCATCTTTCGGTAAGCCTAGTGTGATTGAGACAATATGCACCAGCCCGGTCTCCAACCGTCGAGTGGGGTTTGTCAGGCCCAATAGCGGTATCCACATTTCCCCGTTACATCCCCGTATTAATGGTTTCTAAGGGACTTAGATGAACTGTATAGTAATAAAGTGTGAGCCATAGTATAACATGAAAACGTGTGTTTATAATGTATAACATGTAAATGTTATACACATCAGAAATACATATTTTCAAAGGTTTAGATTTGTTTTAGAAACTCTTTTCAAAGGTTTTTAAAGACACAAACTTGGTAAAACAAGGTCTGGACCTTTGGGAACCAAAAAAATAACATTACAACGGTTTAGGATGAAGAACACACCTTGGATTTTATCAAAGAAAGGAGTGCAAGCTTGGAAATGGTGAGTTTTGAAACAAAACAAGTTCCAGAGGTGTTCTAAGGTGTGAGGGAGGCTTAGGATCAGTTAGGGTTGCACAAATTGTGTTTTGCAAGTCAAGGGTTGTATTTATAGGTGTTTCTACTCGTCCAGACTAGATCATGCGATTACAGACAGCTACAAGCGATTAGAGCACCTACTATCAAGTTTCTATTTCTTTTACTAAATGCAATTCTCATGTGTGTTTGCTTTATGTTAATTTGTGTGTCTATGACTTGTCAAAATCATTAACCTTTGAGGGCCTGGCATTTCAATGAATAGTACTATGGTATATACCCTTGTGACTCTGGTGAGAGTCCTTGTCATTGCTATGTATTACATTACTACTAGCGCATACTATATATATCTGCTTTTCTTTACATAGGGTTGATTTTGAACGGATATTACTTATTACATAATTGCAAATGGTACCGCAGATGAATTGCTTAACACTTTTCCTACTATATTTATTCAAACAGGGTACGCTCACCAATACATTTTGTATTGACCAAATCATTTTCGTACATGTTTCAGGTTCTTATGATATTACTTCCAAGAGTTTGGAAAATAGACTTAGATTGAGATTACTGTCTCTTAGTTTGGATTGCTAGTCCTAATTGTTGTATTTCTTTTAATGTAATAAATTATTAAATTCAATGTATTCAAATTTACATTTCTAGTCCATGAGCTATTGAACAATCGTCACTACGTGACACTTCGATGTTTCCGCCATCGGTTGGGGTGTTACAGATTGGTATCAGAGCCATGGTTATAGGGAATTAGGTTATTAGAATGCCTTTTAGCCTAGTCTATAACTAAGCTTACTTTCACGAGTCCTCTCGTGTATATTTCTCTTATTTCTTATATTTTCTTTCAATATATTTTCGCTATGGTTCTTTCTCGTTATTCTTTCGATATTTTGCTTGGCGAAGGAGACACTCGTATTTCACAAACGAAACGTTATCATCAAGTTGGGAGTGGTATCCATACCTTGGTGATTAGTTTCACTCCACTATATGTTATATATCTTAGGAATATATCTTTGAGATAGGAGTGACATCCATACCTCAAAGAGTATTTCCTTCAAAAAGGAACTTAACCACTAAGCTGGGAGTAATATCCTTAACTTAGTGATTGGTTTCATTCCACAATCGTTTTCAATTTTGAAATACATCTTTGAGTTAGGAGTGAAATCCACATCTCAATGATCTATTTCTGCATCTCGTTTTTAATCTCGCTAAAGTTTTGAAATTTACTAAGTGATTGGGCACGTGCAATCTGGAAGGGTGAGCGCCTGTATCCTGAGTTTTCTGTCTAGGCTTGGCATTTCGCATAAATCCCAATCAGACGAGGGACCCGTATGCCGACCTGGGAACTCTCGGGATGAGCATTCACTTATAGGCTAAAGTACGCCCCCACAAGTCACTAATAACATTTCAATTACTTTAGTTAGTCAAAGTTTCCTATGGAAACAATCTCAATGTTTTATGATATTGAAATTTATGTTTTGTTCATCATTTGAAGACTCAAATGATAAATGATAAATTATGAATTTTCCTAAATATTGGTAATTTATTACATACGTTAATCTTATCATTCACGTCATCTTAAATCTTGGTCTTTTAAAACACATTAGATTTACACATACTTCATGAAATGGTTTCATTTTGCATTTTACAAACTTGTACTTCATATTTTAAAAGTCAAATGTAAACCTTTTTGTTTTCATATGACGTATCCAATATATGTTTTTGGGAGAAATTTGCAACTAATAATAAGCCTTATAACATTTTTCAAACTAGACTTCTCGTAAACACATGAAAATGTGTATTTACGAAAAAATTTCAAATGAACATGTTTGAATCTAAAACACACTTCAATGTCTAAAAAGTTATCCTCATGCATTACCACTATCCTTTCAACCATATCACAAAGTTTGAGCAAACTACGTTTTTGATAAACGAAAATTTATCCTATTACACTCACACTCTTTCAGTCGCAAAACATTTGGTCTAACAAAATATTGGATATATCCTTATCAAAATGTTACTAATTGTCTTTTATCATATAATGCATGAATGTAAACCTAACTAAATTTAAACCCTTATGTCAGTAGACTATACGTATGTTTTGCGCACTCTCATTTGCTGTAAACTTTATTATTTTATTCTTGCACCACTTTATTCATAGTTATTTCTAACACGTTATTTGTGATTATTTTCACACTGCTTAATTATGCTATATTTTACTTTCGAATGGAAATTTTCTGCTATACTTACACAAACGCATATTTGGTATGCATATATTTTGTTTCTCTCTTGTTTTGAGCAAAACCCTGTTATACTTTACATTATTTTGTTCATCGTCATAGTAAATGAACACACTAGTTGGTAACTCGTATGAGATCTAAGCCAATGCCTATGTACGACTCGGATTAGAGTATTTCTTTAATCCGAGGGGAACGGTGAAATTCTCTGAGTTTATCAATATGGGTGTTTAGAGCAACGATGTGAACAGAAACTTGCCGGTTAAGGGTGAAACCCGAAAGGGAAAAACCTCTAACCATGTCTATTACTTACATGTTACTCTCATTACGGTTAAAGGGTAAACCCGAAGGGAAGGACCTCTAACCATGTCATTGTTTCATTGCAGTATCAATTACTTAGCATATCCTGATTGTACGCATTTGTTTCTAGTATTACTTAGGATAGGGTTATGGAAAAGCATAACACCCTAGTGTAAGGTAAATCGATGATTACGGTTCAGAACGCAATCATGGGTTTACAGGTACATAAGGGTGGTGTGTAATTCTATTTAGGCTGTTGGTAGACAATCAGTACGAGTCCAAAGTATCGGGAGTGTGGTGGGTTAGCTGCGCTACACCCTATATATAAGCATAAACGATACTGCGGGAGCGGACTAGGAGTCTGACCAAGAACCTACCCATTACTACAATTTCATTAGATCAATGACTAATTGCTAGCATTTCAATAAAAACATTTTGCATAAGCTTCAATTAGTTTTGTTGGAGCCTTCCTTGTTGACCACCTCTATAGAAAACCATAAACCTTGTGTACTCTTACACTCTCTGTTAGTCGAAATCCTGTTGCATGTTCTTAGTAAAGTTCGGTTAGAAATCTTTCTAAAGTAGAAGAGACTGCTTCATTAGTACTTATGCCCTCATCCGTTACACATTCCCAAAACTTTTCTCATTTAAACTCTCAACTTTCTAACCTTGGGTTAACTGTTAAAGATTTTGAAACTATTACTTTGGGTATTAGACAACTATTCTAAATTTTGTCAAATCATAAATGATGAAATTTTCTTTTAAAAATCTAGTTGACTTTTACAACGCCTTTTGTTTCATAGTGGCCTCCACTTGAAGAGAATTTCGAGACGAAATTTTCTAAAGTAGGGGAGACTGTGACATCCGTCACCCTCGTCTTTCATGAAGTTGTCGTTTATAGCCCTTAAATTTTTCTACCATTTTCAAATTCGATAAAAGTTGAGTTTCATTCGATCATTATACGTGTACATTTCTATTTTTTGAAATCGCTAACATTTTAACCGAACGTGATTACTGAAACAATATTTAAACGTTATACATTTTCGCAATTATTATTTAAATTTTATTTAATCTTGTTTAAACATTTAAAGCTTATAAAAGTTAGAAATTTTATAAAGGTTTAAAGTTAAACTTGGTTAGTTAGGTTAAGTTTATATAAGAAAATCTAACCAAGATTATAATTAAACTAACCTAGTTAAAACATGAGGGGTCATTTATGCCAATTGTCAAATGTTTAAACAAAAGTTTCCCTCCTTCTTCCCTCTGTGTTGTTTTCCGGCAGGATAGTCGCCGCCGGCGACTTATTCCGGCCACCTGTGAAAACAGGTTTTAATGCCCTGTTACTCACCTTTATTGCTCCATTTGATGATCTCCATCTCTGTTGATCCGTTACCATAGAGTTTCAACGCATTTATCATGTTATTAAGTGTTTTAATTCGAGTTTTATGGGTAACCGTCAACCCTTAAACAAGCATTAACAATCGTTTTTTTTCGAAGACAACTATAAATTTCTCGTTCCAAATCGTTCACTAATCTTTCAGCAACATAAACCCACAACAAATTTAAGTTAATCGCGTCCAGAAGAAGCCTTAATTCCGTTTTTTCAGACTTTGAAGCCTCGTTTGCGAACCATTTTCAGTGTGTAAGTCTTATATTTTTGTGTCATTTTAATCTTTATACACCCCTTTGAAAAACCCCCATGGTTCTTGTGTTTAACAGTAGTGAATTGAAGATTATTAAATTTAGGGTTAAGGTTAGGGTTCTAAGAAGTTTTGGGGAAGAAGATGAACTAGGAGTATATATTTAAACACAACCTGTTTCCAATTATTTAAACAAACATGATATGTGGACTAGTGGTTAAGACATAAATAAGGGAACTCATGGACCCAGTTTTGAGTCCTTCAAAGGACATTCTTTTGTCATTTTTTTGGTTTTAGTATATGTGTATATATATATATATATATGTATATTTACATAAACATGAATATAAAATTCATACAAGACTTATAATATTCATAACTAATTCATTTTTGATCCAAAAATTATGAACATTTAGATGTAGCATCTTGGCACTATAAAGAAAATTATCACACTTTTACTTTGTGAAAATTATTTAATTTTCATTATTTTATTAATTTAAATTGTTTTAATCATAATTAATTGATTAAAAATTCATTTTTAATGATTTTAATCTCAAACATTTTGAGAAATTATTTCTAATCATTATGAACTGAAATAAAAATATTTGGGTCAGAAAACATTTATTTTTATTAATTTAACTATTTTTAATCATTTAAACATGATTTAATTTCATTAAATCAGTTTTAAATATAAATAAGTTTATAAAAATTATAGGAAAATTATTTTCATTGATTTACATCTGAAAGCATCCGTTTTCAATAAAAATAGCATTTTTGGATCATGTCTTGTATTATTAGTATTATTTATCAATTACGACATAATTAAACGTTTATTTATTTATACTATTACAACATCTATTTTATAAATACTTTTCTTATAAAATAGAAATATTTCTTATGTTGGAAAGTCTTAATTTTTATTTGTCAGATCATCGTGTAACTCATAATTATTTATTTAAATATTTATGATTATCGTAATTATTTACAATAATTAGTTAAAGTAATTAACTAAATGGTTTTGCCTTAATTATTCAAATATATTTACATCTAAATATTCAAATGGTAATAATTATATTACCTAAACCACATTTATAAACTTTGATATATTATTTTTGACATACAACTTTTACATTAATGCAATTTATCATAAAACTCTAATTCCTCAAATCGACTTAGCAAACCCTAATGCCTTAGACCCTAGTTACCTTAGAATTTTTAGACACTTCCTTATTAGTATTCTTACACATTATAGGTTGAATTCCTCGGAATTCCCATTACTTAGCTCACGACCGCTTAAGTGGATTTTGATCGCTTTCGCAAACTGTGAGTATATCTTTCCCCCTTTTTACTGTTTTACTATTTTGGGGTGACTCATGTACTTACTATAAAGTTTCTATTTCTTCTACTAAATGCAATTCTCATGTGTGTTTGCTTTATGTTAATTTGTGTGTCTATGACTTGTCAAAATCATTAACCTTTGAGGGCCTAGCATTTCAATGAATAGTACTATGGTATATACCCTTGTGACTCTGGTGAGAGTCCTTGTCATTGCTATGTATTACATTACTACTAGCGCATACTATATATATATCTGCTTTTCTTTACATAGGGTTGATTTTGAACGGATATTACTTATTACATAATTGCAAATGGTACCGCACATGAATTGCTAAACAATTTTCCTACTATATTTATTCAAACAAGGTATGCTCACCAATACATTTTGTATTGACCAAATCATTTTCGTACATGTTTCAGGTTCTTATGAGATTACTTCCAAGCGTTTGGAAAATAGACTTAGATTGAGATTATTGTCTCTTAGTTTAGATTGCTAGTCGTAATTGTTGTATTTCTTTTAATGTAATAAATTATTAAATTCAATGTATTCAAATTTAAATTTCTAGTCCATGAGCTATTGAACAATCGTCACTACGTGACACCTCAATGTTTCCGCCATCGGTTGGGGTGTTACAACCTTCGACCCAACGAAGGGGCGAATGTAATTTGGAATTTTTGGAATTTTTGAAAGTTTTACCAAATCTCAAAATCGAGTCCCGTTCAAAATATTTTCCAACTTTTAAGCATCCGACAGTCATTATTTCTCATTTTAAAGATTACAAAGCTCAAATGGTCCATCAAGTTTTAGAAAATCATAATCAACCACCATCAGCTATCAAAAATAAGATTGAAATGTAAAATCTTTTTGGATTTTCTAAACTTTATGTTAAAAACACTCCTAAAATCTTTTTGAGTTTTGTATTTTTGACGAGAAATATAAAAGATGCTGAAATGTAAAGATAAAGCAGTAAATGTTTTGGGATTTCCGGTAAAGGGCTCATATCAGTTTTTGAGAAATCTGATCACACCGTTGATCTTTTTGATTTATTATCATTAAAGACAATGTGTGATCTGGCAACTGCTGATATTGTGATCCACATAAACTCACATGCAGACTTTTATGCAGTGCTTTATACTGATACTGTTATTTATAGTATTTACTCAATTGTCTGTGGTTCCCACGCACACGACATACTCCCGTATCAAGAAGTAAGTGCACAAAGACTCATTGTAAAGCGTGATTATGCTTTCGTCGTCTGTAATTTACAAGGTATGAGACACAGAGGTATACAGGTAAGCAATTTAATGCAGCAAAGTAACATGTGCACTCTACCAGGTTGAGGGCTGATATCAATCATGATTTGCATCAGTGATTGGATACGATATAATAGATAATCTTTGATTATCATAATACATGGAAAGTTTCTCAATTCGGTAACTTTAGGATTTGGCGTTATAGCTCTTTTATAAAGACGCCCTATCTGATCTAGGTCCGTAATGACTTACAGCAGAAGATCAGAGAGGCTATCCCCAGACAACTAATAACATAACGACCCAAAACCTCCGAGTTTTGTACAAATACCCTATCAAACGAAATTACGGTACTAAGACCATATGCCCATGAGGAGTTTATCCACACAACAAATTCGATTGATATGTATGTATCAGGCACGCAGTAATAGGTCTACGAAGCCTATCAGCACATCACACAGACTCAGACACACGCCCTATATTGCATTACCTTTCTTTAGAATGTGTCAGATCCACACTGATGTACTATCATTTCCCCTTTTTCTCCAGGAAATCATTTTGGATTTTTCTAATTTTTATGAATTTTTGAGTTTACTGTTCCCAAGGATAAGCTGGAGCATTTCAAATATGTGACTGCCCAAGATATCGTTTGTTCACAGAAATCTGACGGCATTAATCTAAGCGATTAAGATATAGCAGTCAGCAATGTTTTTCTTATTTTTATGGATTTTGAAATTTTTCAATGTTTTTGGATTTTCTGAAAATATATTCTATCTAAAGATTTAAAACATATTTTTGGATTTTTTTAATTTTTCTGAAAAGCAATAAAAACTAAACTAAAAAGCGATAAAATTGAGGTGGTGATCAGTCCTGTTTTTCTTTTATACCATTAGCTTTTTAAAGATACTCAAATCTTGATTTATCAAAAGCTTTGGTAAAAAGATCTGCACGTTGATAGTCAGTGTGGATTTTGACCATATCGATCAACTCTTTAGCGTAACAATCACGGATAAAATGGTATTTGATCCGTATATGTTTAGCCTTTGAGTGATTTACTAAGTCTTTTGTTAATGCAATTGCGGCTTCATTATCACAGTAAATAGGGGTTTTAAGAAATCGCAAACCGTAGTCCACCATCTGTTGTTGTATCCAAAGAACCTGTGAGCAGCATCTCGATGCTGAAACGTATTCTGCTTCACATGTGGATAAGGCAACTGCGGTCTGTTTCTTGCACTGCTAGGTCATGAGCCTGCTCCCCATAAACTGGCGTCCAGCCGTTTTGGATTTGGTGTCCTTGTCACAGCCACCCCAATCTGCATCCCTAAAAGCGATTAGGTCAAAATTATCATCATTAGGGTACCATAGTCCTCTCGACGGACAACCCTTCAGATATCTAAGGATACGGTTGACAGCTGCAAGATGACTCTGTTTCGGCTTCGACTGATATCGTGCACAGAAACAGGTGGCAAACATTATATCTGGTCTGGATGCGGTGAGATACATCAGAGATCCGACGATTGCTCTGTATGTAAATGGGTCAGTTAGCTCCCCCTTAGCGTCAACTCCAATCCCGTGATTAGGTTGTATCGGGGTATCCGTCGGCTTTGAATCATCCATCTGGAATCGGCTTAAGACTTCAGAAACGTATTTCGTATGGTGAATAAAGATCCCCGTTGGTCTTTGTTCCACCTGCAAGCCTAGGAAAAACTGCATCTCTCCCATCGCGCTCATCTCGAACTTTTCCTGCATAACACGTTCAAATTCTCTACAAAGAAGTTCGTTAGTAGAACCAAATATAATATCGTTAACATAAATCTGCACTAGAAGCAAGTCATCGCCTGTTCGTTTTGTGAACAGTGTGCAATCTACCAAACCTCGTTTAAATCCTTTAGAGAGAAGATACGTGCTCAGCTCCTCATACCATTGCCTTGGAGCCTGGTGCAACCCGTAGAGAGCTTTGTTCAGAACGTAGACCTTATCCCGGTGAATAGGATCTTCAAAGCCTGGTGGTTGACCTACGTAAACTTCCTCCTTGACCACACCATAGAGAAACGCGCTCTTGACATCGATTTGATACACCTTAAATTTCTTCCAAGATGCAAATGCTAGAAACATTCAGATAGCTTCTAAGCGTGCAACAGGTGCATAGATCTCGTTGTAATCGATTCCTTCAACTTGATGAAATCCTTGTACAACCAAACGAGCTTTGTTCCTTACTATCACTCCTCTGTGATCTTTCTTACATTTGAATACCCATTTAGTTCCAATCTTCTTTCGTCCTGGGGGCAAATCTGTCAGTGTCCATACGCCAAGCTTCTGAAACTGCAATAACTCCTCTTGCATAGCTTCTACCCAGGCATCATCCAAAAGAGCTTCCTTGTAAGTCCGCGGCTCAACATGCGAAACATAACAAGCAAAAGACCATTCATTCTGAAAACCAGATTTCTGAATTTTGGCATATAAAGCAAGATTGCCAAGGTTTTCCGGTGCATTAGCATTCCTTAGTTGACCTCTCGTCATCACGCTGCTACCAGGATCACCAATAACCTGCTCAAGCGGATGAATTCGATGTATCCAAGATTCCGGATAATCTGGTACTTGTACTCCCGTTTGAGTAGTTAAATTCTCTGTAGAAACCAGATCATTACCCACATTCGATGATGAAGCACCATTTGGATTTGGGTTCACTGGTGGTGTCACTATAGCATGATCTAGAATAGCTTCACTTGTAGCATCATCGTCGTCATCTTCTGATTCCGATGAATTAAGAGTTGTGGAAGCTTCTTGGAATACTTCTTCAATTACAGGAGCATTGGTATCATTAGAAGCTATTTGGGGGTTCAAGGTGATCGGACGCACCAACGGTGATGTCACTGCGTTTTCGACCTCGTAATATAAACGTAGTACAGCTTCTTCAACCATGCTATCTAGGTTGAATGATTCAAAGAAATCTTTGTAATCAAACATCCAGTCTGGACCGCTTCCATGTACATTTTGAGTATACCGTTGCACTTCAACGTTAGACCACTCCTCGACTTGACGAGTTCGTTTGTTGAATACCCGTTTAAGCGGGGTTGCATATCCAACAAAGTATCCTTCTTCAGCCTTTGGTGCGAGCTTCTCAGATGGATTAAGCATAGTACATGGAGCTCCAAACGGTTCTAGATACTCTAAATTCGGCTTTCGACGATTCAACAGCTCATAAGAAGTTTTGCCAAACTTCTTCACCGTTAAAACAGGGTTAGGAGTATAACAAGCTGCGTAAATTGCTTCGTTCCAGAACATTACTGGAAGATTTGAGTCCGCAAGCATTGTTCTCGCCGTTTCTATTAGAGTCATGTTTTTGCGTTCGGCAACACCGTTCTGTTGAGGGGTGTACGGAGCACTATATTCGTGATGAATTCCTTTGTTTTCACAAAGATCGTCCATCTGTGCATTTTTGAAATCCGTCCCATTATCACGCCTAATTCTCTTGATCTTGAGACCATAGATATTTTCCAAACGAGTGAACAGAACTTTCAGATTATTAAACGTGTCGCTCTTATGGTGTAAGCAAATAACCCATGAAAATCTTGAATAGTCATCAGTTACCACAAGACAATACAATTCACCAACATGACTTTTACGCTTGACCAGCCCAAATAGATCCATGTGCAAACGTTCAAGTGGCAATTCAATGGAATTGACTTTCTTTGGCCTATGGGATTGCTTGTGCTGCTTACCCTTTTTATAACTCACACACTTGTCATTTAAATGAAAATGTTTAACATTTACGTCTGTGACAAGTTCATTCTTCACCAAATGATTCATCTTTCGTAGGTGAATGTGTCCCATCCTCCTATGCCACATGATTGATTCCTTTTCAGTAGCCTTGGAGAGAAAACACGTGACTTGGCCTTGAGTCATCATTGCTTTTGACATATCAAGAATGTACAAGTTATTCACTCTCGGTGCCTTTAGCATCACCCACTCTTTTGGTAACTCGAAACCAGGCTTGAGTATGTAGCAAGATTTGTCATCAAAGAATGCAGAAAACTGTTTATCACATATCTGACTGACACTGAGCAGATTGTAATCTATTTGCTTCACATAAGAAATTCTCTCAAAACTCACTATCCCATTGCTTACACTACCCACCATTGTAATGTAACCTCCTTTGTTTCCTGCAAACGCTACATAACCTCCATTAATGTTTCTGATATCGAATAGTAACGAAAGATCCCCTGTCATGTGACCAGAAGCTCCACTGTCAACAATCCAAAGACTGCTAACAGGGCCAACTTAAGCTCCTGCACATATCAAGTAAAGAATTAGATTTTTTGGGGGACCCGAGCCTGTTTGGTCTTGGGTCTTTGAAAATTGAGTTTCAAAGATTTATCACAAACAGTTTGATTTGCATTGATCCTTTTCTGATCAGTCAAATCTTTCTCATTCTCAGATTTCACATTCTGTTGTGAAGTTGAAGCACCTTCAGAACCCTTTGGTGACCAAGAGTGTTCAGATCGTTTCAAGATCCGGATTTGAGATTTTGGGGTCTCAACCAGTTTCTTTTCTTCGTCCTTGAACGAGACTTTCTTGGTTACCTTCCCTGACTTAACAGGAACAGGTCCAACTGTTGGTTTGACAGCATGTTTAACAGGAACCTTTTTCTTTTCAACAGTTATGTTCACCATTGGTTTATTAAGTTGTTTTTCAAATGCGATCCGGTTTCGACTATCATATGTCATTGGACGAACATCCCTCTTTTGATAAAAATGATTTAAATTAAAAACTGGTGTTTGTTGAGGGACATAACGTCTTTGTTGATAACATTGATTATCGACTGGACGTTTATGTGAATGCTTCATTTCAACCTCATGCCTCTTGTGCCTAACATACGGGCAGTGAGCAAGTAAATACCCTCTCTCCCCGCATTTAAAACACGCACGGTACTCTTCAAAGGTATTCTTGACATTTGACTTAGAGTATGTGTTGATAGGATATTGATCCTCTACACATTTTCGTCAAAGACTCTCAGGAGTTGGATCCTTAGAGTATGTCGGTTCAAGAAAACTTTTTGATTTTTCTTTTGGTTTCATAAATTCTGTGACATGGACCTTAGGTTCTTTAGGAACATCCAAATAAATTTTCTTTAAAACTTCTGGAGGTACATCATTTTTTCGCTCATGCTTTGGGAACCAAATGGTACTCTCCTGCCAAATTTTCTCAATTTTTGAATAATTGGCAAATTTTATTGGATATTCTCCATCAGAAATTATCTTATCGGATCCTTCCATCCGATAGAACACTTTAACAGGTTTATCACAAGAACTCTTTTTCTCACAAGAACTCTTTTTCTCATCAGTTCTCTCAACAGGCTTATCTGATTGATTCTTTCTATGTGCATTAGCCATTGGATGCACAAGCTGAGATGGTGAAACAGGTTCATTTGTGATGATGTGATTTTCAACAGGAATATCACACACCTTCTCAGATTGTTCATCTTTAGAATCAGACTCATCAGTTACAGCAACTACGCCTTCATCATTTCCTAATACAGGTCTAACATCAGAATTAGGTTCTCCCACACTAGAAGTGTTTGACTCGTCATCTGATGTTGAGTCAGATTTAACTGAGCTCTCTGGTGTTACTGAATGCAAATTATGGTTTTCAAACAACACCGGAGCTGGGACAGCTTTGTAGTTTGCACTACTCGACTGTGAAGGCTCTTCTATTATGTGATCAACTACATAAGCAATGTGCTTATAACTCTCAAGTTTCTTGTTTACTTTTTCTGCAAAGCACTTGATGGTAGCCATTTCATGTTTTATGTTTTCTAAATCATTGATGTAATTGTTTATGGCTAATTGTTTCACAGCTAATGTCATTTTCAAGTCTGAAACATCTTTCTTATAACCATCAAGCACTTTGTTAAACTCACGTGCTTCTTTTTGATAAGATTGACAGTTGATTTTAGCACTCTCAAGTTGAACTTTGAGTTGCTTATTTTCCTCTGTCAATCTATCACATTCAAGACAATGTTTATCACAATTATTATCAGAAGAAGATTCAGTACTTACTTGTTTTAAGGCTCTGTCATCGCCATCAATGCAAAATGTGCTTCCTTTCTAGCGAAAAACTTTGAATAATCAATCTTGGTGCAAGCATCATCCACCATGCATGATTTGCGAGTCATCAGAAAATCGACTTCAGCAAGAAGCTGATCAAAATCATCATCTAGTGAATTCACATTAGCTTCAGAATCCGAGTCGCTCTCCATGTCAGAATAAGCTGAATCATACTATTCTGGAACATCTGTAACAGAGTCAAGAATCAAACCAGACTTCTTCTCTGTACAATCAACATTCTCTTCATTCAACTCTTCAATCTTCAACTCAATCATCTTCTCAGTCACAATTTCATCTTCAACCTCTACCGGCTCATCTAAATTCATTTGCTGAGCAACACAAGCCACATTCCCAGTTGTAATCTCTTTAACACCTAACTGCATCCCGGTCCAATCAAATCCCTCATCCTTTTGTATCACCAAAGCTTGATTCTGATTATCTGTTTGGTTTTGTGTGTTTGGAGTGGAGATAGGAATGATTGTTCGGTTTGAATTTTGTGGTGTTTGGTTCTAGTTCTGGTTTTGTGTTGTGGTTTGTCTAGCAGTGTTATTTTCTTGGGTATTTTGGCGATTTTGGTAATTATTTTGAGGTTGGAAGCTTGAAATATTAGGACTTTGGTAAGATACCTGATGTTGGTTTTGACGGTTTTGGTAGTTAGAGTTGAAAGGATTTTTATTCCCCTGTTGTGCTAGTTGTGTGCACTCTCTCTTTAAATGACCTTTCTCACCACAGTTGAAACAAGTCACTTTGGCTTTGTTAAAGCCATATGTGGTGTTTGGAGAAGTCGAAAGATCAGTTCACCCAGTCTTCTGAATGAAATCAGTAGCTCTCCTCATGATACTTGCAAATGCCCATTGAATATCCATGAGCTCCATCTCCTCTTTATCTATTTGTGCGTAGTCTTCATTGGTCAAGTTGTTATTACCAATTTGACTCGCAACCAACCCATTGTAAGATGCTACCACAGCTGAAACTAATGCTACGTGTTGTTGAGCAATCTCAACAGTAACATTGTTTAAGTTCGATGTCTCCAGCACAATCGGGCTTTGAGTTGGTTAACTTTGGGTGATTTGCATTTGAGGGTTGTATGGTTGTTGTTGAGGTTGGTTAAGGTTAGCAGAATAACACGCTGCTTGTTGAATGGGTGAAAATGGTGGGATATAAGTTGTAGTAGGATATGATGGTGAGGTATATGAAGATGTTTGAGCAAGGTAATTGATAGGTGTTTTGGTTGGTTCAACATGGTTAGAAACGCACGCGATGTGTGCAACAACATTAGAACTAGAACTGGAACTAGAAAGGGAAGAAGATGTACCACCATGATACAATTCTGGATTCTGAGGAATTTGAGCTCTTTTTGCCTTCCTCTTTTCTTCCATCTCCTTGTTTTCTAGTTTCTGAATGAACTCATTGATCGTCCAGTATTGGTACGCATCCTTTTCCTTCAATACCTCTATATGTTGGTTCCAATAAGGTGGCAGCACATCGGCAAACTTGTCCACCAACTCTGACATAGGTATGCTTATCTCATAGCTTGAAAGCTCAGTGAGTAAATGGCAATACCTTGGAACCAACTGCTTTAGCGTCTCATTCCCCATGTAGCTGAAGTTCTCAAACTCTTTCCGAAGCTCCTCCATCCTTAGCTTCCTAGTCTTCTCATTCCCGTCATACCTATTCTTTAACATGTCCCACAACTGTTTAGAAGTTGTGCAAGACCCAAACTGATGTAACAAATCAGTATTAATGGCCTGGGACAGTTGAGAAAACGCCTTTTTCTCAATCGCAAATTTCTTCTTTTCATCATCACCAAGATTCTCCAACGGAATAGGCTCACCAGTGTTCTCCAAGATCGGAGCAACATAGCCCTTTGCTATCATCTGCCAAGCCTCAGTTCCCTCTAAACCCATTCCCTCCAGATGGATCTTGAATTTGGTCTTCCACGTGTTGTAATCAACCATCTCCATAAGCTTAGGTGGACGGCTTCCACTCCCCGAAGACAAGTCTTGGATAAGAGTTGAAATAGCATTAGTCGTCTGAGAGTGTACCGCTGCTGCTGCTATTCCCCAATAATCAGCCATCGGTTGTGGTTGTGGTTGTGCAACGTGTTGAGGAATAGTGCTAGTCATCGTCAAATAATTGATTGGTTGTGAAGGTTGACTAGACTTTTGAGCAGCTACCGACCAAGGGTCCATGGTTGTCTGCTGTTGTGGTGTCGGATTAGGTCGTGTTGTAGTAGGAAAGTTCCAGATATCGATCTGAAAATGATTAAACACGAAAAGATTAGAAAAAATTTTATAACAGATTCTACGTTCGTATGATCGAGTGGTCGAATGTATAAAATTGTTCTCTTTCGACCGTTTAAGAAGACACGAATGTAGAAAATAACAGACTCAATTCACTTTCGACCGTTTACACCCTCTTTTGACCGTTTAAACTCACTTTCGACCGCCCGATTGGTCGAATGAAACTAATATGGTCGAATGAACAACTAAACCCTGACAAACTCTAGATTCGACCAACTGAAACACCACGTTCGACCAAAAACACCTTAGTTCGACCAAATAGATAAAGAGGAGATGGAGCTCATGGATATTCAATGGGCATTTGCAAGTATCATGAGGAGAGCTACTGATTTCATTCAGAAGACTGGGTGAACTGATCTTTCGACTTCCTCAAACACCACATATGGCTTTAACAAAGCCAAAGTGACTTGTTTAAACTGTGGTGAGAAAGGTCATTTCAAGAGAGAGTGCACACAACTAGCACAACAGGGGAATAGATTGTGGAGTTGGGAGTGGAAGAAATTACAGCTGGTAATGTGGCTTGTGTGGCACAGCAGATGAACTTGGATGAACCGGTGGAGGTGGAAGAAGAGATTGTGACAGAAAAGATGAGTGAGTTGAAGATTGAAGAGTTGAATGATGAGATGAATGTTGATGTTGATTGTGCTGAGAAGAAGACTGGAATGGTTATTGATACGGTTGCTGATATTCCAAAACAGTTTGATTCTACTTATTCTGATGAGGAGACTGATTCTGACTCTGAATCTAGTGTTAACTCACTGGATGACGACATTGACCAGTTGCTTGCTGAAGCTGATTTCTTGATGACTCGGAAGTCATGTATGGCGGATGATGCTTGCACCAGAATTGATTATTCGAAGTTCTTCGCTGGGAAGGAAGCTCATTTTGCACTAATGGCAATGACAGAACCTCCTAAGCAGGTAAGTACCGAATCTACTGTTAATAATTCGACTTGTGTTAAAAATTGCAAAACTTGTGATAAATTGACAGATGAAAATAAGCAACTCAAGGTTCAACTTGAGAGTGCAAAAATCAATTGTTAATTGTATCAGAAAGAATCAAAAGAGTTTAACAAATTACTTGATGGGTATAAGAAAGATATTTCCGAATTGAAAAAGACTTTGTCGTTAAAACAGATGGCCATAAGTAACTATATCAATGTTTTAGAAAACACAAAATTGGAAATGGCCACCATCAAGTGCTTTGCAGGGAAAGTTAATAAAAAGCTTGAGAGTTATAAGCACATCGCTTATGTTGTTGACCACATCATAGAAGAGCCTTCACAGCCCAGTAGTGCAAACTACAAAGCTGTCCCAGCTCCGATGCTGTTTGAAAATCATAATTTACATGCAATAGCATCGGAGAGCTTAGTCAATTCTGACTCTACATCAGATAACTAGTTCAACACATCCAGTGTGGGAGACCCGTATTCTGATGTTAGACCTGTTCTGGGAAACAATGAAGGTGTGGATGCTACTGATGATTCTGATGAAGAGGATGAACAGTCTGAGACGGTTGTTGAAAAAGTGAGTGATATTCCTGATGAAAATCACATCATCACTACTGAACCGGTTTCACCATCTCAGATTGTCCATCCTATGGCTAATGCTCACAGAAAGAATCAATCAACAAAGAATGTTGATAAGAAAGTTGAGAAGCCTGTTGTTAAGAATGCTGAAAAGAAAGTGGTTAAGAATGTTGAAAAGAATGTTGTTAAGTCTGTTGAAACAAAAGTTGAAAAATCAAATGATGAGAAAAATGAATCGTGTGATAAACCTGTGAAAGTTTTCTATCGGATGAAAGGCTCCGATAAGATTATGTCTGATGAAGAATATCCAATTCAATTTGCAAATTATTCTAAAATTGAAAAGATCTGGCAGGAAAGTACCATTTGGTTCCCGAAACATGAACGAACCAATGATATTCCTCCAGCTATTTTAAAGAAAATACATTCGGATAATTCTAAAGACCCAAAGGTCAATGTCACACAATTTGTTAAACCAACAGGCAAGTCAAATAGTTTTATTGAGCCGACTTACTCAAAGTGTAACACCCCAACCGATGGCGGAAACATCGGGGTGCCACGTATTGATGATTGTTTTCAGTAGCACATGGTATGACATAAATTTTAAATAATTTATTCAAACATAATAACCAAAATGTGAAACAATGTCTAAGAATTCAAGTACATAATATTAAATAGCAACTTCAATAACTTCAAATAAACTTCAAGTAAAATCCTCAATGCTAACTCAAGCCTCAGCTTCATTGTTACCTGAAACATGTTAATTTTGAAAGTATTTTGGGTCAACATAAGTTGGTGAGAATTACATAGGTTTTTGATAATAAAATGAATAAAGTGTTGTGCAATTCATGTGTCATGTTAATCTAGCCCATATGTGAGAACATATTAGAAATAAATCGAGTGCATAATCAACCCTGTTGACTGTTATAAAATGATACATACCATACACTTATGGTCCCAATGAATATGTTATGCGATAACAAACACCCACGTAACCTTTGTAGGAGGCACGTATCCGGGTGGGATTGTCAGTCCAATAGATCTATCAATGTATACCGTCGGCTGATCAATGTTAATGATTATGCTAGAATGGCGCTTACTCTAATCATGCTCAAGACATAATGCAACATAGAAAACACATAGACACATTGATGATTGAATTGCAATGATAATGTTATAACATGTTTCACCCCAAAAATGGTGATAAATAAAAGGGGCTATGTAAAACTCACCTTAGCAAATGTTAACTTGTTGAAAAGATATGATAATTGTGTTGCCCAAAATGATTCCAAATATCACCCTATAATAAGGTAATATGTAATAAGTCTAAGTCTAATTAACTTATATGTGTATCCTAGGGTTTCGATTTGAGGATAATCAATTGTTGGATTTTAAATTAAAATGTTAATTAATAAAGGAAAATCTAATAATTAATGGAAGAAAGTCTTTTTATAAAATTTGGATTTTGAATGTACACATTAAAGTGTTTGAAGCATAAAAATAATTTTTATAAAATTATTTTATTTAAAATAGATTTTTAAATCTATTTATTTATAAATAGCCAATATTTAACTTTAATATCCAAAAATACTAAAATTAAAGAATTTTTATTTTAAAAATCATATTTCTGTTCTAAATAATTAAAAATAATTTGTATAAAATTTTGGTGCAAAAATGATGAAAATTGGATTTAATATGATTTAATTATGATTAAATCTAACAAAAATTGATTAAAAATATAAAATAAATGATTTTACTGAATTAAAAATTATTTCAGTAAAGTTTAACTTTATAAAAAGTTAGGATAATTTTTAGGGAATTTAATAAAATTGTTTTGATATATAAATGGATTTTTATAAATATAATAGTATAAAAATGATTTAATTATTATAAATATTAAATAAATGAATTTCTGAAAAATAAAAATTGTAAATAAAACTTTTATTACAGATTAAACAAATATAATTTTTTTAGAATTTATAAAATAGTTTTGATATTTTAAAATGAATTTAAAAGATTAAAAGGATTTAATATATATATATATATGTTTGTTAAAAAAAAAAAAAAAAAAGAACAAAAGAAAGGTCAGTGCCGGGACTCGAACCTGGGTGACCACTGTGGAGGACCATGGTCACAACCACTTGGCCTAGGCCGGTGGTTGTGATGTTTCTGGTTTCAAATTAATTAAATACACGACGCGAAATCAAGTTTATCCCCAAAATAATACGTATGAACCCTAGAATTTGCAATCAGATGATTTAGACAACATGAGCCCGATTAAAGATGGGGCTTTTGTTGCCTGATTGCCGATGAATAAACCCCACAAAAAAAACGAGGACTCACAGTGTTGTATTGAGTACGATTGCCGGGTCAAAGCAATAGTCAAACTACGAGCAAAATAATAATATTCAGGGTGATTTAGAGAGGATTGAAGGTTGAGAGAGAGTTGTGAGCAAGTAAACAAGGTTCGCAGACCATCAATTTATACTGAGGGTTGATGATTAAGGTTAATTGGAAAGTTGACCTCGTTTAATAATATGCGTGTATAATTTGAATGATTAGTCAACGATTGACGTGTAATAGACGTGTATTCGTGTTGTACAAGGCCGGTGATTACACGAATTTACCTAAAATAGATCAATTACACGTTAATTTGATGGATTGATCAACAAGGTAACCCACAGTTGACTTTCCTTGTCAACTGTGAAGGTTTATAATGTGTGTATTTAATTATAACGCGTCTGGGTTTATAACAAAGAAATGGCTAGCCCAGTTGGTTGTGTTTGTGTGATTGTTTAACCCGGCCTTTGGCGCGGGTTCGATTCCCGGCCAAGGCTGTTTATTTTTTTTTGATATAATTATACAACTACACATATATATATATAATATTATATATAGTATTAGGGTTCCACAAATGCGACAAAAATAATAAATGCGACGTATAGAATGAAACTTGACGTTTTTATTAATGTCGATGGTGTAACGTACAAGTATTAAATGCGTAATGTTACAGTCTCCCCTACTTTTAGGAACTTCGTCCCGAAGTTGGAGTTGGAGAGTCTGGTGGGAAAAGATGCGGATATTTCGACTTCATCTGGTCTTTACGCTCCCAAGTGAACTCTGGGCCTCGTTTAGATTCCCAACGAACCTTAACGATCGGAATACGACTGCGCTTGAGTTTCTTGACTCCAGTGTCAACAATCTCGACGGGTTTCCCGATAATGTGCATGCTTTCATCGATTTGCACATCCTCAAGAGGAACATGAAGGTTCTCATCTGCTAAGCATTTCTTGAGATTCGAAACATGGAAGGTCGGATGAACATTGCTTAGCTCAGGTGGAAGATCAAGCTTGTAAGCCACTTTTCCAACTCTGTCAAGAATTTTGAAGGGGCCTACGTATCGAGGAGCTAGTTTTCCCTTTCTACCGAAACGAATAACTCCTTTCCAAGGGGATACCTTAAGTAGCACAAGGTCCCCAACTTGAAATTCCAAGGGTTTACGACGTTTATCAGCATAACTCTTTTGGCGACTTCTAGCCTTGAGAAGATTATCCTGAATGAGCTGGATTTTGTCTGTGGTTTCCTGGATTAGTTCGGGTCCAGTAATACGAGCTTCACCAACCTCAGTCCAACAGACAGGTGAACGACATTTCCGACCATAGAGTGCCTCAAAAGGAGCCATGTTAATGCTGGCGTGATAACTGTTGTTGTATGAAAACTCAACCAAAGGAAGATGAGAATCCCATGCGCCACCAAAATCGATGACACATGCCCTGAGCATGTCCTCAAGTGTCTGGATGGTTCGTTCAGTCTGACCATCCGTCTGAGGGTGATAAGCAGTTCTCAGGTTCAACTTGGTACCCAAAGCATCTTGTAGAGATCCCCAAAAGTGAGAGGTGAAACGACCATCGCGATCAGAAATAATGTCCAAAGGTATACCGTGACGACATATGATTTCACTTACGTACATCTTTGCCAACTTTTCCACAGAATACTTCTCGCGAATAGGTAGAAAGTGAGCTGATTTGGTCAAACGATCGACGATTACCCAAATACTGTCAAAACCTTTGGGTGTGCGAGGGAGTTTGGTGATGAAATCCATAGCTATGCTCTCCCATTTCCAGACAGGAATCTCTGGTTGTTCAAGCATACCAGATGGTCGTTGATGTTCAGCCTTAACATTGGAACAAGTGAGGCATTTTGCAACGAAAAGAGCAATGTCTTTCTTCATACCAGGCCACCAATAAGAATAACGAAGATCTTGGTACATCTTGTCAGCTCCAGGATGAATAGAATAACGAGACTTATGAGCCTCGTTCATGAGAAAAGTACGAAGATCATCACGGTCGGGAATCCACAGTCGGTTAAGGAAATAAAGGAGACCATCGGGTTTGGTTTCAAGTTGAGTCTCAGCACCACAAGACATTTCATCGTACATGTTACCTTGGGTGACTGATGTGTGTTGAGCCTAGAGAATGCGATCTTGAAGATCAGTACGAACTCTCGCACATTGGAGTTTGACACGCTCTTTACGACTAAGTGCGTCAGCCATAACATTCGCCTTGCCAGGATGGTAGCGAATTTCGCAATCATAGTCGTTAAGTAATTCAACCCAACGTCGTTGCCTCATGTTAAGATTCTTTTGATCGAAGACATGTTGGAGACTTTTGTGGTCCGTGAACACCACACATTTGGTCCCATAAAGATAATGTCTCCAAATCTTGAGTGCAAAGACAACAGCGCCCAATTCAAGATCATGGGTGGTATAATTCTTCTCGTGAGTCTTGAGTTGTCGAGACGCATAAGCAATAACCTTTCCTCGTTGCATGAGAACACAACCAAGACCTTGGTTCGATGCATCACAGTAGACCACAAAATCATCATTACCATCAGGTAGAGACAAGACAGGGGCTTCACAAAGTTTCAGCTTAAGAGTTTCAAATGCTTCCTCTTGCTTAGGTCCCCACTCATAGGGCTTACCCTTGTGAGTTAAGGTAGTGAGAGGAACAGCGATCTTGGAGAAATTGGCGATGAATCGACGATAATAACCAGCCAACCCAAGAAAAGAACGGACTTCCGTTGGAGTGGTAGGAACACTCCAATTCTTCACAGCTTCGATCTTTGCAGGATCAACATGAATTCCGTTCATATCAATGACATGTCCCAAAAATTGAACTTCCTTAAGCCAAAATTCACATTTTGAGAACTTGGCGTACAGTTGTTCTTTCTTTATGAGACTCAAGATAGAGTGAAGATGTTGCTCGTGATCGGATTTTGATTTAGAGTAAATCAAAATATCATCGATGAAAACGATCACGAATTTGTCGAGATAGGGTCTACAAACCCGATTCATCAAATCCATAAATACTGCGGGAGCATTGGTCAACCCGAAAGGCATAACCATGAATTCATAGTGACCGTAGCGAGTGCGAAAAGCTGTCTTGGGAACATCTTCATCGTGGACTCTGAGCCGATGATAACCAGAACGGAGATCAATCTTCGAGAAGTGGGTTGCTCCTTGAAGTTGATCGAAGAGATCGTCAATCCTAGGAAGCGGATAACGATTCTTGATGGTGAGTTTGTTGAGTTCACGGTAGTCAATACACATCCGAAGAGAACCATCCTTCTTTTTAACGAATAAGACAGGGGCTCCCCATGGAGAAGAACTAGGGCGAATGAACCCTTTATCAGAAAGTTCCTGTAATTGACTAGCAAGTTCTTGCATTTCAGAGGGTGCAAGACGATAAGGAGCTTTAGCGATAGGATTAGCACCAAGAACAAGATCAATACGAAACTCCACTTGTCGAGCAGGAGGCAAACCAGGTAAATCCTCTGGAAAGACTTCAGGATAGTCTCGAATAATAGGAATGTCTTGGATACTTTTGCCTTTGTCCTTCTTCTCTATCACGTTAGCTAAGAAGGCTGTATACCCCTTTCGTAAGTACTTTTGGGCAGTAGTACAAGACATAAGCTTAAGCTCACCACAGGGTTTCTCACCATAAATCTTCAAAATCTCACCAGATTCGAGAGGAATGCGTATGACTTTCTCGAAGCACAGAATTTCGGCACGATGAGTTGACAACCAGTCCATGCCTACTATAACATCAAAACTACCAAGATGCATGGGGATGAGATCGATAGGGAAGGTATGATCATCGAGATTCAACAAGCAGTTACGAATAATAGAGCCGATCGAAATAGACTTCCCGTTAGCTACTTCTACCACGAAAGGGTCTTCTAGATTAGTGTGTGGTAAGTTAAGTAAACGTTCAAACTTCAGTGACACGAATGACTTATCAGCTCCTGAATCAAATAATATGGATGCATAGTGGTTATTAATGAGAAACGTACCATTCACCACTTCGTTGTTGTCACGAGCCTGGTTAGCGTTGAGATTGTAGGCGCGACCTCGAGCACCTTGGTTCTGGTTGCGGTTCTGGTTTTGGTTCTGATTTTGGTTTTGGTTACGGTTACGGTTAGGGCAGTTGTTGATGTAGTGATTAGGGTTACCACACTCGTAGCATTGACCACGAGTAGGCCTGTTGTTTTGTTGGTTGGGAGCTGGGTTGTTGTTGTCTTGGGTAGCAGGAGATCGACAGACGTTCACCAGGTGACCATATCTTTGACACTTAGTACAAAATCGACATGGCACCTGTGTGGGATGGTGGTACTTGCAAGTGTTGCACAGAGGGTGAGGTCCGGTGTATGGTTTCTTGGCTGGGTTTTGGGCAGCAGGTGGAGTAGCAGCAACCATATAGTTTCTAGCCTTGCGCTTTTTGTTGCTTGAGGTCTCAGGCTTGACTTCAATTGCAGGCTGTGGAGTGTCTTTGGCAACAATCTTCTTAGTGCCCTTGCGAACGAGAGTACCATTCTTCACATGATTATCAGTAAGAGTGGCCGCTAGACGTTTGGCCTCTTCCAGAGTTGCAGGATTTCTACCCCAAACGGTGTCCTGGATTTGCATGGGCAGACCACCGATGTACTTCTCGATGGCTACCGGTAGAGGAGTAACCTTGTGTGGCAACAATAAGCTAAGCTCATGAAAGCGGGTGTTGTAGGCAAGGTTTTCCCCACTATCTTGAGCTAAGGTATGGAACTCATCCTCAAGCTTTTTAACTTCATTGCGAGGACAGAACTCCTCTTTCATGATCTCTTTGACTTGGTCCCATGTCATAGCAAGAGCAACCTCGGCCCCACGAGTACGCTTTTCTTCATTCCACCATGTGAGTGCTCGTTTATGGAGAACACTCATGGCGTAACGAACCTTGAAGTTGTTGGGGCACTCACTGTTGATGAAGGTATTTTCAATACCCTCAAACCATTGGAGAAGTCCAGTAGCTCCTTCTTCACCGCTGAACTTTGGAGGGTTACAAGAGTTGAAATGTTTAAGGGTGCAAGCTTGGGGTCCATTACCATTGCCATTTCCGTTCCCGTTGTTGTGACCATTCCCGTTGCCGTTCAATTGGATGACCTGCGCAAGTAAATTGGGAACCAGAGTTGCGATTTGCTGCGCCATTTGTTGAGAAATGATCGCAGCCAGTTGGGCATCGACCCCATTGTTGTTGTGGTTAGGAACTTGGTCATGGTTGTGGTTATGGTTTTCACCACCTTCTTCGTGGTTCTCACCATTGTTGTTGCGAGTGCTGCGACGAGGAGGCATGATCTGTAATAGACACAATGAAATGAATGAGAGTTTATATAAGGAATGTAATCATTTATTCATTAATTAAAACGAATAAACGAAAACGTTGACTTATCAAAGATTCTAAATTCTAATAACATATGAAGACATGCTTTAGCCTATAAGTGAACACTCATCCCGAGAATTCCCAGGTAGGCATCCGGGTCCCTCGTCTGATTGGGATATATGCGCAATGCCAGCCTAGACAGAAGACTCAGAATACAGGCGTTCACCCTACCAGATTGCACGTGTTCGTTATTAAAATCTAGAACTTCGACGAGATCTCAAGGGGGTTCAGGTTAGACCTGAGGATTTTGTCCTATAAATCTAATGGTGGATCAGGATTGCAGCAGACAATTAAGAGTAGTCACATGTAGGTTTAGGGTTATAAGGCATAGGATAAGGATAAGATTAGGGAAGCAATTAGGGTTACAAGTAGGAGAAGCAAGTACTGTTTTAGTCCCTAAGGTTATAGTCTAGATTATTTCTAATAACCTAATTCCCTATAACCAAGGCTCTGATACCAATCTGTAACACCCCAACCGATGGCGGAAACATCGGGGTGCCACGTATTGATGATTGTTTTCAGTAGCACATGGTATGACATAAATTTTAAATAATTTATTCAAACATAATAACCAAAATGTGAAACAATGTCTAAGAATTCAAGTACATAATATCAAATAGCAACTTCAATAACTTCAAATAAACTTCAAGTAAAATCCTCAATGCTAACTCAAGCCTCAGCTTCATTGTTACCTGAAACATGTTAATTTTGAAAGTATTTTGGGTCAACATAAGTTGGTGAGAATTACATAGGTTTTTGATAATAAAATGAATAAAGTGTTGTGCAATTCATGTGTCATGTTAATCTAGCCCATATGTGAGAACATATTAGAAATAAATCGAGTGCATAATCAACCCTGTTGACTGTTATAAAATGATACATACCATACACTTATGGTCCCAATGAATATGTTATGCGATAACAAACACCCACGTAACCTTTGTAGGAGGCACGTATCCGGGTGGGATTGTCAGTCCAATAGATCTATCAATGTATACCGTCGGCTGATCAATGTTAATGATTATGCTAGAATGGCGCTTACTCTAATCATGCTCAAGACATAATGCAACATAGAAAACACATAGACACATTGATGATTGAATTGCAATGATAATGTTATAACATGTTTCACCCCAAAAATGGTGATAAATAAAAGGGGCTATGTAAAACTCACCTTAGCAAATGTTAACTTGTTGAAAAGATATGATAATTGTGTTGCCCAAAATGATTCCAAATATCACCCTATAATAAGGTAATATGTAATAAGTCTAAGTCTAATTAACTTATATGTGTATCCTAGGGTTTCGCTTTGGGGATAATCAATTGTTGGATTTTAAATTAAAATGTTAATTAATAAAGGAAAATCTAATAATTAATGGAAGAAAGTCTTTTTATAAAATTTGGATTTTGAATGTACACATTAAAGTGTTTGAAGCATAAAAATAATTTTTATAAAATTATTTTATTTAAAATAGATTTTTAAATCTATTTATTTATAAATAGCCAATATTTAACTTTAATATCCAAAAATACTAAAATTAAAGAATTTTTATTTTAAAAATCATATTTCTGTTCTAAATAATTAAAAATAATTTGTATAAAATTTTGGTGCAAAAATGATGAAAATTGGATTTAATATGATTTAATTATGATTAAATCTAACAAAAATTGATTAAAAATATAAAATAAATGATTTTACTGAATTAAAAATTATTTCAGTAAAGTTTAACTTTATAAAAAGTTAGGATAATTTTTGGGGAATTTAATAAAACTGTTTTGATATATAAATGGATTTTTATAAATATAATAGTATAAAAATGATTTAATTATTATAAATATTAAATAAATGAATTTCTGAAAAATAAAAATTGTAAATAAAACTTTTATTACAGATTAAACAAATATAATTTTTTTAGAATTTATAAAATAGTTTTGTTATTTTAAAATGAATTTAAAAGATTAAAAGGATTTAATATATATATATATATGTTTGTTAAAAAAAAAAAGAAAAGAACAAAAGAAAGGTCAGTGCCGGGACTCGAACCCGGGTGACCACTGTGGAGGACCATGGTCACAACCACTTGGCCTAGGCCGGTGGTTGTGATGTTTCTGGTTTCAAATTAATTAAATACACGACGCGAAATCAAGTTTATCCCCAAAATAATACGTATGAACCCTAGAATTTGCAATCAGATGATTTAGACAACATGAGCCCGATTAAAGATGGGGCTTTTGTTGCCTGATTGCCGATGAATAAACCCCACAAAAAAAACGAGGACTCACAGTGTTGTATTGAGTACGATTGCCGGGTCAAAGCAATAGTCAAACTACGAGCAAAATAATAATATTCAGGGTGATTTAGAGAGGATTGAAGGTTGAGAGAGAGTTGTGAGCGAGTAAACAAGGTTCGCAGACCATCAATTTATACTGAGGGTTGATGATTAAGGTTAATTGGAAAGTTGACCTCGTTTAATAATATGCGTGTATAATTTGAATGATTAGTCAACGATTGACGTGTAATAGACGTGTATTCGTGTTGTACAAGGCCGGTGATTACACGAATTTACCTAAAATAGATCAATTACACGTTAATTTGATGGATTGATCAACAAGGTAACCCACAGTTGACTTTCCTTGTCAACTGTGAAGGTTTATAATGTGTGTATTTAATTATAACGCGTCTGGGTTTATAACAAAGAAATGGCTAGCCCAGTTGGTTGTGTTTGTGTGATTGTTTAACCCGGCCTTTGGCGCGGGTTCGATTCCCGGCCAAGGCTGTTTATTTTTTTTGATATAATTATACAACTACACATATATATATAATATTATATATAGTATTAGGGTTCCACAAATGCGACAAAAATAATAAATGCGACGTATAGAATGAAACTTGACGTTTTTATTAATGTCGATG
Source organism: Ambrosia trifida (assembly GCA_028751855.1). Lineage (NCBI taxonomy): Eukaryota > Viridiplantae > Streptophyta > Magnoliopsida > Asterales > Asteraceae > Ambrosia > Ambrosia trifida. The sequence continues at coordinate 9,682,322 of CM054123.1, read as the reverse complement.
GTGTAACGTACAAGTATTAAATGCGTAATGTTACACAAAGGACCCCCTCCTGAGAGTTTAAGAAGACAGTGTATGGTTGACCAATATCCCATTGCTAGTTATTCTAAGTCGAACATCAAGGAAAACTATGAAGAGTACCGTGCGTGTTTTAAGTGCGGGGAAAGGGGGCATTTACTTTCCAACTGCGCGTATGTAAGACACAAGAGGCACGAGGTGGAGATGAAGCAAACATATGATTGTCCGGTTGATAATCACAGTTATCCACAGAGACGGTTTTTCCCTCAGCCAGCACCTTTTTATAACCAAAACAACTATTTCAAAAGGAGGGAAAATCGTCCGATGACTTATGATAGACGCAACCGGATAGCCACTGAGAAACCATTGGTGAACGCAACTGCTGACAACAAAAAGGTTCCTGCTAAACCTAATGTCAAACCAGCAGTTGGACCTGTCTCTGTTAAATCAGAGAAGGTAACCAAGAAGGTATCGTTCAAGGAAGAAGTAAAGAAACCGGCTGAGACCTCAAAATCTCAGATCCGGATCTTGAAACGGACTGAACAATCTTGGTCATCAAAGGGTTCTGATGGTGCTTCAACTTCACAAAATGTGAAATCTGAGAAAGAAAAAGATTTGTGTGAAAAGAAACAGGTTGATAAAACCCAAGATGTTTGTGAGACAACTGACTCTTTGAAACAATCAGTTCAAAGACCCAAGACCAAACAGGCTTGGGTCCCCCGAAAAATCTAACTTTTCTACTTGATATGTGCAGGGAGCTTCAGCTGGCCCTATTATCAGTCTTTGGATTGTTGACAGTGGAGCTTCTGGCCATATGACTGGGGATCTTTCGCTACTGTTCGATATTCGAAACATCAATGGAGGCTATGTAGCGTTTGCCGGGAACAAAGGAGGTTATATTACCATGGAGGGTAGTGTGAGTAATGGGATTGTGAGCTTCGAGAGAATTTCTTATGTGAAGCAGATAGATTAAAATCTTTTGAGGGTCAGTCAGATATGCGACAGGCAATTTTCTGTGTACTTTGACGACAAATCTTACTACATACTCAAGCCGGGGTTTGAATTACCGAAAGAGTGTGTGATGCTAAAGGCGCCGAGAGTGAACAATCTGTACATTCTCGATATGTCAAAAGCAATAACCACCTAAGGCAAAGTCACGTGTTTCCTCTCCAAGGCTACAGAAAAAGAATCAATCATGTGGCACAGAAGGATGGGACACATTCAACTCAGAAAAATGAATCAATTGGTGAAGAACGAACTTGTCACAGGCGTGAACGTCAAACATTTTCACCTAAATGACAAGTGTGTGAGTTGTAAAAAGGGTAAGCATCACAAACAATCCCATAGACCAAAGAAAACTAATTCCGTTGAACTGCCACTTGAACGTTTGCACATGGATCTGTTTGGACCGGTCAAGCGTAAGAGTCATGCCGGGGAGTTATACTGTCTTGTGGTGACTGATGATTATTCAAGATTTTCATGGGTGATGTGCTTACCCAGGAAGAGCGACACATTTGACAATTTGAAAGTTCTGTTCACTCGTCTGGAAAATATCTATGGTCTCAAAATCAAGGGGATTAGGAGTGATAATGGGACGGATTTTAAAAATGCACAGATGGACGATCTTTGTGAAAACAAAAGTATTCATCATGAATATAGTGCTCCGTATACCCCACAACAGAATGGTGTCGCGGAACGTAAAAACAGGACTCTAATTGAAACGGCGAGGACAATGCTTGCGGACTCAAATCTTCCAGTAATGTTCTGGAACGAAGCAATTTACGCAGCTTGTTATACTCTAAATCGCGTTTTAATGGTGAAGAAGTTTGGCAAAACTTCTTATGAGCTGTTGAATCGTCGAAAGCCGAATTTAGAGTATCTAGAATCATTTGGAGCTCCTTGTATTATGCTTAATCCAACTGAGAAGTTCGCACCGAAGGCTGAGGAAGGATACTTTGTTGGATATGCAACCCCGCTCAAACGGGTATTCAACAAAAGGAATCGTCAGGTCGAGGAGTGGGCTAACGTTGAAGTGAAACGGTATACTTAGAACTTACAGGGAAGCGGTCCAGACTGGATGTTTGATTACAAAGATTTCTTTGAATCATTCAACCTAGATAGCTTGGTTGAAGAGGCTGTACTACGTTTATATTACGAGGTCGAAAACGCAGTGACATCACCGTTGGTGCGTCCGATTACGGTGAATCCTCAAACAGCTTCTAATGATACCAATGTTCCTATCGTTGAAGAAGAGGTATTTCAAGAAGCTTCCACAACGTTGAATTCATCAGAATCAGAAGATGACGATGATGATGTTACAAGCGAAGCTATCTTAGATCATGCTACAGTGACACCACCAGTGAACCCAACTACAAATGGTGCTTCAACATCGAATGTGGGTAATGATTTGGTTTCAGCAGAGAACTTAACTACTCAGACGGGAGTCCAAGTACCCGATTATCCGAAATCTCGGATACATCGACATCATCTGATTGAGCAGGTTATTGGTGATCCTGGTAGCAGTGTGATGACAAGAGGACAATTGAGGAATGCGAACTCACCAGAAAACCTTGGCAATCTTGCTTTATATGCCAAAATACAAAAATCTGGTTTTCAGAATGACTGGTCTTTTGCTTGTTATGTTTCGCAGGTGGAGCCGCGAACTTACAAAGATGCTCTTTTGGACGACGCTTCGGTGGAAGCAATGCAAGAGGAGTTGTTGCAGTTTTAGAAACCTGGCGTTTGGACACTGACAGATCTGCCCCCGGGAAGAAAGAAGATTGGAACGAAGTGGGTTTTTAAGTGCAAAAAGGATGATATAGGAGTGATCGTAAGGAACAAAGCTTGTTTGGTTGTACAAGGATTTCATCAGGTTGAGGGAATCGATTACAACGAAATCTATGCACCAGTTGCACACTTAGAGGCAATCCGAATGTTTCTGGCGTTTGTATCATACAAAAAATTTAAGGTGTATCAAATGGATGTCAAGAGCGCATTTCTTTACGGTGTGGTCAAGGAGGAAGTATATGTAGGTCAACCACCAGACTTTGAAGACCCTATTCCCTATTCACTGTGATAAGGTTTACGTACTGAACAAAGCTCTCTACGGGTTGCACCAAGCTCCAAGGCAATGGTCTGAGGAGCTGAGCACGTATCTTCTCTCAAAAGGATTCAAGCGAGGTTTGGTAGACTGCACACTGTTCACTAAACGAACAGGCGATGACTTGCTTCTACTCCAGATTTATGTCGACGATATTATATTTGGATCTACTAACGAACTTCTGTGCAGAGAATTTGAACGTGTTATGCAGGAAATGTTCGAGATGAGTGCAATGGGAGAGATGCAGTTTTTCCTAGGCTTGCAGGTGGAACAAAGACCAACGGGGATGTTTATTCACCAGACAAAATACGTTTCTGAAGTCTTGAGCCGATTCCAGATGGATGATTCGAAGCCGATGGACACCCTAATACAACCTAATCACGGGATTGGAGTTGACGCTAAGGGGGAGCTAACTGATCCATTTACATACAGAGCAATCGCCGGATCTCTAATGTATCTCACCGCCTCCAGACCAGATATAATGTTTGCCACATGACTCTGTGCACGTTATCAATCAAAGCCGAAACAGAGTCATCTTGCAGCTGTCAAACGTATCCTTAGATATCTGAGGGGTTGTCCGTCGAGAGGACTATGGTACCCTAATGATGATAATTTTGACCTAATCGCTTTTAGTGATGCAGATTTGGTCGGCTGTGACAAAGACAGCAAATCCACAACGGCTAGATGCCAGTTTATGGGGAGCAGGCTCGTGACCTGGCAATGCAAGAAACAGACCGCAGTTGCATTATCCACATGTGAAGCAGAATACGTTTCGGCATCGAGCTGCTGCTCACAGGTTCTTTGGATCAAACAACAGATGGTGGACTACGGTTTGCAATTTCTTAAAACCCCTATTTACTGTGATAATGAAGCCGCAATCGCATTAACAAAAGACTTAGTAAATCACTCAAAGGCTAAACATATCCGGATTACATATCATTTTATCCTAGATTGTTATGCTAAAGAGTTGATCGATATGGTCAAAATCCACACTAATTACCAACGCGCAGACCTTTTTACCAAAGCTTTTGATAATTCGAGATTTGAATATCTGTTGAAAGCTAATGGTATTAAAGAAAAACAAGACTGATCACCGCCTCAGTGTATCGCTTTTTAGTTTTAATTTTACTATTTTTCAGATAAATTTCAAAAATCCAAAAACATTGAAAAATTTCAAAATCCATAAAAATTAGAAAATTTCTTTGCTGACTGCTATATCTTCTTCCCATAGATTAACGCCGTCAGATTTCTGTGAACAAACAATATCTGGGCAGTCACATATTTGAAATGCTCCAGCTTATCCTTGGGAACAGTAAATTCAAAAATTTATAAAAATCAGAAAAAACAAAAATGATTTCCTGGAGAAAAAGGGGAAATGATAGTACAACAGTGGGGATCTGACACATTCTAAAGAAATGTAATGCTATATAGGGCGTGTGTCGGAGTCTGTGCGATGTGCTGATAGGCTTCGTAGACCTATTACTGCGTGCCTGATACATACATATCAAATGAATTGTTGTGTGGATGAACTCCTCATTGGCATATGGTCTTAGTACCGTAATTTTGTTTGATAGGGTATTTGTACAAAACTCGGAGGTTTTGGGTCGTTATGTTATTAGTTGTCTGGGGATAGCCTCTCTGATCTTCTGCTGTAAGTCATTACGAACTTAGATCAGATAGGGTGTCTTTATAAAAGAGCTTTATGCCAAATCCCAAATTTACCGAATTGAGGAACTTTCTATGTTTTATGATGATCAAAGATTATCTATTACATCGTATTAATCACTGATGAAAATCATGATTGATATTAGTCCTCAACCTGGTAGAGTGCACATGTTACTTTGCTGCATTAATTTGCTGACCTGTATACCTCTGTGCATTATACCTTGTAAATTACAGACGACGAAAGCATAATCACGCCTTACAATGAGTCTTTGTGCATTTACTTCTTGATACGGGAGTATGTCGTGTGCGTGGGAACCACAGACAATCATGTTTATACTATAAATAATAGTATCAGTCTAAAGCACTACACAAAAGTCTGCATGTGAGTTTATGTGGATCACAATATCTGCAGTTGCCAGATCACACATTGTCTTTAATGATAATAATCAAAAGATCAACGGTGTGATCAGATTTCTCAATAACTGATATGATCCATTTACCGGAAATCCCAAAACATTTACTACTTTATCTTTACATTTCTGCATTTTATTTTCTCATCAAAAAAAATTATATTTCTATTTTATTTTTGATAGCTGATGGTGGTTGATGACGATTTTCTAAACCTTGATGAACCATTTGAGCTTTGTTATCTTTAACTGAGAAAATATGATTGTCGGATGCTTAAAAGTTGGAAAATATTTTGAACGGGACTCGATTTTGAGATTTGGTAAAATTTTCAAAATTACTGATTCACCTTCGCCCATTTGCTTGGGTCGAAGGAGAAATTTCATGTTCATTCGTATGTTTCATTTTGGGCGAATGTGAGAGTTCTTAAGTTGTTTTTCTCTTTCGAACCCTTTTATCTCATTCGCACCTTTCATTAGGGGCGAAGGAGGCAAAAGCTTCACATTCGACCGGGGTAAACGGTCGAAGGAGCAGTCTATATATATATCCATCTCTACTCATTCGACCCCTTACAGATTTTTTTCAAAATTTTTGATCATAAGTCCACTTGTTGCTTGTGCATTTTAGACCTTACCATTGTGTTCGTCTGTTAATCCTGATCATTTTGCCTTCATTTTTACAGGTTAACATCAAGTTTTGAGGGTTTAATCTGTTCATTTCAGTCCAAACCCTAACTAACATCAAACTATGATTAAACAATGATAATTGATTCAATTGTTGATAGGGAAACGTTGGTTTAGTGTTTTAGGGGGAGATAATTCAAAAACTTAGGGTTTTAATCCATAAAAATTGATCAGTTGATTAGTTTTAGACTCGAACTCTAGTTTTTATTTGAAAACACTGAAACAATGTTGGTTTGATAAAATTGATTGTTTTGAAACATTAATTGGTGTTGTTACTTGCAAACTGAATTAAAATTACAAGTTTAAATCCACTGAATTTCAAAATTGAAAATTTGAATTGAAGAACAGTTCCTTCGCCCCTTTCGAACGGTCGAACGTGTAAAACTGGGCGAAGGAGATTTTTGTTTGGGCAAATGAATTTCAAATGGGCGAATGAAACATTTAATCCAAAATTTTCACATTCGAACCCTTTTAACTTCTCATTCGTACTCAGAATCTCTCATTCGCACCTCCGAATGGGCGAATGTAGAGATCAAATACCAAATTTCCAATTTTTGTATATTTTGTCGATTTTTAACATGTTTACTTGTTTTGTTTTGCAGTATAACCATGTCTGAACAGGAAAAACCTACTGAACAAGCAGGATCATCTGCACAAGCTGCTGAGAAAGGAAAGGAAGAACTTTTGCCGTTCGAGAATGCGCATAATTGTTGTGCATATCTTGGGGACGTGAAGAAGCACACTGAGTTCACAGAGATTATCGAGTTTCTAAAGAGAAGTAGGGTGATAGATGCAATTGCTACACCTGCTATTATCAACCGAGACTTGCTACAAGAGTTCTGGACGAACGCGAAGATGGATTTCTTGGAGTGTGAATCATCTCTGGTTAGCAAGATTCAAGGACAGTTAGTTATTGTTTCAGAGAATGATATCAGGGAAGCTTTGAAGCTTCAAGATGAAAAGACTGATCCCAGAGAACTTAGCTTTACTGAATACAGGAAATGCTTTCTAAGGATGAAGTATAACGGGCCGATTACTGATGGTTCGTTACACAAGGGAAAGCTTTGTTCCCAATTCAAGTACTTGGCACATGTCATGATTCATGTATTTGGTTCAGCAGCAGGAGGTTATGATTTGATGAGGAAGAGTATTAGCTCGATGATGGTTGCACTGATATTGAACAAACCGTTCAACGTATCAGGGATGCTTATGGAACATTTATTGGAACCGGTTAGAGGCACAAGGAATTTGAAGTTTTTGTTATATCCAAGATTCCTTCAAATGATATTTGATCACAAGTATAAGAAGTTGAAGAGGGATCCGAAGCAGATCATAGTTCAAGAGCATATGTCCATCAATGCATTGGCAAGAATGAAGGCTTATAAAGGCTTGTCGGTGAATGAACGACCACCTGTTAGACGTTTATTTGGGCATTTTGCGAGAATTGATTATGTGGATCCTGGTAAAGATGAGGTAAGGCATGCTGATAGTGCATCAGACGAAGACAATCCATTACATCCTGTTGACCCTGAAGCAAAGCGAAAGCGACAGGTTGTGAATGTGGGAGCAAAGAGTGGCAAAGGTAAAGAGAAAGAAATCAGGATTGAAGTTGTTCCCGAGACTAATCCTGCAAAGAAGAAGAAAGTGTCGAGAAGGCAGAAGAGCGTGGCTAAGAAAGGTTTACACCTTGTTGATGAAGCGTCAGTCGATTCTGAAGAGACGCAAGAGGATGAACGTTGGGATTCTGAGACTGAGACTGTAAAGACTACCACGCCCAAGGCCACTGTGGCTGGTGAGTCTGCCAGTCTGAATAGATCATTGGAGGAACAGAGAATGAATAGCCCTATTCACTTAGATGAAGAGGATGAGGGATTAGGTTTGGGAGCAGGAGATTTTCCTGGTTCACCAGTTCAGGGGGAGAAACCAAAGAAGCCCCAATTTAAGAAGAAAGAAAAAGTGTTGAAGCCTGCAAAGAAACAAGCTAGAGAGATTGAATCGTTAGTAGCAGGAAAGAAGTTGCCACCTGCTTCAAGCTCGAAATCACCAGTTGCTGCTCCAGCCTCGAAGAAGCAGAAAACCACAACTACTTCCAGTACTGAACAGGAAGCTGATATACCTGTTGACGCTTTTAATGAAGCATTGGATAATGTACTGAAGAAGATGAAGAAGGGTAAACTGCCTGAGGTTGCTGAAGTTTCTAATCGAAAGGTTGCAGTGGATAGTGATGTGATGAACACTGTTAACCGAAAACTTACTGAGATGATGAATATTATAAACAAGCAGCAGACTGAGATTGATCAATTGAGAAAGAACGACTCAAAGATGTTGGATGTCGTTGTTACATCACATGAGAATAATGAGGAACTGAAAAAGAAGATTAAACGGTTGCAGAAGGATAATAAGAAACTGTTAAAACATGAGCAAAGGAACACCAGAAGGTTTATAGCTTTGAAGGAAGAGAACAAGAAGCTAAAAGAGAGTAATAAAAGCATGGATAATCTGATTGAAGATTTATACTCTCGAGCTCCTCAGTTAAAAGAAGGTGAAGAGGATAAAGATCAAGATGAGGAGCAGGTTGATTTCGAACTGTCTGATGATGAGGAGGAGGATGATGAGGATCTTGATGAAGATGCTGGAAAGGCTCCTAAAAAGAAGAAGGATGATGGAGATGATGATAGTTTGAATGATAGATCTGGTGATGATAGCAGCTCTGCATTTGATGATGATGATGATGATAATGATGATGATGATGATACAGATAAATACAAGTATGAGAAACAGGAATCTGGAAAAGGAGGAGAATCTAGTTCTAAAGCTACTGGAGGATCAGTTGATGATGATACGATCTTTTGGAACGATAAGCTGAAGTCATTATCTGAAGAAGATAAACAGATGTATCGCCAGATGCTAACTGATCGAGTCTGGACGATCGACATGACCAGCAGATTCTCTGAGATTTTTGAATCTTGTGACAGGGTGCTTGAATTAGAATATAATGATCCAGATTTAGAAGATGGTGAAGTTTCTGCGGCAATGACAAAAGAGATTTTGGAAGGTTTAGCGAAGCAGGTTGGGAAAACGTTAGAAGAACTATTGGCTGATAACCAGATTCCTGATCTACCTGAAAAGGAAGCTGGAAATCATTCTGATGATCATGACGTACCTGTGTTTGAGGAAATTGATGTTGAAGATGTGACCAGTGAAGAGTATCCAGAATATTTTAAGAAAGATAAGGATTCTGGATTTACTGCATTCACTGATGATCTATTGAATGAAGCTGAGAGACTTGCAAAAGAGAAGAGTGATAAATTTGTTGATGAAGTCTTCAAGGGGTATGATAATCCGCATATCAAACAATTCGATAGCTTGAAAGAGTTACTGAGGAAACTAAAAGAGAAAGAGGCCAATCGTCCGAAAGCAGAGATTTAGGGTGGCTTTTATAAACTTCACAACGAAATGTTTAAAGGAAAAGCGTTGGGTTGGAAGTTTATAAAGCGGTTGAAGTGTGTTGCTGTGAAGTGGGAGAAGGGGATACTCTATTTTGAAAGATTTCATGATTTGAAGACTCTCCCATACTGGGCTATTCGTGATATTTGTCGACATAAGTTGACTGGGTCGTTAAATGATCACATTGCCTATTTTGCTGATAAGATGGCAAGAGAAAGCAGGACGAAGTGGAATCTTTTTGCTCCTCAGTATCCAAAGCGGATTGTTCACAAGAAAAACATTGATGATATAACCGGTTTGCCCAAGGTGACTCTAAAGTACAAACCACCCAAAGTGTTGAAACATATTCCATTGTTGCAGATTCCTCAACACTTTGCAAAAGACTTTATCTGGTGGTATTATGACTGGAAGATTGCAGAGGCTGTGATAGTGTTGAAAGACGGAGACAAGAATTTCAAAAAGATACACATTTTTGATCCCATGTGGTTGGTGAATTGTTCACATGAGGACATCATTATGTTGTATTACAATCCCATATTCAGCGATGTGAAGGATGCTGAACAAGCAAGTAAATACCAGCGTGTGGTATTTCTATGCTTTGCTCATGACATTAATGTCGGATGCAACTACGATAAGAAGCTTGGCAAGTTTGTTAAAGTTCAAGAGGTTCCTGAAGTGAAGAAGAAAAGGCCAAAGCAAGTGTTTGAAAAGGTGATGACGTTAGAACAGAAGAAACAAGTGCACATAAAGATTATGAACAAGATTATGGACCAAGAGCGTAAACAATCCAAGCGTAGTCGAGGGGGAGTTTGTAGATGCATTATTGTGCGACTAATGCTTTGGATTACAATAAACCTATGTTAGTGTTGATTGTCGAACGGGCGAAGGAGGTGATAGTTGGGCGAATGAAGAATTATGAAGGTGCGAAGGAGAGAAAAGATGCGAAGGAGAGACTAAGGGGCGAATGTAGAATTAATTGTTATGTCATGCTTGATTCGCACAATGTGATTGGGCGAACCTGCACATTCGACCATGCAATATGGGCGAATGTGCAGGCCTATAAATAGATTAAGCAATTTTTGAAAGTTGGTGGTTGGTCATTTTATTCCCTCTTGTTTTGTGTCTCTCCCTAGTGTTTGTGTCAACTTATTTTCACGTTAGATTTGATTGTAAACATTATTAAAACGTGTAATTCAAGTTGTTTATGAATGAGAAAAAGCATTGAAAGATGATTTCTGTGTTTTGATTGTTTGATTATCATTATTGTGATTGATTCAGGGATTCCGCACCTGAATCAAACTTGTTTGATCAATCTCTTTGTAGATTTGACGATCCTAAGCGCTTACACAAACGCTCTGCCACGGGCTTGATCCTTGGCCTTGGGACAGTCCTTTTGGAAATGTCCTGTCGCACCACACTCGAAACACTCGTTTCGGGCAGGAGGAGTGTTGGTGGTTTTCGCTCTGCAGTTAGCGGTAGAATGACCACGACGGTTGGAGTTCTTGCACAAAATGTTGTCACAAGTACCTATGTGATGGTAGTTGCATTTGCTGCAATGAGGATGAGGTCCGCTGTACTTGCGTTTGGGTTCCTCAGTAGCAGTAGCAGTAAAGACTTTCACAGGGTCCTGCGGTCGGTGAGAGGAGTGCTTGCTCTTCCGGTTGTCGGAACGTTTGCGCTTGTTCCCGGAACTCTCACTGATAACTGTTACCTTCTGGGTCAGTGATCCCATGCGTACCGCGTCGTCGGTCAGACTCTGAGCTAGGGTAACCGCAGCCTGGATGGTGGAGGGTGCCGATGCAGTGACCATACTGCGGATCTTTGGAGACAGACCCCAGATATACCTCTCGACTCTCTTGTACTCAGGGGTGACCATGTATGGGACTAGTCGAGAGAGTTTTTGAAAACGAGTGGTATATGTAGTCACATTGGCATCCACCATTGCAAGGTTCCAGAACTCGGTTTCCAGCTTTTGCAGTTCGCTTCGAGGACAGTACTTGTCCATGAGCATTGTTTTGAGATCGGCCCAGGCAAGACTGTATGCCGTTTCTCTTCCCAAGGTTTGTACCTGCAGATTCCACTAGGTGAGGGATTCATCCTGAAAGGTACAGGTGGAGTACTTTACCTTTTGAACCTCGGAGCAATAACTAATGTCGAGGACTGATTCGGTTTTCTCTATCCACCGAACAATTCCTACAGCACCTTCATTACCACAAAAGTTCCATGGTTTGCATGCCATGATGGTTTTGTACGAACAGTCGTGACTAGAGTTTCCAGCCACGTGGTCTGTTTCGCTTCGGTGACGCCCGGTATCACCAGATCCTCCGCTTGAGTCGGCCCGGGCTGCATCGTAAGAGCAATCGCCTCGGCGATTACCCTGGCCAACTCGGCGGGTGTGGACGGTAGTGGCTCGCCTTCGGTCGTTCGTGTGGAATGTCGGGTCTGCATGACTAAATGATGGAACACAATAAACATGAGTATAACATATAAACACACCATAACCAACATAGTCATATAATCAACCCATACATCACTACATCACATCATCTCATAGTTTCGCAAAAGCAGTTAGGTTTTTAATACAAAACAGGCAGCTGAACCACAATTAGTTTTTAGATCATAACATCCATAGTCACAAAACATCATTAGTCAATCACATGCATAATCATCATAAACCATAATCTAAGAATGGGGTGGGGAAAGCAGCAGCAAGAGAAATAATAGCCTCCCTCATACGACTATCTGTCTCCATTGCCCTACGCTCTAACATCTCCACTCGTCTACCCATCTCCGATCGCTCTAATATGGCGGCTAACCTCCCCTACTCGGACTCTGCTAAATGATCCTCGAGCTCCTGAACTCGGCCCTCCAGAGCCACCAGCTGAACGTCATGGGATATGAGTACACTGCGCTCGGAGCGGAGGGGCCTCCCCGATGAGCCTCCCAAGCTCATGGTCTCGAGGTCATCCTCCTCCTCTCGGTGCGCAAGGTCGCTAGTAAGACTAGGTAGGTAAGGCCGTTTGTGGACCTGTGAACGCCTCTTGAGCCTCCTCGATGGCTCACCTACCTCGATGGCTAAGGGTATAGGCTCAGAAATAGTCGGCTGGACGGGTTTAGGAACAGGGACAGGGTCGGTAGGGATAATCGGGGTCCTAGCAGGTATCACTAAGGCCTGTCGAGTCCTCTTGCGAGGAGTACACCTAGTGACTAAACGTCTCAAAGTGTCTAGGCGTAAGTAGGGGTTTAGGCTGGCCGGTGGAGATGAGACAGAAGGGGTGACAGAAGGATGGGGGTCAGAGATAGCTAGGGGTGGAGTGTCATCGTCCGCCTCGTCGGCGGAAGTACGTCTCGGATCCGGAGGTGAGTCAATGTCCATCTCATAATCGGAGATCCACCCATTATGATGGGACTAGGGGGCTGGCTGAGTGAGAGGTAAATCATCCTCCTGGGAATCATTTGCGAAATAATCCTCTAACTCAGGTGAAGAAACGAGATGAATAGTGATGACCATGTTTCCTGTCACAACACGCACATATATGTAAACAATCACATGTATAAATAAATAACCATGGTACCTGTATGTCTTCGTGGAGCGGCTTGAGGTTTGAGGGGTGCAAGGCGGACTTCGTGGCACTTGGTGAAAACGTTTCGAAAAATACTTTTAAGTTATAGTTGACTCAAAAGAATCTTAGGTCGCTATTACCTCGTGCTCTGATACCAATCTGTCACACCCCGCCTAGGCGGAAACACGGGAATGCAACGACCGAAAGGTTTTCAAGCACAAGGTTCAAGCAATACACATTTATTCAAAATAGTACCACCATAAGATGGAATTTGTCATGATCTTATTGAAAATTTAAGCATAATGTAAGCACATAATCATTGTCTTATGGAAATTGAAAACATAATGTTATGAAGCTGACAAAAGCCATCCAAGTGATACCACGGTGTGCATGCTCGAACCCTTCCTTCAACCCTCTGTGGCCCTCCATTAGTTACTTGAAACACATGCATAAGGAGTTTTGTCAACAATAATGTTCGTGAGTCTATGGGTTTTGATCGTACTGCAAAATGAACGTGTCATCCGTGTTTGACCAATCGTAAGCTAGCTAAGCAAATGATCACTGTGAGAACCATGAGTCCTGTAACCAAACCTCTTGACTGTGGTGTCTCGTGCATTGTACATTAAAGACAATGTATGTATAGTAGAATACTAACACTCTTTTGCATGTGGCAGGTTAGAGCGACTAACCAAGAGTGGGGGTGTCAACCCAATAGATCTATTAAAGTGTTCCATGGCTAAATTTCTAGCTAATGGTTACAGTGAATGATGTACGAGGACTAGTGAGCTCATGAACCAAATGTCTCATGTTCCATATGGTAGTCATGCTAGAATGTACACACACTTGAAATTGACACAAGTATTGATGCATGTATTTCCCCCAAAATGTAAAATAATAAAATGGGGCCATAGAAAACTCACATGTTTGAGTCGTGTGGGGTCTAGTGAGCTAGTAGATGATCAATGGCCTGACAAATGATACCCTATGATCATTATGGACATGGTAAGTCATCTGGATGTTGTTTATCATACAAATTGTTCACCTGACACTTGTGGACCATTGTGTTTAGTGTGTTTCATTGTTCATGATACTTGTAAATGTTCCAACAAACATATAGTTCCAAAACTTTGTTGTTTCGAAATGTAATATCCATGGTGAACCGTATTAGGCCTCACATGGGGTATTTGGGCCGTATATTGGCATCAAATCGCCATGTGTGGTTGGTTTTTGAGAAAACATCGTTTAACACATGTTTAGAACCCTTTTCAAGTTCATTTATAGTTAACACATGGTTCGGCTTCCATTAACATATGTTAGTTTAATGTGACCGATTAGTGTTCTTTGTACAAACACAAATTGCGATTTATCAATGAATCATTTTAACCATTTCTAGGCTTATTCAAGCCTTGTAGTGTTATTACATGACATGTTTGTGAGTTTTGCATCATTTTAAGTCTTGATCACCATGTGGTTAGCCATAGCTTAAAGCTTAAGCCAAGTGAGCTTGCACTTATGAAATCCGATTCATTTCATGGTGATAAAAGTCGTGCATGGTTTCAAAAACATAACTTGACTACTTGTAATTGTATTAATGCCGACTATAGTGATGTTAAAACAATATTATGTGAACATACACTAGTGTTAAGACAATGTGGTAAGTAGTTAGCGAATTATCTTTAAACAAAGCAATGTAACTAGTTTTATGTGTTAAGGCCGATTGGTAGGGGTTGGATGAACATTCTAAGTCGATTATAGAAGACTAAAGAACTTGGATTACTTACCTAGTGGAGCAAAGTGAGGATGGCCGATGGTTAGAGCCTTCGGGTATCCTAGTGTTCTCCTAAGCTTGCACTTGGTGGTTATTGAGTGATGGTGAGGGTGGTTCGGCCTAGAGAGAGAGCCGAGAGAGTTAGAGAGTTGTGTGGTGTTTTCAAGCGTTCTTTGAGGCTCCTATTTATAGTGGATCGATGGCAAGATGACAAACAAAGGAAAGGTATTAGTTTCTTCCTAGGGTGGTGGAGTGTTCAGGCTCTTTAGGCACATTTTGGTGTAAGACATTGTGTAAGACACATGCCATTATTTGGCATGCTTGGCCGCCTCTTGGGAAGGAGCAAAAGAAAAGAGGGAGTTGACTTTACATAGGAGATTGAGTTCTTGTTTTGGCTTCTATCTATTTTGGTGAAAGTGTTTGACAACTATACATATGTCCTTGTCTTCTCCTTGCTTTGGCCGATTAGTAGCTTCAACCAAAGCGGATGGAATTGACTTGGATCACCTAGTTGTCATAGATTGCTTGATGCCAAAAGAGTGCAAGTGATCACCTCATCTTCCTTCTAGATGGATTACATCTTGCAATGGGGTGTGTTGGGAACCGATTCCCTTCTTGTTTCCTTGTATAGAGTCGGCTATAGGTTTCTAGGACAATTAGACTAGGTAGTGACATTCCCTTCCTTCCAAAGCATGCCTCTAGGTGTTCTCATGGGCCGCAAATTAGGAGTAGGGTAGGGATGTTTGTTTGTTTCTTCACTTGGTATAAGAGTGGTGAGATCCTAGTGAGATTGTAGCCTTGGTGCCATTCCTTTAGTCCTTTGGCCGAGATAAGTACAAGAAGAAAAGGTGCAAACTTTGATGATAGTGATGTTATCCCTTGTCATGCTTTTAGTTGATCAAAAGGGGAAGGATAAGAGAGCATGTTATGAGAGTTGACATTTCCTTTTTAGTGTAAGGTTTGGACACACACATGGTGCTTTGGTGATTGTGTTTTTCAGCCGAAGCTAATAGTAAGAGTGGGAGGTTTTGTTATTTTTCTAAATCAAGTATGAATTCTTCTCTTAGATAGTATCTATGGGGTGCCAAATGATCATAAGGGGAATGGCAAGGATAGATAGAGTAGAAGCTAAGTATTTTGGCATGTGGATGTGTGTATATAATGTCGTGTGTGTGTATATACATATGTTTGTATATCTCTAAGACAACAAGCTTGGTTATGATCCAATACTTAACATGTTATGTAAGAAAAATCGGCCTATTCATGTTAATAGTATTGTGATTGTTCGTTGTATAGCCTCTAGTACACCTTTGATATAGGAATATAATCTGGTTTCACAGGAGTAAGAGTTTGTTAAGTTCCATGCCTCTTAATGACGACATTAACGTGTATTTTGTTTCACATGTGTCATGGGTTTGTTGAATGATTTCCCATGATGGTCTTTGTGTTCACAATCGTGTGTTAGAGGTGCATTAGCATGTGTTAGAGGGCATAACCTCTTGTAATGCTTGTTTTGATGGTGTGTCCGGGTGTTGTATGACTAAACAAGTGCATTATGTTGAGTTTTCTGTTTAACTCGTGCTCTACTAACCTGAGGGGGGGGGTATAATGTATGCAAATTGTCTAAATATGCACATATAATGAAGTCATAACTGAAACATGTACGGACGTTCACCTGTTACGTTGACTGTTGTCACATTGACCTAATTGAACCCGTTAACAATCCGGACCCTTTTGACCCCACCCTTAAAAGACCTGGACCGTTTAGATCCAAACCGAATCATTCTGTACTAAACATGCCCGTTATTTACTAAGTACATATATATCTAATATTTACATATATCGTACATTTTAAAAAAAAGTGTATGTATTTATTTGGCGCGTCATTTAAAATAAAATTATTTTTTTTATATGTAACCAATATCTACACATGTTGTACATTTTAAGCATGTGTAGGTATTTATTTTGCCATGTCATTATCGAAAACTAAAATAAGAATTTATATATTTGATTTATCTACATATTTGTTTAAATATATTATGTGTTGGTAACATAATCATTTACCTACACATAACAAAATTTTACCATATGTGTGGGTAGTTTAACATTTAATTGATTTCAATTTTGGGGGGGGGGGGAATTTTCCCACCAACTCCAATGTGTAGATAAAACGAATTACCAACATATATTAAGTGTTAGTTGTTATTTAACATAAATCATCAACAATTACCTACACATGTACAAAAATGTGTAGATATTTACCCACTCATTTACATTTGTAGGTAAGTTATGTGTGGGTAAACACCCCAAATTCTTGTACTGTGTTACGAGCAGTTAGAAAACAGATGCTATATAATATCTATTATTCCACATTTTTTCTTTAAACTGAGTTTGGAGTTTGAGACCTTTTTATAGGGTAGTATAGAACAGATTTTGAACTTATAGAGTTTCTACAATTTTATATTTTAATGCAAAAGATCATATTGAATTCAGTTTGTCAATTTAGTAGATGGATGATGTTTTCACATTTCAAACTTGTATTTTTAGAAAAATACAACCATTGTTAATGAACAAACAAATGATCACAAACAAAAAATTATTTGATTTTACTTAGGTCTTAAAAAAAACATTTATCGTACTATCATTAAGCAAATGTTGTCCATTAAAGTAGAGGGTTAAATTATAACCATTGTTAATTAAAGTCAATAGTAAAAACCAAAAATACAGAAACCAACAAAAACTTAAACTTCCAATCCACTAAGAATGCCTCACCAAAAAGATCAAACCATAAAGCATGTTTCATCCTCTGATTAAACCGTCATATCTGCAACATCCGTCTCATCATCATCTTCAGATGGGTTTGCATCATCTGCTTCTTCATATTCATTTTCTTGGGCGTCCTTCCTTCCCATATGTCTACTTGAGCCTTCACCATCTTCCCGAGGTTGACACCAAAGTCTGCTGCAGTTGGGTTCAACAGTGGTTTTTCATATAATTTTTTCAGAAAATCTACATCATCTACGAAGCAGATGTTTTGAGGTTTGAAATATCCTGTGTGGCCATCATGAAAAGTAATCTTCAGTTCAAACACATCTGACATAAACTCCCAAGAAATCACATCACGAGGTTCACAATTTTTGAACATCTTCTTAAGTTTTCTCTCTAGCCTTCGTGATTCCTCAGTTTCCCAACTCGAATGGGTACCAAGTTTCAACATTTTTTTGAGAATTTGTTTATTACAATTAGCAAGTATACCTTCCGGGGAATGGTATATGCGTTTCTTGCTGTCAGTGAACTTTAGGATGAATTTCTTTTTCTAACACCACCATATCGATAATTGTCTATTTTCTGACAATTTTTTTCTCTTCAGTTTTGGGATTGAGAAATCATTTTGGAAACACAATTAGGAAAAAGAAAAGATATGTGGCCTAGATGTGTTATAGTATTCTTCGTTTTATAGGAGTTTTGTAGGGGAGTGGGCTGGGAAGTTAAGGCGATGTGGATGGTAATCAACAATTCTGCCTACACATTAACACAAATACACATGGTATTTAGCTATTAAACCTTAAAGGTTTGCAATTAACAAACGAAGAAGGGAATTCTACCCTACCACAAAACACAAGAGCATACACCCCTGAGAATTATTACAACTAAGCACTCAATAAGAGACATCATAGCATACTTAAAACAAATATAGTTATTGGGGTTCCTTCTAACACTTTATGTATCTAAGTGTTCAAAGCATCCCAACCTATGTGTCGTGCATTACGCACTACATAATAAACTTCCCATACTACATCAAAATGTAAAGGCACTAACCGCCCATTTATGACTTCATGCAATTAAGCATCCAATGAGGTGTAAATATATGTATATACATACATACATACGTCAAAAATAAGGATTACCTCTTGGCGTGCAGCTACCCAGCAGTTGACATTTCTTACTAACAGTTTGGTCCCATACCAGATTCGAGTTCAAGCACAAACTGCTTGAATCTCTCGAACCATTGCTCTGATACCAACTTGAAAGACCCTCTAATCCGGCAGGTCAAACACTTGGCATTCAAAGACTAAAACCATAATTAATACTTAAGAAGTCTTATTTTATTATCAAAAAAACACGCAGCGAAAAGAAAATGGTTTAAATTAATCAAACATGTTCCCCACAATGGGTCAAAGCATATTTGTAAAACAAAAACAATAAGTTTAGAAAAGAGTTTTCTTGCAATAAAGTAGTATCTTCTTATTCGAAATGTCAACCGCCTCTGAGTAGTCCTACAACATGCCAGGGCATCCCTTTTATTCTTCAAATAGCTGAAATCAATCTAACGTGTATGCAAAAGTCAGCTATGCTGAGTGAGTTCAAGTTTTATTAATTTATATATTTGTCAATTTAAGAATTAACAAAATACCTCAACCTCAGAGTTAACAATAAGCGCAAACCGCTAATTTGTTCCCTAAGCAAAAATGTAAAGTCTATAATAAGCGCAATCCACCTACGTAACATAAGACTTTATCTTAAATCTACAATAAGCGCATTTCGCCTATTTGTCACAAAATCACAACAAGTCTACATAAGCGCATATCGCCTACTAAGACTCAAACCATAACTATAAATCAGAGCAGACATACTGTAAAACTATCATAGCTCAATTTATAAAACCAGGTAACCGTCATACACAGTTTATATATATATATATATATAACCCAAGGCAAGTCCCGATCTAACAAGCAAGGTTTTAAATACGTGGCCCAGACATTAAGCGCATTCCGCTTATTAAATAAAAACTTAAGCCACATTTTAATCAAGACAACCGTCTATTCATATATATAACAACACATATAACTCAAGCCATATAATAACACATTAGGCGCATTCCGCCTACTTATAAAAATATTTACAACTTTATAAAAAATATTTTGTGACTTCATAAAAATAATCTTGGTAGTTTAGCATGCACGTCAGCCCAAAAATATTTAGAAGAACAATAACTAAAAGAGTGGGCTTAAGAACTCACAGGTTGCAAAGCTCCCAACTCCGCAAGCTAAGCGTATCGAACTAAATCATCAGGCCAAAATCTCTGTGTACTTGTCATCCTTGGCGCGTTTTTCTACTCTAAACGCTTGTAACAAAGATGCGAATGAAATATTGTTTTTCTCATAACTTGATCATATGATCTTCATTTCGCGCGATCCACATATCCACGAAATCGTTTCAACATTCCCGACCTCTGAAAAGTATTTGTGTTGACCGCCGATGCTGCTACTGCTGCCAGCACGCCCTTCTGTGCGTCAGCTCATCCGGTTCTGCGCATCTGTTTTTTCAAAGCCTGAAACCTTGTCATCCTATGTTGGGTCTGCTGACCTGGAGAAGAACAGATGATTGGAAAGCCAAAATATGCTATCTATTTGATCCTTGAATAAACAGTCTTTACAACTTACTTCTCCCAAAAGACTGCTGACCCTAACTACTGTTCTATCCAAACAACTGCTCAACAACTGCTGATACAAAGAACTGCTAAGGAAACAACTGATGAAGAACAACTGCTGACCAAAGGTCTGATAAAGAGCAACAGCTGATACAAGTACTGAAGACCAAAGCACTGCTGGAACCAACAGCACTTAGGCTCCAGCAGTGGATACAAGACCATCAGAGTTTATCTTTAACAGCTGTTTATTATCAGTGCTTTCAATGTAACAGTAGTTTGTATAGCAGATGTTTAAGTTTGTTATTCTGTTAGAGGTCACTGTCTTAGGTGACGTCAGCCTAGGTCATCAGTGGTTTGAGTCAGTCTATAAATAGAACAGTGCATGTACTGTTCTATTGTATCACACACAAAACATTCTCTCTGACAAACAACTGTGTGATCAGGCTGAGGGGGAGTAACTTGTACGATTGTAATCTTTGAATTAATGAAAGCATTCGATCGAAAAACATTTACTCTCTTGTTTTGATTTACAGTTTATTATTCCGCTGCACCTTCATTCTATTTTCATTCCATTATTATCATCTTTTAGTTAAACAATCAAAACAAACAAACTCAGATCCTAACAATTGGTATCAGAGCTTGGTCAATTAAATTCGATCTAACAAATCAATTTAATAATCAGCTCACAATTATTGATATCGTTTGTCAGTTTGATTGAAAACAGAGTAATAGTTTAATTTCGTTTCAACCGTTGTTAAACAGACTTTGTTCTTTTGAAAAATCAGAGAATGGCTTCTATCAATCACGATCCACATAACACTGGCACGAACAACAAGCCACCGATGCTTGTCAGATCTGAATACAATATCTGGCAACGTCGGATGAGCCATGTTCTAGCTCAACAAAACACTGGGTGTTGGAAGTCGGTTATCTTCGGACCACATGTTCCGACTGTGCCGAGTACTGAAGATCCCAAAGTGTTTGAGCCAAAGAAACTTGAAAACTACTCCGACCAGGATTTTCAGAAAATTGAGCTAGATGCTAAGGCCTTCAGTATTGTGGCCATGGCTCTACCCAATGATATATATGCTGGGTTGTTACACTGTAACAGTGCAAAGGAGTTGTGGGATGCACTGAAAGAGCAGTTTGGTGGGACAGAGGAGGTTATTGAAAACAACCGTGAAATACTTAACCAACAATATGAAACATTCAGTCATGTCAAAGGAGAGTCATTAACTCAACAGTTTGAGAGATTTAACTGCTTAATTAGTGAACTAAAATTGGTTGGTCTTACTTACCCTCATTCAACTTTGAACCATAGGTTTTTAAGATCATTACCAGACAAATGGGACACTATTGCTATTGTTATGAGAAACTCAATAGGATTTAAAGACCTATCACTGACCCAGCTTCATGGTAAGCTCTTGACCTATGAAAGAGAGCTTAACCAGAAAAAGAAGCTCCAGGACTCTGGAAAAGTGTCTGATGACTATGTGTTTGGGAATACAGCACTTTTGGGTCATGATGAGGTGCCTGGAAACACAAAGGATCAGAGTTATGATCATTTTATTGACATAACTTCAGGTTTTAACTCAGGTTTTAACTCTGATTCTTATTCACCAAACTATGCTTTCACAGCAAGTGGTGGTGATATACAGGCATCTGATAACATATCCTTTGAGTATGATGACCTGAAATACTTTGACCCTGATGATTTGGAAGAAATGGACATTATGCACCAATTGGCCCTTCTCAGTGTAAGAACTAATAATTTTTACAAGAAAACTGGGAGAAGGTTTCCAGGGTTGACTGGCAGATCTAAGGTGGGGTTGGATAAATCAAAGATCAAGTGTTATAAATGTCATAGGTTTGGTCATTTTGCTAGGGAATGTAGGGGTCAACATGGTACACCTATGATAACCTATCCAAATCAAAGACCACAGACCAATACTTATCAGAATTCCTATAATACCCCTGGACCAAATGTGCAAAACACTGCTCATTTTGCACAGTCCTCAAACACTGTTCCTGCCCAGTATGTCCAAACCACTGTTCCTCAGATCCATTATGTGCAAACACCTGTTGCTCAACCACCTGTGCAAACGACTGCTGCTCCATCCTCTGCTCCTGCAGAGACCAGTCAACAGAGCTTCTTTACACAAGGCTTTGTTGATTGGAGCAGTCTACCTGATGAGCTAACAGATAAGAATTTTGCACTAGTTGCCAAAGCTGAAAATGAACCAGAAAACTTTTGTTTCATGGCTAAGGTTGATGAGATTGAATCTGAGGAAGTGGTAACTGAATCTGATGTTGTGACTGATGATATTGTTAGTGAAGTTGTTGCAGGTGAAAAACCTGAAGAAGAGGTTGTGAATCTCTCAGATCCCTGGGGTGCATCTGATGAATGTGAGTGCAAGTGTGATTGTGCATTGATGGCTGCTGCTAAGGTATCTCCTCAAATTCTTAAAGAATTGTGTTCTGACAAATGTGTAATAGCATTTGCTAACATCAAAGAGGTGAATGAAAACCTTAGAAAGAAAATTTTGGATGATGAAGTTAAGTTTGAAAAACTCACAAAAGATTTGAAAACAAGTTTAACTGCAAAAGAATCTGAAATTAGCAGTCTAAAACATGAAGCAACTATTACCAAAGACCAGCTCCAAACTATGATAACAAAATATCAGAGTTGTAAAAGTGAGCTCGAGTCCACCCAAGTTGAATGTAAAAAATGGGTGGAATCATGTAGAGGTTTTGAGATGCTACTCAACAAACAAACCAAAAGTCATGTGAAGTTTGGCTTTGGTTTTGCAACCACTGCTCCAGCTTTTGAAAACACTGACACAAAGAGTCAAAAGTCTGTTGAGATAGTACCAACAAACCTGCAGGGTCAAGAGATTAAAATCACTGAACCAAATGGTAAGAAAATTGTTCTTGAAAAACCAGAAGGTTCCTCATCTTTTGCTGAACTTGAAAAGTATGAATTTAAACCTACTTGGTCTGATGAGTGTGATACTCTTGAGAATTATAAACCTGTTGATTTTAAAACCCCTGAGGGTAAAACAGCTCCTCAGGCAAGGGCCATTCCCTTGGCAAAAGTCATTCCCCTGAAAGATTCTCCAGCAGATGCTCAAACATCTGCTGAAAAGAAGCCTGAAAAGGGGAAGAAGAAAGAAAAGACTGTTAACTTGTTTTGTGATTTCTGTGAAAAGAAGAATCATGTCACCAAAAACTGTTTTCTTCTAAAAGCATATGATATCAACAAAGGAACAAGTGAATGTGATTCAAAAGCCACATGCTCAATATGTGGGAAAAAGAATCATAAGACTAAAGAGTGCTTGTATCTCAAAAATTTTGATGTAAAAATACAAGAATACAAAGCAAAAACTCTTGCAAATCCTGTGGTTAGTACTCCTAAAGGAAAGCCCAAACAGACCTTCACACCTGCCCAAACATCTGTTACAAAAAGGCTTGAAACATCTGCTTCTAGAGATGTCCAAGTAACAGATGCTCCACCCACAAGCAAATACCCAAGAGGTTATGGTCAACCTCCATGTCACAGTCTGCCACATGTTTATGAGGAGCCAAAAAGACCCTCTAAACCAAGAGTGAACAGAAATCCATATGGGTATTATCATCTGTCAGGAAGTGATCAAACAACTGCTGCCCCAAGTGCTGACATACAAGCACTGGCAAATGGTCAGCAGCAGTTGTTGACCTTAATTCAAAAATTGGTCCAAACCACTGATCACCTTCCAAAACTTGAGTCTGAAAGGTTTGAGGATCCATCCAAAGCCAATTTGGCTTTGGACACTCACCAAAACTAATCATTTACTGATGTGCAGGGAGCTTCTGCTTGTTTAGATAGTCTTTGGTATGTAGATAGTGGAGGTTCCAGGCACATGACAGGATGTAGAGCCCTACTTCTGGACTTCTTGGCTCATGGAGGGGGTGATATATCTTTTGGTAATGATTCTAAAGGTAAGGTGTTGGGTTCAGGGACTGTACAAGCAGGAAAACTCAAGTTTGAAAATGTCAATCTTATTGATAATCTCAAGTTTAATCTTCTGAGTGTTTCACAAATGAGTGACAAAGGTTATGGCTCATTTTTCACAAAGAAAACTTGTAAGATTATTGGGCCAGAAGTGGTGAAAAAGATTGATACCATTATTGCTGAGAGCAAAGCACAGCTTGTTGCTCATAGAAGTGGCAATGTGTATGTTGTTGATATGTTAAAGGACAATCCTATGGCAAATGTCTGTCTGTTTTCTGCTGCCTCCACTAAGGAGACAGAATTGTGGCATAGGAGACTGGGTCATACCAACCTTAATACTATCAACACACTCTCAAAACAAAGCCTTGTCAGAGGTCTACCATCAAAAGAATTTAAATGTGATGAGCATTGTGTTCCTTGCTTAAAAGGGAAACAACATAAAAGCTCTTACAAATCCATTGATGAGTCCAAAACTAGTCAGTGCTTACAACTGTTGCATATGGACTTGTTTGGCCCTGTTAAAATCATGAGTCTAAGAAGAAAAAGATTTTGTCTTGTCATAGTTGATGATTTTTCTAGGTTTACATGGACTTACTTTTTACACTCTAAAGATGAGACTGCAGGTATATTGAAGGATTTTGTCACCAAGGTTGAAAAACAGTATGACTTGCCAGTAAAAGTCTTCAGGAGTGACAATGGAACAGAATTTAAAAATAAGGAGTTAGATGACTTCTGTGTGTCAAAAGGGATTGTGAGGCAGTTCAGCATCCCAAGAACACCAGAACAAAATGGGGTAGTTGAGAGGAAAAATAGAACTCTTATAGAAGCTGCAAGAACCATGCTAGCAGATTCTGGTTTGCCACTGTCCTTTTGGGCAGAAGCTGTAAACACTGCTTGCTATGTTCAAAACAGAGTTTTGATCAACCCCAGACATCAAAAAACTGCTTATGAAATTTTGTTCAAAATCAAACCATTAATCTCATTCTTCAAAATCTTTGGCTGCCCATGTTTCATTTTAAATCTTAAAGATTCCATTTCAAAATTTGCAGCCAAAGTAGACTGTGGTTATTTTCTGGGATATTCTTCTACTGCTAAGGCCTACAAAGTGTTTAACACAAGGACTAAGACAATAGAAGAAACCTTGAATGTTAAGTTCAATGAACTTTCATCTCTGAAAATCCCTGCAAACCCTGCTGAATTATTTGATTTAGATAAATTCAAATTTGAAGATATCACTGTTAAAACTAACAATGCAAGTATTCCACAGTCTCCACAGCAAGATTACAGAACAGATGTTGTGATTCCCAGTCACTACAAAGTCTATTCTGCATCAGAGGAAGCAGCTGTTCAAAACAATTGTCAAAACTCTGCCACAGCTGTGTCAACCACTGTTGGCCAGTCCTATCCTCAAACCTCTGCTTCACCCCTCACTACCACTGACCTATCATCTGTTGACAAAAGTCAATCATCTGTTGACAAAAGTCAGTCAAGTTTCACACCACTTGGACCCATTCCTCCATTACCATTTCAAACATCTGTTGGCACTACAGAAGCACCAACAGATGTTACACCAACAGAGTCACCAAACCTCTGTCCATCACCTCAAAATGCCATTGTTCCATATCAAGGAGATCTTATTTACTTAAGAGCTCATCCACCAGACCAGATCATTGGCAACATCAGAGAGGGTGTGCTCACAAGAAGCCAATCCTCAAATATCTGTCTTTTTGCAGGTTTCCTATCCCTCACACAACCTGTCAAGTACCAAGAGGCACTGAAAGACAACAGTTGGGTAGAAGCCATGCAAGAAGAACTCCTTCAGTTCAAAAGACAACAAGTATGGGAGCTTGTACCACTTCCTAAGGATGTTTGTCCTATAGGAACAAAGTGGGTATTCAAAAACAAAACTGATGAAAGGGGTATTGTTGTCAAGAATAAAGCCAGGCTTGTGGTTCAAGGCTTCAGACAAGAAGAAGGAATAGATTATGATGAGACCTTTGCTCCTGTAGCTAGACTAGAGGCCATCAGACTCTTTCTAGCCTTTGCTGTCAACCACAATATAAAGGTGTATCAGATGGACATCAAATGTGCTTTCCTTTATGGCAAAATTCAGGAGGAGGTCTATGTATGTCAGCCACCTGGTTTTGAAGACACATTCCATCCTGACTATGTCTACAAGCTCAACAAAGCTTTGTATGGACTCAAACAAGCACCAAGGGCCTGGTATGAAACTCTTTCCACATTTCTCTTATCCATTGGCTTCACAAGAGGTAAAATTGACAAAACTTTATTTCTTAAATGGAAAGGGAAACACTTAATGATTGTTCAAATATATGTGGATGACATCATCTTTGGATCCACATGTAACCAAATGTGTGAAGAGTTCAGAAAACTCATGACAGCAGAGTTTGAGATGAGTGCCATGGGTGAGCTTCAGTGTTTCCTTGGTCTTCAAGTGAAACAACTGCAAAATGGCACATTCATTCACCAAAACAAATATGTCAAAAATTTATTAACCAGATTTGAGATGAATGATTGTAAGCCATGTAGCACACCCATGAGTACAGTCAAGCTGCTCACTATTGATGACAAGGATGAACTGGTTGATCAAACACATTATAGATGTATGATTGGGTCTTTATTGTACTTAACTGCATCTAGGCCAGACATTATGTTTGCTACCTGTGTCTGTGCCAGATCCCAGGCTTCACCCAGAAAGTCAAACCTTATTGCTGTGAAAAGGATATTCAGATACCTCAAAGGTGCTCCCACACTTGGTATCTGGTATCCTGCTAATGGAAACATTGAGCTTTCAGGTTTTTCAGATAGTGACTTTGCTGGCTGTCACACCACAAGAAAATCCACTTCAGGAGGGTGCCAATTTCTAGGGAATGCCTTAGTTTCATGGCAAAGCAAAAAGCAGGCAGCTGTTTCAACTTCAACAGCTGAAGCTGAATACATTGCTGCTGCAAGCTGTACAGCCCAACTCATGTGGCTTCAAAATCAACTACTGGATTTTGGGATAACTGCACTTAGGACTCCACTCATGTTGGACAGCCAAGCTGCTGAAAATATCATCAAGAATCCAGTCTCTCATTCCACTACCAAGCACATTGACATAAGACATCATTTTGTCAGGGACAGCTATGAAAAAGGTTTGATTTCTTTACACCATGTTCCAACAGAGGATCAGTTGGCAGATGTGTTAACAAAAGCTTTAGACACATCTACCTTTACAAATCTGATTTCCAGAATTGGCATGTTAAACATGGATTAACCAAATAAATTTTTAAAAATAAAATTGTTCAGAAATTAAATATTTTCTTTAAATAGCTGTTTGGTTGAAAAATCTGTTTATAACATCTGATCAGATAAAACAACCACTGTTTCATTCATTTCTACTGTTGGTTGAAAAGTCTGTTCCAAACATCTGATCAGATAAAACAACTGTTAGTTGAAAAATCTGTTTCAGAACATCTGTTCAGATAAAACAACTGTCCATATATATATATATATACTATACTATAAAAAAAAAAAAAAAAAAAAAAAAAAACAGCTGTTTGTATCAGTTGTTTACTAAAACAGCTGTTTGTATCAGTTGTTTACCAAAACAGCTGTTCTCCACCAGATGTTACATCCATCAGATGATTGCCACGTCTGCTCATATAAGCAGATGTTTGGCCACATCAGCGGTTTCATTGAGCCTATAAAAACCCTGTTTTACCACAACAGATGTTACACTGTCTCATTGTATTCAAAATACTGTAAACCGCCTTCTTCCCTCTCAAACCCTTCATCAATCTTCAGTCATTTTCACCTTCGAAATCCATTACAATGGATCTTCAAGCCAAAGCTACACACAATTGTCTCCCCTATCTGATTAAAACAGAAGACAACACTCCATTTCATTCCACCATCGACATTTTTCTTAATTCCAAATACTTACCCATCCTAACCGCCAACGCCCCCATTTATCTGGATACACTCCAAGAATTTTGGTTGAATGCTGAGTTTCTATTACAAGATAAAAAGCCTACATCCATTATTTCCAAAATTGGAGAAACTAGTATCGTCATTACCCCTGATATCATATCCACAACCTTCACACTGAATGACCTGGCAGGTAAGGATTCCTTCACTAAAACAGAGCTTCACACTGAGTTCCAAGAAAGAGGGTATGATGGTCAGATGACTGGATCAACTCTTTTCAAAAAGTTTTTTCCTCCAGTCATGAAATTTTTCTTCCATACTCTTCTTCTTTGTGTCTCTGCTAAGTCCACATCCTTTAATGAAATTCCATTAAGGATGCAATATCTGGGATATGCTATGTTGTCAAACTCTGACTTCAATCTTTCCCAGGGATTGTTCATGGACTTGGTATCAAATGTGAAAGCAGTCAAGTCTGGGTCAAACAATGCTTTTCTTATTTACCCACGAATTCTTAGTGTAATTTTACAAAAATTATTACCTGAAAAAGTTTTCAAAAAGGGTGCTGCTATGCAAATGAAAAGCTTAACTGATGAAACTTTCACAAGAATGCTGGGTGGAAGCACCCAAGAAAAAGTGTCAAAAGTGTCAAAAGTTTCTAAAACACAAACAAAGAGGACAAAGGCAACAACTGTTGTCAAAACCTCTGTTGTTGAGCCCACTGCTCCTGGTGATCATGGCACTACATCCAGTGCTGTGAAACCCACACCAGCCACTTCCAAAAAGAAACATTCATCCACAAAAACCACCACTCAACCACAAATGAGGCTTCTGGATGTTGAGGTACCAGAAGAAACCTCTGTTGCACAACAAAAGCAACCTGAAACCACTGTTGTTACTTCCTCACAACAGTTGGACATACCTCCACCTGACCAACCTCCTCATGAATCCTCTCAAAAGGATCATGTTGTAAGCCAAGGGGACACACATCATGATGCATTTGAGTCACTTGACCATATGTTCACAAGCCCCTCTCCCAGGGCTAACTCTCTTCTTACTCCACCACTCTCACCATCACATGTTCCACAAACAATGCAACCCCTGTTTGAAGCAATTGAAAAATCTCAGGAAGATCCCAGTTCCTCTCTTCCACCTGTCACTGAGAGTATACTCCAACAAGTGACTGAGCCTGAGAATATTCAATCTGCTATCCCCCAAACAGAAGAGGAGGTTACACCACCTGGGTTCAATGAAACTCTAGGTGAGTTTTTAAGTGGAGCAGCCACTACTGATGTAGAGACCACTGTCTCACATCAGGACAGTGACTTCATAGCTAAGACTCCCTTGAAGGCAACAACTGTTGAAGCCACTATAGTGTCTCCAAAAACAGTTGGAAGTCCCCAGTACCAAGACAAAGGGGCATCTGATTCACCTATAAGGCCTGAATCAGATAAAACTACCACTGGTAGGGACTCAGATGATCCTATTAATTTAGGAGATGAGTCAAAATACCAAGAATTGACGGCCAGAGTTTCTATTATTGAAACATCTGTTGCTGACATCAAATCTGATGTCAAGCTTCTCCTAAGCTCAATTGCAGATCTCTCCAAGAGTCAACCAACCACCACTGATATAGCCAATGAGTTATGGAAATCAGTTTCCCCCATCATCATAGCTCACAGGAAATTGGCTGATCAGACACATGAAACCTACATGGCTGAGATCAGAAATATGGTTGATGCAAGGTACAAAGATACCCATGCTGACATCAAAGCCATCAAGGACCATCTGCTGAAGACTACTGGCTCTGCCCCTACCACCATCCTCAGGGATGAAACTGATGATGTTTTCACGGCTGATGATGCCAAAAAGGGGGAGAGTGGCAGAGATAGGCTACCAAAATTAGATCCTTTTGGTTGCCCACCTTCTCAAAAAGGTCAAGCCAAGTCTGCCAAGAAACCAGAGTCTACCAAATCAGCTCCACAACAACAACATCAAACACCACCACCACAACATCAAGCACCACCACCACAACATCAAGCACCACCACCACAAACCACTGAAAAGAATAAGGCAGTAGATGACTCTGCAAACATAGAAGCTGAAAAGGCTGCTCAGTCCAAACAACAAAGGGCTGACACCTTGCAAGTAAAAGCAGAGTCATTGATTGAACTCAAGAAGAAACAACAAAGGGAAACTGAAGATGTGGGATCCTCTAAAAGGATGAAAAGACCTGCCAAGCATGTTAGAAAACCACCATCTAAGTTACAAACCTCTGTTGATAAAACCACTGCTGCTGAAACCACTGCCACCCAAAACACTGAAACTACTGCCACCCAAACCACTGAAACCACTATACCCAAACCAACACACACTCCTGAACCAACAACCACCAAACCTACATCACCAACCAAAACTCCAACATCTGCTGGTTCTTCTAAAAGGCCAACAGATGTTAATCCAACCACTGCTACCAAATCACCTTCACCAAAAATCATGTACACAAGGAAGAGAAAATCAACCTTTGTTGTGCATGATGAAAATATACACACATCACCAACCACCATTTCAACTGCCCAATCCACTCCTCCCATCACAGCCATTCCACTCACATCATTCTCACCACATACATCCAAATTCAAATCCCATAGACCACCACCAACCATTACACCATTGGTTGTTCAGTATCCCCTTGAACTTGATCTACTCAAGGGGGAATTACAATCCTTCTACAATACTGAACAGCCATCTGAAAGATCCTTCCCATCTCTCCCAAATTTCCCTGTTCCCCTCAACATTGATACCTATCTAAAATACAAGGGTGAACAGGTGGATGCCATCATCAGAGAGAAATGCAAAGGGAAGGATGACAGGACTGCTCAGGGCATCCATTCAGCAGAGCTTAGCAAACTCAGAAGGATTGAAGACTTTGCTAAGACCCTGAGCAATTCCATGTCCACCATGCCTCTCAGTGTAGATTTGGAGAAGGAGGTAAGGGAATCCCTACTTGAACAGATAATGGCAACCAAGCCCTACAAAGCAAACAAAAAGCAGTTCAATGGCTGGACTACTCATGCTTTGAGGGAAGAACTGATCAGAGTTGAAGAAATGGCCAAAAATCCCAAAGCTAAAGTCTCCATTCCCAATTTTGGCAAAGGCAGAGACCCAGTCAGAGCCTTGAAGTTCAAAAGAATGAGGCAGGAGATTGTAGCTGCCAATTATGGGGAGATGAGGTCTGTTTCCAGATGGTCAGAGCTTAGATTGGTTGAAACCTATAAAAGTCTGGAAGAGAATAGAAAGAAGGATCCCAGCCTTCCAAGAAAGCCAATCTACAATGATGAGCCAATGATGAAGAGACCCCAACAGACTTTTACTCTAGACAGCTTACTTGAAACCTCTGATCTCACAGCTGCTGCAAGCAGACAGTTCAAAAGACAGAAGGAGATGTCAGAGGAAGACCAAAGGAAGTTTGCTGACACATTTATCAAGGAAGGGCTCTTCAATCAAATCCATTATTTCTCTGATCCCACAACAGATAAACTCAGAGAACTCATAGGAAGACCACCTTCTCCCAACTCATCAAGAATAAAGGTTCATCTCAGCAAATCCACTGACTCAAAAATTCTAAAGTGGAAAGTCAACAAAGACAACCACGAATTGACACTGCTCAGGTCAGATGGAAAGGTTCAGAAGATCAGTATGGATGATGCTTACAGCCTTTGTGCAGAAGATCACCAAGCACTGCTAAATCTGGATCTGGAAAGAGATGAAGAAGACCTATTTGCTTTGAACTTTGAATTACAATTCAAAGGTCAAATCAGAGAAAGTCTGATGAGGAATAAAGATCAATGAATAAAGCTGAGTTTTGGCATCATCTGTTCTAGGGGGAGATTGTTGGGTCTGCTGACCTGGAGAAGAACAGATGATTGGAAAGCCAAAATATGCTATCTATTTGATCCTTGAATAAACAGTCTTTACAACTTACTTCTCCCAAAAGACTGCTGACCCTAACTACTGTTCTATCCAAACAACTGCTCAACAACTGCTGATACAAAGAACTGCTAAGGAAACAACTGATGAAGAACAACTGCTGACCAAAGGTCTGATAAAGAGCAACAGCTGATACAAGTACTGAAGACCAAAGCACTGCTGGAACCAACAGCACTTAGGCTCCAGCAGTGGATACAAGACCATCAGAGTTTATCTTTAACAGCTGTTTATTATCAGTGCTTTCAATGTAACAGTAGTTTGTATAGCAGATGTTTAAGTTTGTTATTCTGTTAGAGGTCACTGTCTTAGGTGACGTCAGCCTAGGTCATCAGTGGTTTGAGTCAGTCTATAAATAGAACAGTGCATGTACTGTTCTATTGTATCACACACAAAACATTCTCTCTGACAAACAACTGTATGATCAGGCTGAGGGGGAGTAACTTGTACGATTGTAATCTTTGAATTAATGAAAGCATTCGATCGAAAAACATTTACTCTCTTGTTTTGATTTACAGTTTATTATTCCGCTGCACCTTCATTCTATTTTCATTCCATTATTATCATCTTTTAGTTAAACAATCAAAACAAACAAACTCAGATCCTAACATCCTAACTCCGTTTTCTTCGAATAATATATCTACGCGTCCGCGAGACAATGATCTTTCATCTAGTTCAATTCCCGCCGCTGTCCAGCGCCATCGCATCTGTTAGTGCCCTTAACAGTTTGCTGCCAGTTTCTGATTCTTTGTCGAAAACATTGTTTTCGCACCACTCTTCACCCAAACCAGATCCGAACCAAGTCTAAAAGAAACCCTTCCATTAAGAAACATTAAATAGGTTCTCATGCAACTATCTTCACCAACAAAACATGTGTAGGCCTTAACCAATATTTCAAGTTTCTACTAAATCATGGCTTAATGCAAAGCTTTCTAAATTGTGGCCTATTTCCAAAGTCCGTGGAGAAGCTAATGAAGTACTCATAGATGTATGGACCTATCATTTATCAAATACACTTTAACTACAATAGTTCAACGGGTTGAAAGGAAATTTTCATACAAACCCATGCATAATATCACCACCTTCTCGTCACCCTCACAGCCAAAATCACCAACATATCTAGTATCCTCCATGGTCGCAACCACCGCCATCTCCGAACTCCATAACCTTTACGACAATATGTCAACCTTCACCGTCATTATCATCATCATCACATGCCATCACCACCTCCCGTCATCGTCACCGCGAACCACCGGTCACCCTTGTATTGTTGTGCGATGGTCATGGTTTCAATAGAAGTAGGTTGATCATTGTAAAGCTTTCTTACATTAAGGATCATTGTAATCTATGAATAAGGATCGATTAGGTGTTACCTTGGTAAGATCGAGGGTCATATGAACTAAGGATCACATTGTCATGTTTGTCGAGCAAGCAGTATTCTTTTAAACTTGTGTTGCGGCTGTAGGGTTTTGAGCATAAGAGATGATTGGCAAATTACAAATGCCCCTCTGTTTTCATAGGTTATTAACTTTCTCCTAAAGTTATTAAAACCTTCTTTCAATAACGACAATTTGGTCCCACCAGTACATTTAAACCATGATTTTAACGCAAAAATCGATAACTGGTCCATTCAATGAAAATTCGGATACTTCATGTACATGAGCCATTGTTAGGACAAAAAGGATTGGTGAAACCACTTTTGCAAACCTTAGTCTAATTCACTTTCTGTCAAAATACTCTAAGTATGGAACTGCTGAAGACAAGGAATCAAACTGCTGAAGAAGAGATTCAGAAGTACTGAAGAAGAAGTCATCAGAAGTTCTGAAGTTCAAACCAGACACTTCAACTGACGAACTGCTGAAGACAAACTACTCATCAGTAGTTTGTCATTCATCAGTACTTAAAGAAGATCTTTTCCACCGCCCTTGTATATCAGTAGTTTAATATTTTAGTATTTCTTTTTGCTTTATGTACAAGTTCCAAGACTGCAACTTGTTGCAACTTGTTTCTAAACTTGCTTTTTGGCAAGGTTCATGTATTTGTAAAGTCTATAAATAGAAGGATTCATCCTTCTATTTTACACATTGATTTTAATACAAGAAATCCTTCAACACTTATTATTGTTATTTCCATTTCGTGTTTACTGAGAATCTGCCAAAGTATTTCATTCTCATTCAATACATAGATTCTCAATAAACACTTCTCATTTATTGTTCTTGATTCCAGGGGGAGTAATAACTCCTGTTGACAAAGTGTAGCTATAAACTTATAAACATTCCGCTGTGCTAACACTCACAAAGAACTTGCTAAACACTTAAGTGTCTACTAGCAAGTTCAAACTAAAAGAGCAGCTTAATACTGATCCAACAATTGGTATCAGAGCACTGGTTTATCTGATCACATATCAATCTAACAAATTGAGAATCAGACACAGGCTCTTGTTGATATTCAATAAAGGATTATAAGCTCACTTTTTTCAACATCCATCACTTTAAGAGATATTTGACAAATCAATACTCTTTAAAATGGATCCTCATAATACTGGTTCTGCCACCAAACCTGCCATGCTTGTAAGAAATAATTATAACATATGGCAAAAGAGAATGGCACATACCTTGTCACAAACCAACACAGGTTGTTGGAGATCTGTGATATATGGTCCTCATAAACCAGTAAACATAAATCTTGAAACTAAGGAAGAGATTCCAAAAGAACCAAAAGACTATACTGATGATGATTTCCTAAAACTTGAGCTTGATGCAAAAGCTTTTTCTATGTTGGGAATGGCACTCCCAAATGAAATCTACTCTGGCCTATTACATTGTGATAGTGCCAAAGAGCTTTGGGACTGCCTAAAAGAACAGTTTGGAGGAACTGAAGAGGTGATTGCCAACACCAGAGAAATCTTGGCTCAGCAATATGAGACTTTTGCTCACATTAATGGGGAAACTTTAACTCAGCAATTTGAAAGATTTTCCTCATTAATATCTGAGCTAAAACTAAATGGTCAGGCCTATACAACTGTATCTATGCTTCATAGATTTTTAAGGTCTTTACCTGATAAATGGGAAACATACTCAATAGTCTTAAGATCTTCACCAGATTTTAGCTCCCTCACTCTTACAAAACTTCATGGGAGATTACTTACTTTTGAGAGAGAAATTGATCAAAAGAAAAAGTTACAAAATTCTGGTAAAACTGCTGATGACTATCTACCTGGTAGTACAGCACTATTGGGACAAGACTCACCAACTTGTTCAAATAGTTTTGGATCTTTTGACCACATTGACATAACTGCTGGGATCTCATCTGAAAGATCATTCCCAGGTTATGACAATAATGACTTTGGTCAAACTTCTGATAACATGTGTTTTATCATGGATGACTTGAATAGTTTCAGCAGTGATGACCTTGAGGAAATGGATATTTTGCACCAACTGGCCATGTTAAGTTTAAAAACAAATAAATTTTACAAAAGGTCATGAAGGAAGTTTCCAGGACTTAACAGTTCTACAAAAATTGGTTTTGACAAATCTAAACTTAGATGTCATAAGTGTTAGAAGTTGGGACACTTTGCTAGAGAATGTAGAAGCTCTGGCTTTAACCAATCTCAGTCTGGAAACAATTTTAACCCCAATTATAACAGGAATAATGGAACACAAGGGAGTGCACATTTTGTACAGGCACAAGCTCCACAACACCAATATGTGCCACAAGTACAATATGTACAGATGCCTGCTCAACAGATGCAGAGCCAACAATCAATCCCTCCCTTTCCAGCTGCTCAACAACCTCCACAGCAATAACAACCCTCTCAACAAAGTTTATTTACCTCAGGGTATGTTGACTGGAGCAGTCTTCCCTTTGACACCACAAAGTGCAATCCTGATGCAGACAACAAAATGTTTGACATCAACTGGGGAGAGCCTGACAATGGCAGAAAGAACTTTGCCTTGATGGCATTTGAGGGATGCTCCTCAAAATCTGCCTTGTCTCAGGTATCAAAAGAATCTTTGACAAAACTATGTTCAAATTCATGCAAAGAATCTTTTGCTCCCATAAGAGAGACAAATGTGCACTTACAAGGAAAAGCCAATGATTCTGAGAGAAAACTCACTCAGATAAAATGTGATTTAGAAAGAAAACTTTCTGCTAAAACAAAAGAAGTTTCTAAATTGACTAACTCTGCTATTGAAACCCAAGCACAAATCAAAATAATGATTAATGACCTAGGAAATGTCAGACAAGAGCTTGCTGACACCAAGGTCACATGTGAAAAATGGGTGGAATCTTGTAAGGAGTACCAACTATTGCTAAACAAACAAAGTGCTTCAAATGTTAGGTTTGGCATAGGGTACAATCACACTGAAACACCAACAGATTTCTCTCCCAAAACTACTGAAGATGGGAGAAAAATTGTTTCAGGTGAAACTTCTGAAGAGGAAGAATGCACATCTTTCCATGAAAACTTTCTAAAATCACACAAAGAAAGTTCTTCAGAAGTATTGATTAAATTTGACTTTAAGTCATCAGCAGTTTAAACTACATCAGGAGTTGAGAACCTGAAAACTACTGATGACCTAAAACCAATCAAAACAGTCAGAGATTTGTCTTTGAAAGAAAAGACAAAAGAATGTGAAATTTGTGGTCTGTTCAACCACAAAACAGAATTTTGCAGATATAGAAAGGGCATTCAGTTTAATAAGAAAAATCAACAACTGGTTGTGGGGGAACAAATCAAAAATGATTATGCAAAAACCTTTTCTCCCAAGAAACAACAACCAACAAAAACCCTTTCTCAGAAAAAGACAAAATCTCAACAAAAGTCTTTTTCTCAAAATTCTCTTTCAGTAGTTAGACCTAAATCATCAGCAGTTTCACAAACTGCTGAGATTAAAGATCTTATGAACATGGTACAACTACTGATGACCAAAGTTGATGGTGGTCCTCAAAAGGATACCACCATTGTGCTTAATGCAAAATCCATTGCCAAAAAGACATGGATTTCTAAACTTGGTCAAGAACAAACTGTAAATGTTCTCAAGAGCAAACCCAAAGACAAACTGGCTTGGGTTCCTAAATCTAACTAATTTGCTATATTGTGCAGAGAGTTTCCAGAGGCTTGAATAGCATTTGGTATGTAGACAGTGGAGGCTCAATGCACATGTCAGGATGCAGATACCTGATAAACAATTTTATCAGTCAAAGAGATGGATCTGTGTCCTTTGGGAACAATGCTAAGGGATATGTTCTAGGACATGGCAATGTCTCCTCTGGCAAAATACAGTTTGTCAAGGTCAATCTGGTTGAAAACCTTGAGTACAACTTGCTTAGTGTGTCACAAATGTGTGATAAAGGATATTCTTCCTTTTTCACAAAGACAGCATGCAAGATCATATCACCAGAAGGCCAGAAGTTGATAGAGAAGATCATTGAAGTTCATACTTTGTTAATTGCCAAAAGATGTGGCAATGTCTATGTAGTGGACATTGAAAAAGACAAAGTACTGAACAACACTGCCTGTTTCTTCTCAAGGGCATCAACTTCAGAAACTGATCTCTGGCACAGGAGACTTGGCCATGTGAACTTTAAAACCATAAATAAAGTCACAAAAATGGGCTTGGTCAGAGGTCTACCCTTAAAAGTATACCAGTGTCAAGAACACTGTGTATCCTGTTTAAAGGGTAAACAGCATAAGTCCTCCTATAAGTCTATTGAAGAATCAAAAACAACTGCATGTCTTCAACTACTCCATATGGACTTATTTGGGCCTGTGAAGATCATGAGCCTTGGTAAAAAGAAGTACTGCTTAGTCATCATTGATGACTACTCAAGATTTACATGGGTATTCTTCTTATTTTCCAAGGATGAGGCTGCTGAAATCATCAAGTTCTTCATTCTACAAGTAGAGAAGCAATACTCTCTACCTGTCAAAACCATTAGAAGTGATAATGGGACAGAGTTCAGGAACAAAACTCTGAATGACTTCTGTTTGTCTAAAGGGATTATTAGACAATTCAGTGTTGCCAGAACTCCTGAACAAAACGGTGTGGTAGAAAGGAAGAACAGAACTTTAATAGAAGGAGCAAGAACAATGTTAGCTGATTCTGGCCTACCTTTATACTTCTGGGCAGAAGCAGTTAACACATCATGTTATGTTCAAAATAGAGTTATTGTTGTCATGAGACATTCAAAAACTGCCTATGAAGTTCTTCATGGCATGAAGCCCCTTATCTCCTTTTTCAGGGCTTTTGGGTGTCAATGTTTCATCTTGAACATCAAGGAATCTATTTCAAAGTTTGCTGCCAAAGTTGACTCGGGTTACTTTCTTGGTTATTCATCAACTAGAAAAGCCTACAAGGTTTTTAACTCTAAAACCAGGATAGTAGAAGAAACACTGAATGTCAAGTTCAATGAGTCAAAACACACTCTCATTCCAGCACATCCTGCTGAACTCTTTGACCTTGACAACTTTCATTTTGAACCTGAAAAGACTGTCACTTCATCCAAACCTACTTATTATGGTGATCAAAGGTTTGATGATGAGGATCCAGCATCATGGACTCCTCAAACAGTCATTAAGTCAACTTCAAAACCATCAGAAGTTTCACAAACTTCTGATTCAACAAATACTGAAGGCCAAACTCAAACATCTGCTTCAGCACCTGCAACTACTGAAGACACTGAAACTGCTGAACCAGATATAATAGACCTCGGTAGTTTGTTTGAAGAACATGAGCCACCAACACCTGTCAGTGGTTTACAACAACTGATCGAACACAAAGATCATCCACTTGATCAAATCATGGGTGATATTGCATCAGGTGTTCTTACAAGAAACCAGCTTTCCAACTTTTGTCTATTCTCAGCATTTATTTCACAGTTGGAACCAAAGAAGTACCAGGAAGCCCTCAAAGACAACAATTGGGTGCAGGCAATGCAAGATGAATTGCTTTAATTCAACAAGCAACAGGTATGGGAAATCTGTCCCTTACCACCAAACAAGCAACCAATTGGCACAAGATGGGTTTTCAGGAACAAACAAGATGAAGCTGGTATGATAATAAAGAACAAGGCTAGACTGGTAGTACAAGGTTATTCTCAAGAAGAAGGCATTGACTATGATGAAACCTTTGCTCCAGTTACAAGGCTTGAGGCCATCAGGTTATTTCTGGCCTATGCCATTTCCAACAAAATAAAAGTTTATCAAATGGATGTCAAGAGTGCATTTTTGTATGGAAAGATAAAAGAGGAAGTGTATGTTTGTCAGCCACCTGGGTTTGAGGATCCTTCTCATCCTGAGTGGGTGTACAAACTAGACAAAGCTCTTTATGGGCTCAAACAGGCTCCAAGAGCCTGGTATGATACACTTTCAACCTTTTTACTCAAAAATAATTTCACAAGAGGTGCCATTGATAAAACTCTTTTCATAAAACATGTTGGAAATCATATCTTACTTGTTCAAATATATGTTGATGATATCATTTTTGGTTCAACAAACACAAAATTGTGTGATGAATTTAAGAAACTCATGCAATCCAAATTTGAGATGAGTACAATGGGGGAACTGCAGTACTTTTTGGGACTGCAGATTAAACAACAAACAAATGGAACTCTCATACATCAATCAAAATATGTTAAAGAATTATTAAACAAATTTTCTTTACAAGACTGTAAATCATGTTCCACCCCATGACACCAACCACACAAGTTGAACTAGATGATCAAGGAAAACAGGTTGATCAAACCATGTACAGATGTATGATAGGTTCCCTTTTATATCTAACTGCTTCTAGTCCAGATATTATGTTTTCAACATGTGTCTGTGCTAGATATCAATCAGCTCCTAGGGAATCACACCTTATTGCAGTCAAAAGAATTTTCAGATATCTGAAAGGAACTCCAACACTTGGAATTTGGTATCCTGCTTCACGCAATACCAAGTTATCAGCTTTTTCAGATAGTGACTATGCAGGGTGTAAAATGTCGAGAAAATCAACATCTGGTGGTTGTCAATTCTTGGGAAACTGTCTAGTGTCCTGGCAATCAAAGAAGCAAACATCTGTTGCAACTTTAACTGCTGAAGCTGAATACATTGCAGCTGCAAGTTGTACATCACAGATACAATGGCTCCAATATCAACTTCTTGATTATGGAATCAAAGAGACCAAGACACCATTGCTTGTAGACAGCAAATCTGCCATTAGCATCATTCAAAATCCTGTTCAGTTTTCAAAAACTAAACACATTGAGATCAGGTATCATTTCATAAGAGATTGCTATGAAAAAGGCAAGATTGAAGTTAAACATGTAGCAACAGCTAATCAAATAGCTGACATTTTCAGTAAACCCCTTGACATATCAACATTTCAGAAGTTAGTATCCATGCTAGGGATGCTAAATTTGTAAGTGTTTCTATTTATTTTTCTACACATTTTTTGTTTTTCACTTACATCTGTTTTCAAAACACTTGAAAAACTTCTGAAAAGAGAGAAACTACTGATGAACAAAACATCAGTATGGGGATAATTTCTGAAAAGTGAATAACTTCTGATAAAATAAACTTCAGAAGTTATGAATAAAAGTATTTATAAGGTATTTCTCATCAGCTGTTAAAACTACTGAAGAGGAAATGGGAACTACTGATGAAGATAATCCTTCATCAGTAGTTTAGTCAAAAAGGGCAAATCTGACTTTTCCCATCATCAGAAGTTTGAACTAGTCAGTTTAAAACTTCTGATAAAGAGATTTTTAACCTAGGCGGTTTAAAAACTTCTAATAAAGAAGATCCAAGCGGTTAAAAACTTCTGATAAATATCTTTTTTCAACACTTATCCTTTCAAACACAAAAATTCCCTCCTTCTCTCTCAAGAAAGCTCTCAAACCCCTGAACCTGCAACACAAAATCACTGTTCGATTCATCAACACACACAAACCACATGGCTTTAGTTCTCAAACAGGGACACAATCTCAGAGCCTACTTAGAAAAACAAGAAGGCTGGTCCCAATACGATGAGATCATTGATCTCGTCGTCAAATCCCAATATTTCCCCGCTCTCACCATAGACCCACCAATTCATCCTGAAACTCTAAATGAGTTCTGGGCTAATGCTGAGACGGTGACGGCTAATGATGAGATGGTGACGGCTGAGACGGTGACAGTGATGGTGGATGATGAAGTTATCTCCCTCAACTCAACAATCAGAGGAAGACAAATGGCCATTACACCGGCCATACTTGCAGACAGACTGGGGTTGAATGATGTGAATGCCCCTGAGAAGTTTGACAACTCTGCTATCCACCTAACCATGACTGAGTGTGGTTATCAAGGTACTCTCTCACAAGCTACAATCTTTAAAAAGTATTTTGAACCAAAATATAAACTTTTGTTTCATTATATTATCATGTGCTTGAGTCCTAAAACTGGGTCTTATGACCAGATGCCCTCAACCTTTCAACCAATATTTCATTCCATTATGAATGAAACAAATTTCAGGGCATCAAAACTTTTCTTTAATGAGTTGGTGTTACATCACAATAACACTAAGAAAAAGTTTTTGTTATATCCAAGGTTCATTATGCAGTGCATAATATCTGAACTGGGTAATGAGGTGCTTGTGGGTAAAATTGAAATTTTAAAACCCTTAACCTCACAAGCATACTCAAGGCACAACAAACAGGCTGTCTGGCCAGAAGATGACCAAGGGGAACAAGCACCAGTCCCCATGGAACCCTCATCTTGCAAACCTACACCACCAAAGGCCAAGAAACCCAAGATAACAAAACAAAAACCCACCAAACCCAAAAGAAAAGCTGTTCAGGAGGTTGAGATGCCTGAACAGACTATTGTGCAATCTGCAATTCTTAAAGATGTGACTAAAACATCCTCTCAGTCTCATCCATCTCAAACCCCACCAAGAGCACCAATAACTATTCTTTTCAAAAGAAAAAGACTTAGAAAAACTGTTCCAATAGATTCTTCTTTTGAAACTGCTGAACCCACTGCCCAAACTACTGAACCAGCACCCCAAATTTCTGAACCAGACATAGAAATAGCCAAACTTCTCTCCGGGCTAAAAGAGAAAGTCCCATCAACACATGTCAGTCCCCATCAACCACATCAAACAGGGGACATAGATTCAGACAGTGACATGGATGTGGACACTCATAGCCCCAACCAAAGAGATGAGGATGAACCAGGGTCTCTAAGCCCAAACTTAGAAACCTTCGGTACTTTTGAGGCTGCTACTACTCATTTACCACCCAGTGGTGGACCTGAGGACAGAAGTAAAACAGCTAAGACCTCAACTGTGGCAACTACTGATGAAGGCTTAATGCCTGAGGTAGGAAATCCTCTGTACCAAGAACAAGAGGTACATGAGACAACTGAGTTGGGCTCAGCTCATGATGTAACTAATACAGTCCTCATTGAGGATGTAATCAGGGATTCAGATGATTCCATTAATTTGGATGATGTTTCAACAATCAAAACTACTGAATTGACGGCTGTAAGTGAAGGTCCTGCACCTGGTGTCTCTAAGCTTAAGAAGCTAGTCACACCATCTCAGGTTAAAGCCCACTCAATCCATGATTCCCCTAGAGTGGCATCTCCTGTACAACAAGGAGATCAACCAAAAACACACCCCTCACTACAAATGCCTACCCAATTCCCTGGGCAACCTAGCATAGACCTGAACCAACTATGCAGCCCAGATGGTCCCATGTATCACTTGATGAACACCCTCATCAAAAATCACATCCAAACATACACAGCTGACTTGGAGCTGTCCATGAAGAATCAATTTGGAGTGATACAGACGAAGATGAATGATCTGTCCAACAAGATTGATCACAACAGCAAACAGATTGCTCATCTTCAAGGTCATTTCTCCCAAGCTTCAACTTCCAAAGGTGATAAAGCCAAAAAGGGGGAGAAAATCAAGGTACCTATGGATACACTTGAAGCCAGAAGAAAGGCAAGAGTGGCTATCCTAGCTAGAGATCAACAAGATCAAGCCAGAAAAGAGAAACTGGCACAATAGTTTGGTGTCTCTATTCAAGAAATAGAAGATGCTGAAAAGGCTGATGAATCCCAAGGGCATAATGAAGAAACCTCTGATGGCCAAAGTTCTGATGAAGAATCAGAAAGTACTGAAGACAATCCTTTAGTACTTGACAAACCTTCAGTAGTTGTCAAGCCATCAGAAGTTAACACTTCCAAGACTCAAACTGCTGACCCTTCCAGAACAACTGCTCCTACTCAACCAACATCTGCTCCTATCAGGCCTACTACAACAGTTACAACAATGACTGTGCTAAACCCTTCTCCAATCTCTCAATCAGCTGAATTACTAGAGAAAAGTTTAGTTGCAGCCTAAAAGAAGGCCAGAGAAGATCTGATCTGGAAAAATCTGGAAGAAAGGGATGACTTAGACCTAAGCCATGAAGAAAAACTTCAGGCTTATGAAGCTGAACTACAAAGGCAGGCTAGCCTTGATGAGATTGCTGAACAAGACAAAAGACATCAACTGATGTCTTACATTATGAAGAACAGCAAAGTCAAAGCCCATACATTGAAGAGACTCTCTGTGGAAGAGCTGACAAGAAGAGCTCAACTTGTTGCAGATAAACTTGC
Organism: Ambrosia trifida; assembly: GCA_028751855.1. Taxonomy (NCBI): domain Eukaryota; kingdom Viridiplantae; phylum Streptophyta; class Magnoliopsida; order Asterales; family Asteraceae; genus Ambrosia; species Ambrosia trifida. Next base: position 9,638,705 of record CM054123.1, on the reverse strand, counting down.
AGCAGGTAAAGACACAAAGGCCAAGAGAGCTCAGATGATAGAAGAACTGGTAGCCAATGGTTATGGTTCAAAAGCCTCAGTGTCCAAGTGGAAAGAAGAAAGATTGATGGACACATACAGAAAATACAAGGCTGCAAGGGCTGCTAATCCAGAGAAGTTTCAAACTGCTGAAGCTTCAACTTCAGTAGTTAGAACTTCTGGTGTTCAAAGAAGACCAGCTACCCAAAGAAAGAAGACAGAGGAAAATGTAAAGACTGATTTCAGAATGGTACTACTAGAAGGTAGTACAGTAGTACATTCTGATTTTGACATAGAAGAGAAGCCTCTGCTCACACAATTCACGGATCCTTCCACCTTTGCATATCAAATCCAGAGGACCATCACAGACAAACTGCATACTAAGGTAACAACTGAACATCATTTGCCAACATTTCAGATACCTAATGTGATGGAACAACAGCAAGGAGGTGAATCCCACCTGAGAGTCACTGAAGTTGAAAACATTCAACACTCAGGAGAAACCCAGGGTACCACCATGGTTCCCTACACTGCAGACTTTGACAAGTCTAAAGTACCAGTCATCAGATGGTCCTTTACTGATAACAACTCAGTACTTGTGACAAGAAGAGATCAAACAAGCAGGGAATATAGGTCGATGAAAGAACTGAAGAAACTATCAACCAAAGACCTGCTTACAATCCAACACTTGGAACAAAGACAAGGGTCTCTTACTGATGATCAACTCAACCAACTCAAGAATTCCATGTTCAAAGGAATTTGGAATTGTGAAGGACAGAAAGGAACAATAAGGAATTAGTAAGGTTTTGACTTCATCAATCTAGGGGGAGATTGTTAGGACAAAAAGGATTGGTGAAAACACTTTTGCAAACCTTAGTCTAATTCACTTTCTGTCAAAATACTCTAAGTATGGAACTGCTGAAGACAAGGAATCAAACTGCTGAAGAAGAGATTCAGAAGTACTGAAGAAGAAGTCATCAGAAGTTCTGAAGTTCAAACCAGACACTTCAACTGAAGAACTGCTGAAGACAAACTACTCATCAGTAGTTTGTCATTCATCAGTACTTAAAGAAGATCTTTTCCACCGCCCTTGTATATCAGTAGTTTAATATTTTAGTATTTCTTTTTGCTTTATGTACAAGTTCCAAGACTGCAACTTGTTGCAACTTGTTTCTGAACTTGCTTTTTGGCAAGGTTCATGTATTTGTAAAGTCTATAAATAGAAGGATTCATCCTTCTATTTTACACATTGATTTTAATACAAGAAATCCTTCAACACTTATTATTGTTATTTCCATTTCGTGTTTACTGAGAATCTGCCAAAGTATTTCATTCTCATTCAATACTTAGATTCTCAATAAACACTTCTCATTTATTGTTCTTGATTCCAGGGGGAGTAATAACTCCTGTTGACAAAGTGTAGCTATAAACTTATAAACATTCCGCTGTGCTAACACTCACAAAGAACTTGCTAAACACTTAAGTGTCTACTAGCAAGTTCAAACTAAAAGAGCAGCTTAATACTGATCCAACAGCCATCAAACTCGAATATTTTGGGATGTTACATGTTGTTTATTGTGACCGTTGACTTGGATCCTGGTTTGTCACTCGCCTCATGGTAAAACCCCGCATGTGGAATTTGAGGGTGTGAGAATTTTGTTGACATTGAAGTTACCATTGAGAGGAAGGGAGATTCGCAATTTTATATAACAGAAGGATGGGAGCAGATAATTAAACTCATGAAGATAGAGGATGGTTAATGTATTGTTATGAAATATATTGATGATTTTGCTTTTAAGTTAATGGTGTTTGATTTTATGCATTGTCGACTTACACTTGAGGATGTAGAAAGTAGCGAGTCCGATAAACTTGATGATGATGAAGATGATCTGGATGATATTGAAGTTGGAGGTGATGAACTTGGTGGAAATGTGGGTGGTGAAAATCAACAAGGTCCAGTACCTCGATATGAGTACAAAGTTTCAAGCAGAAAACTATTTGAAAGTTACTTTTATTTTGGTTTTGTTTTTTAAGTCAAATTTATATAATATAATCTATTGTTATGTAACTAATAATTGTGTTTTTTTTTTTTTTGGAATAGTTTGAAAGCGCCTTCCTGCGTAGTATGCAAAAAGGCTTGGAGTTGCTGATAAACTGAGAGTTTGGATTTTAAATTTGGCAGGAGATCTTTTAATCATGGATTTGAGAACAGAAATATCCAGAACAGATGTACACTATGCTATTAAGAATTAGGGAGGTTTCTTAGCTGATAATGGAATTGTTGTTGGGGATATATGCACATTTTAGTTGGATGAAGACAAAAATACTTTGGTACTAAATGGTTATTAGCATATTAATATTTGTTTTGAAACAATATTGTGATGTAGGTTTGTTGGTTTAGAACAATGTAATATTTATGTAGTATAATGTAATGTTATGTACTTCGGATGATAATTTTATGTAGTGTATATCATATTTTATGTTTAAAAGAATAACATAGATATCAATTTGCATGACTATATCTAAGTATAAAAGAATATTAAATTGTTTTTTACACACTATCTATTCATGCTAAACTATTTTAGTAGAAAACATATCGATAGCGCGCCACATATTTTAGCAAATTGTTTTACCAACAGTCTTTTGACAGCTGGAAATCTTTCAAGAGTTTTTGCAATATCTTTTATCAACATCTGTTATAGTACTGATTGATGTTCTGTCCTGTCTCCATCTGTTACATTATCTATTATCAACAGATATTGTAACAACAAAGTTGTATGATATCAGTGATTTCAAAGGGTTTTGTAACAGTTGTTTGATAACATTTGTTAAGAAGTCAATAGATATTGTATACATTTCAACTCAACGTAACTTCGAATACCAAAGTTAATCATTACGATTTTGAAAATTTGTTCGTTCAACTTGATATTGTTTGAATGTTAATTATAATTATAATTATAATTATAAATTATATTATAATAGTGATAATAATATTCAATTATTAATAATATTAATTTATTTTTTCTTATTTGTGTATGTAACTGTTTTTCACTTTATATAACGGTGAAAAACTCTGCTATAGTACTTATAGTTATTTTTTCAGTCTATAAAAAGGCGAGGAAATCGTCATTTCAGTTAGCAACTTTATATACATTGAATCATTGAAAAAACAAACCGATCTTCCATATCTCCAACATATTGTTGTTTCCTTTAAATTTTCTGCCACCAGTCATCTCGAAAATTATTTCAATAAAAGAAAAATCTATTACCAATAAACGGTTGCTAATGAAGTTGCAATTGGTTTTCTCAGAATATTCTTACATTCAAAGAAAAATGTTATTTGAATAATGTGCACCTCTAGAGTCTTAATAAATAGAGATGGGTGTATATGAAATAATGTGTCTCCCGCTCTTCGAGAAGTAAGAGGCATATTATTGTTTAAGTTTTGTTTTGTTTTTCTCTTTAAGATTGTTATTTTGTATCTTTTTCCTGTATTTTCTATGTATTTTGTTGTCTGATTGAGAAAATGTGTTCGTTGTTATTAGTTCACTTTTGTAGTGATATTGGAATTTTTTTATTAGAAGACTTATATCTTTTATGTTTGCAAACAATTTTGCTTTGTGGTGCTTTACCCATATTTTGTATCTTGTATGTTTGTGTAGCTTGGATATTTTCAGTAAAATTATGGAATTCCAGTAATTAGTTTCATTGCTATAGTAGTTTTTGTCAACATCTGTTGATACCTCAACACATGTTTTTAAGCACAGTATAGAATAAATTCAAGATACGTTTGATCAAGCAATATTTTTCTGAAACGGATGGTTATTTTTATCTTAAAAAAATGTTAAAATAATATGATAAAATGTTGAAGCAAAAATATGCTCAAAAGCTCAGTTGAACATTAAGAGTGTTGAGTGGTAAATAATAATTACGATTTTGAAACTTAGTTTATTTATGTTCCACATTATATTACTTTAATCTTGATAATAATATTAGTAAGCAATAAATCTGAATTATAATGGCAGTTGTTTGATAACATCTGTTGACAAGTCAATAGATATTGTTTATCTTTCTAATCAACAGAGGGTCGAATACCAAAGTTGATCATTATAATATTGAAAATTACTTTATTCAATTTTATATTTCTTTAATGAAATTATTATTATAATTATAATTACATTACAATAGTATTAAATACTATTAATATTATTTTATTAGTTGTGTTTGTAACTGATTTTAACTTTATATAAGGGATGAAAAACATTATTACAGAACGTATAGTTATAGCTATTTTTGTAGTCAATAAAACGGCGAGGAAATCGTCATTTCAGTTTGCAACTTTAAAGCCTCTGAACCATTTGAAAAACAAACCAACTTTCAATATTTGCAGCATAATCTTATTTCCTTCAAATTTCCAATCATCACTCATCTTAAAAATTGTTCCAATGAAAGAAAAATCTATTACCAATAAACCTTTGATAATGAAGTTAGAATTGGTGTTCTCGAAAGATTCTTACAATCAAAGAAAAATATTATTTGTATCATTACCACAACTAGAGCATGTCTAAAGAGAGATGGGTGTATATGGAAATAACGGCCCGATTAAAGACACAAATCTCTCACACTGACCGGCTGAGCTAGTCTCAGTCGGCTTGAAGGTCAATAGTCTATTAGAATGCTAAGAAACTTGGGTTTTCACAAAAATCACATTTTTACACCCAAAAGTCAATCTAAGATCATTTTTTACAAACTTTTATATAAGATTTATTGGAAAACACATTTTAGATATGTTTACGAACTCAAAAATGACTTTTGAACGTAAAAATCTCAAGTGAAGAAAAACTTTATCAAAACCATTTTTATCTAAAACCTCCTCAAGTTTACCAACAAACTTAGATATGTAACAAAGGTAATCACCAAATAAACCCGTGAATCAAGCCAAAAGCTCTTATACCACGTGTAGGATCGTTTTCTTATCTTAAAAGAAATTGATTCACGTGGGTTTTCTTGAATATAAAGGCGAAAACAATATAATCGAGTATGGTAGATTATAGAAACGATAAAGATCAATAGAAACACAAGATATAACACGCGGTCACTGTCAAAACACTCGGCAGGATAAGCTCATGCAGAACAAAGGATTACACTCTCTAAAACACATGCTTAAAGGAGACACAAATGAGAGAGCTCAAGAACATGCTGAGAGACTGAGGTATTTTTACTATCCCTCAGTCTCCGCCCACAGTCTCCCTAGAAAATTAATCACAGTTTTGCCACTATGGAATACGAAACACAAATAAAGACCAAAATGATAACCTACACCATGCTATGGACATCTGCACTAACACCTATCCATTTAGTGCACAATGTTGACTAAATTGAATTACACAAAATAGGCAATTCTAACATAAACAATCTTGAAGGCATATAATCTTTGGGAAACACTTGTTTCAGTAAAAGTAGTAGATGAAAAGAAGGCGCATACAAAGAAAGAGGTGATCTTCTAAACATTACCGGGAGATGTTCTAATGCATGTTGCACAATCTTAAAGTGAAAATGAAATGTGGGAGTCAATTAAAGTTCGACATCTAGGATCAGATCTCGTTTAGAAGGAAAATCTACAAGTTTGATGAGCGGATTAAAAAGCCTTGAGGATAATAGAAATTGAAATCATGAGTGATTTCCTAAGAAAGTTACGACAGTATCAGGGCCAAGTATAAAAACCTTGGCTCAACACTCAAAGATAAAACAACTGTGAGGAATTTACCTAACTCGGTAAAAGTCTCTACTGATTGTAGCAACCATTCGGTAGTATTAGAATTTGATAAACTAGCATTTGAAGAAACAGTAGGAAGAATAACAGCCTTTGAAGAATATCTCAATAGTTTAATGAAAAAATAGACAATAATCATGGAAAGTTGCTCATGGGTAATGCAAGCAATTCTAAAAATCGGCATCATGGAAGAGGATGTAGTGATCAAAGCCTTGGTAGAGGAAGATGACAGCTAAGAGGAGGAAGAGGACATGGACGAAGTATGGATCAAGGAAACAAAGATAAGAGCAAGTTCAAGTGTTACGAATGTGGTGAATTTGGGCATTTCATATACGAGTGCACAAAGTGGGAAGATAAGGAGAAAGAGAAGGAACAACATGTTCATACCATTTGACGATGAAGAACTAATGCTGCTGCAAGTCAAGAAAGTTGAAGATCTTTAATTCTATTTAGTTTCTGGGGGAGTATTGAAGTATAACTAAATATAGGGGCCTTTGTGTCATTGTTAGAAAGTATGTTTAGTATCTTGTATGTATATAGTTAAAGTCAAGGGTCTAGTGTGTACACTTTTGTAAGGTTAGAAACCATTTGTCATCAAACGGTGTATCGCTTCATGTTAAAGTGTTGTCTCAATTAGGGTATAGAAGGTCACGATCTTTCCAGAATCGACACATCGATTAGAAGGTAAAGCTTCGATATGTATTTATAGATATGTGTGTGTGTGTGTCGATGGATGTTTGTAAGATAGAATGCTTGATTAATACAAGCAATTTTATTATTGCCTTTTGATTCACAATTCGTCATATACCTGTGAATTCGCATCCTAAGATTACCAACAATACATACCCCACGTGTACCGGATTTGAAAGATTTAAACTTGGACCTAGAATTTAACATATTTACTTTTGACAAACAAATGGTATTTAATTTCATTTGATTGCAGTGATCTCATATAAAATCTTGTAATGACCAAATCTACACTTAATTTTTTCTTGAGTGAAAACTAGTCACATAAATTTATTAAAAAAGTAGTCACTAGCTGACAAGAAAGTTGAAACAATGAGCCACCAGATTGATTTTGATTTGCACAAAATTATTGCGCCTCATGTGACTAATAAATGGATAGAATTTTTTTTTTTGGTCAGCCTTGAACCTAAATAAAAAGCCATTAAAGTTCCATATCAACTTATATATTTCCTGGGTAAATAATATAATGAAAGTGATTGATACAAGGTCACAAAAGATCCATTGGGCATGTAAGTAAATGCATGTTAAGTTATGTAACACAATATTAAACAGCAATGCAGATTTTAAACTTGAATTAGAATAGTACAAATGGCCTGCAATATTAATGAACATAGCGAAACTTTGTTATTTAACTCGAGTCCCAAACATAGAACTAATATTTATTATGAGTACGTACTAGCTAGTTCATTAGATTGATGACTGATTAGATATGAAACTTGATCTGAACATAGCGATACTTTGTTATTTAACTCTGAGTCTCAAACATAGATCAAACTAAAATTTATTATGAGTACTAGCTAGTTCATTAGATTGATGACTGATTAGACATGAAACTTGATAGCTTGATTTTCTTGCATAGAGGGCATTCGGAAACTTTGGTGTCACACTCAAAACAAACAGATAAGTGTCTGCATGGGTAGCAAACCATGGTTGCTAGCAAGGTCTTGCAGCTTAGGCATGTGGTAAGCTGTGGCTGCACACTTGTGGTGGATGATTGGCTGCTTCCCTCCCCATAAGAAACTTGGTGCAACCTCCTTCGCATTTCAACTTCAAGATGTTGGAATAAATATACGTAACGTTTGTATATTTATCGATAGCCATTATAATCATTTATATTATGATGATCAATTATTAATATTATCCTTATGAGATTAAGGTTGAGACAATCATAACAACATAACACCATTAGTCATCCCCCATCTCTCTCTCTCTCTCTCTCTCTCTCTCTCTCTCTCTCTCTCAATGTGTTCATAACTCAAGAACACATAAACCATCAGAACTACATACCCTAAAGGGAACCCGCTCAAGATGATGGTGCCTTCCATTACTGAGGTTCCTGAACGGTTAAACATATCAGGTACACATGATTATGTCTTATGTTTATGCATTATGTTCAAAGAATTGATCAACATCTGGTATCAGAGCATATGTTGATTACATCAATTATAATTCGATTTGCAAAATAAATAATGGTTCGATTTGCAAAATTAAAGTTTTGATTTTAGAAAAGTTTTCGATTAATTAAATAAAAATTCTATGTATTTTCGAAACTGTCAAAACTTTATGGATCAAGAAAAATACAAAGTTTTGTATTTGATTTAATTAATTCCATGATGGTTCTGTGATTTGTTTTTTTTACTAAAGTCAACTTCAGAAAAAAATCGAAAGTTTAATTCAATATTGTTTGATTCAATGATTGTGGTTTGATATATAATAATCGGCCACTGTGCAAATCAAAATATTATTTATCATCATGATTTGAAATTACTATGCATTAATAAATCAAAAGTTTCGAAATATTGTTTTATTAATGGAAACTTTAATTATAAATTTGCCAATTAGTATGAACGATTCTTGTATATTCATGTGACTGTTCATAAAATTCATCCTTATTTTGATGAAAATCGCTATAAGTTGGTTACAACTAGGATTAAAATCTGTTTCCTAAAATTTTGGGAGTAACTTAATCTCCAAGTTTTAAATTAAAAGGTTATCATAATTTTTTGAAATTTTTAGGAGATTTACTGAAATCCCGAAATTAATTGAAACGGATTTTCTCAAATCCCTAAATTATAGCACTTATGGGTATCATAGTTCTCGGACACATTGTTCATGGATTAACCTTTTCGAAAGATTGTTCTCATACAGGTTTCCGGATTCAAGTTCTAGAACCAACAGTTCTTGTTTTTTTATAGTTTTCGAAAACCTAAAATTCGAGAACCTAAACCTAAATCCGAGAACTCTTACTAAATTCGAGAACCATTACTGAATACGAGAACTCTTAGGAATTCGATAACTAACATGTTAACCGAGAACCTAACTAATTTTCGAGAACCTAATGCCACCCGATAACTATAACTTTTTCCGGGAACTCATCACTTTCGAGAACTCATTAAGTCTTCGAGAACTCATAATTTCGAGAACCCCTTATGTTATTCGAGATCTCATAAGTCTTCCGGGAACACATCACTTTAGGGAACTCATTAAGTCTTCGAGAACTCATAATTTCGAGAACCCCTTATGTTATTCGAGATCTCATAAGTTTTCTCGGAACTCATTATTTTTTCCGAGAACCCCTTATGCTATTTGAGAACTCATATAATTTTTTTTTGAGAACTCATTTCTTTGAGAACCCATTATTTCGAGAACTCATAAGCTAATTTGAGAACTCTTCTTTTTTTTTCGGGAACTCATAAGATTACTGAGAACCCATTATTTTTCGTGATCTCTAATAAAATTTAAAGTTTTGATAAAACCTAATGTATCAAGTTTATTCAAAACATTATAAAACCTTGCTTAACTTGCAATAACATTTCGAGGTGTCACTTCTGCCCAAAGGTGATGTGTCACATTAGTTCGTTATAAAGATCTCGTTAAGCATTGTAGCTCGTTCACATAAGTGTCATAAAGTTTCACTTCTGCCCAAAGGTGATGTGTAACAGATTATGTTGGTGAACTGAGCGTATTGCATTAGAACTTTGAGTGTCTCACTTCTGCCCAAAGGTGATGTGTTACATTCACTGTTAGCAACTTAATACTTAAATAAATAGCGTATAGCCAAAGCTAGAGCATGTTATTTAAGTAGCTTATGTTGGTGTTATTATATTATCACATCTTCATATCAAAGTTGATCCTCACAATTAACGATCCTTCGTTAATATAATGATCATAATCTAAGTCTGCCTTACATCAATCCCCATAACTCGAAACTAATCTCACATTCTTCTAAAAAAGTACTATCTCAACTAAGTGATCCACTCTAATTATCAAAACTAAGAAGAGTTATCTTAAACTTTGTTCTTATTAAGTTACCTCTTAAGACATAACATTCCTACGCTCTATCTGATAAAGTATTACAGAATAACATTGAGCATAAGAAAGTGGGATAAACAAAATGTCTCTTATGGTAATCAAGAACTCTTTTACTGATTCCTATCAGGTGAGCTATTAATTGATTTTGAAATTCCTAAGAATAATGTATTATCTATGGAATGAAAGAATATAACGAATTCCTAAGAAGCATGAAATAAATAAATCTAACTTTATGGTTAAGCATCAGTGAATACATCTTTACATTGAATAACTTGACCCATAAAGCAAAGGGGTTATACATAGAAACCAATAAAATTTCTAGTGCATTATGACTTTTTCACCAGTACGATTAGATGCATTATGAATCAACTATAACACTCAGAAATATCAAAGTAAAAAAAATGAATGTGTTGATAGCAAATTACGTATAGGAAAAGGAACGCATTAAACTAGAAAAGTTGATGTTATTCACCTTACTACCATTAAACCTAAAAAAAATGAAGAATAATTACCATAGAGAGGATAATTCTAAGGTCTGAAACAAAATACAAGTACTACTTTCAGCTATAAGTTTCTCCAAATGGAAAGTCTTACTAAGCAAAACTGTGCCATTAAGAATAGGCATAAGAAATGAGATTACCTATAAGTAAAGAGAACAACTGGCTGAGATATGTAGTGCCTAATTAAGGATATTTAACTCCACAAATGCTAATGAATTCCAATTAACACATGATGGTTGATTCTAGTTTTATATGTTTCCTTACCAGAATTCAACAAATAATTAAGATGAGAGTTAGTGGCAAAATTAAGGGTCTATTAACCACTAATAACTGATCTTAGTGTTGAAGCTTTATCATACCTTACGATAATCTTGAGATTACTCAGAATTTAGTATCAGTACTAAAAGCTACAATTTTTGGCAGTTACAAGGTTTTAATGACCAAACCAAAGCCACTATTAAGTTAAACTCTCATATTGTTTGTTGTCATTATCTGAATAGAAACCTTATGAAATAAAACTAGATGATCCAATTTTCACAACTTTGTTATCATTAAAATGAGTATTTAACAAAGGAAAATGAGACCCATGCAATTCATCCACTAAGACCAACATTTCATAAGAAATCATGACCAGGTATGGCTATCAAATCTCATTCTCAGTGACTTTTAAAGCATGTGTTAAACGCCCTAAACATTAAATGGCGAAAGGAATAAATGGGTTTCTATCATAAGTCATAACTAATTGACATTAGTGGAGCTTAGATAAAATATCTATTTCGTTTCCTACCGACCAAAGTATAAAAGAAATCAATTCATATATACTTAATAAGATTCCCTCTAAGTATGTTCTTAAAATTCCTTAAGAAATTTGGACGATAAGGGAAATCAAGTATAAAATATATGAAATATTCTAGTTCACACGCATCATTAAAACTTATTATGTGGAGGTACTGAGAGACCTAAAAGATTAGTGGGAGCATTAGATGTCCTACTTATGACTTGCAAAAGTTACAGAGGTGGGGGGAACGACAATTTGATCTATCCTCAAATTACACCTCTTGCACTGGACAACGCTCTATCACAACTTGCCTCTTAGCATTTAATGTACTCCTAACAAAGTTTTATGGATGCCTAACTATGGGCGAACTTAGATTTCTTACTAAAGTAATCTTCATCAAGAGAAACGACAATAAACATCATTAGGTTGTTTTCTCTATTAAAATCTATGGATCTTCCAAATGTTAGATCTTAAGCATGCTGAATTCATTAAGATTTCTAAGGTAAGTGGGAGCAGTAAAAGTCCTTATTATGACTTTTCAGAAGTACAAGATGCGGGGGAGAGACTCATTAAAATTCGAGACTCATTAAGTTTAACTCTGAATTTAACTTCGATTATTCCTCTTGTGCACCTTACTGCACCAACTATTACACACTTAGAAACTAATATTGCTCATTATATACCTGAAAATAAAAACACCTAACTAAAGTTAAGTTTGTATCATAATAAACCCAATGTTCAACTCAGGAGGTTATCTGGGTCTAAAAGCCCATTAAATTTGATGATTATGTAACCTGCCTGACTAACACAAAATGGATGTTTGGAAAGTTTACTGATCCTACCTCTTCTAATTAAATCATTAGTATCAATCAATATTCTAAATGGAATAAAGCTATTATTAGCATAACTCATTCCATAATTTAGATTAACGTTTGGGGTTTGGTTGAATAACCTAAAGGTATTCATAATTAAACCAGATCCGAATGGGAACGTTATAAATAAGATTGATTGTAAAAGATTATACTCAAGAGGAATTAGATCATCAAAGAATCTTCTTACCTATGTAACAAAAGATTTATTTGAGGATCATTACCGTCCTAGTAGCTCATAATAACTAAGAGCCCACATTAGATGGACAATTAAGACAACTTTCCATAGCAATGACCTACATGTTCATTAAGCAACCTGAAAGTTCTAAACTGAAGGTTAAGAACACTTAGTCTGTAAGTCAATAAGATCCATGCATGGGTTGATGCAAACATAAAATGTGTTGGAATCATAATGAAATTCTCTTCATCAAGAACTAAGTGGATTAAAGAATCTACCTCAAGATGAGTGGGAGCAACTAATAAAAACGTGTCCTTACGTAGATAGCGTTTCTCTTAACAAGTATATGTTACCTAAGTCAAAGCATTTTTCATGCATGATTTTGACATGATGAAATATCGTGGATTCTTGTTACGTAATAGGAATCAAAATATACCGAGATAGACCTAACGGGATATTAGTTTCATCCCATAAGTTTTACTCTAAGCGGGTCCTTAAGTATGTAACATACAACATTGCTCTCTTTTAGAGGATAATAGGATAAATTGAGATTATCACCTTATGCTTCATTAATTAGAAGACTGGTGTAAATTTAAGTCTATGCTTGTTTATGATATTGTTCGTATTGCTTGATACTAGACTTGTCTAGATTGATAAAAAGCATCTAATGGAACATTACAATATCTTTAAGAAACAAGAGACTATAATCTAAAGAAGAAATGAGAACCTAAAGTGATTGACTACTCTTACTCTAACTTTGTTACATTCAAAGGAAATCAAGTGTCAATATTGGGGTATATCATAACGTTAGTAGACATAACTATCTCATGGAGGAGTCATAAGGAACTGTAACAGCAACCTAAGTTATCATGACATAATGTGTTGCTAATCATAACAGAATGGTCATTAAATTTTGTTGGTATATTTATAAGATGACTCATAACTTATTAACTCCATATAAATACTAAGTTGAAGATTTACTGTGATAAAGTCAGCTACCATAATTTCTCAAACAGTAACAGTTTGAGAGGAGTTACATTAGAGTTCGATACGAAATTATTGTTCGCTTATGATTAAGAACAAATAGAGGAAATCAGAATTTTGTATCGAATGCATTCATGATATGCTTATGGATCCAATAACTAAAGGTCTATCACCCATAAGTCTCACTAACGGGCCAACTAAGAGAAAAGGGTATTACCAATGACCATGTACAACTGCATATCGTACTATGAATGACTTATGACTAATGACTAATGATTAATTTTCCTCATTATGATTTGTTTGTCTATTAGTATGCTAAGCTAGCATAATGGCATAAAGACAATAATGTAATAAATCAACTAAGGGCATAACGTTAATTGATCTTAATGTTAAGTGGGAGAATGTTGGAATAAATATACGTAACGTTTGTATATTTATCGATAGCCATTATAATCATTTATATTATGATGATCAATTATTGATATTATCCTAAGCCCAATAACAGATATGTCTTTGATGGGCGGACTATTATTAGATGGGCCTTATTAGGGTGTCCCCTGGGTATGTATAAATAAGGAGAGATTATTATGAGATTAAGGTTGAGACAATCATAACAACATAACACCATTAGTCATCCCCCATCTCTCTCTCTCTCTCTCTCTCTCTCTCTCTCAATGTGTTCATAACTCAAGAACACATAAACCATCAGAACTACATACCCTAAAGGGAACCCGATCAAGATGATGGTGCCTTCCATTACTGAGGTTCCTGAACGGTTAAACATATCAGGTACACATGATTATGTCTTATGTTTATGCATTATGTTCAAAGAATTGATCAACACTAGCTAGTTCATTAGATTGATGACTGATTAGATATGAAACTTGATGTGAACATAGCGATACTTTGTTATTTAACTCTGAGTCTCAAACATAGATCAAACTAAAATTTATTATGAGTACTAGCTAGTTCATTAGATTGATGACTGATTAGACATGAAACTTGATAGCTTGATTTTCTTGCATAGAGGGCATTCGGAAACTTTGGTGTCACACTCAAAACAAACAGATAAGTGTCTGCATGGGTAGCACACCATGGTTGCTAGCAAGGTCTTGCAGCTTAGGCATGTGGTAAGCTGTGGCTGCACCCTTGTAGTGGATGATTGGCTGCTTCCCTCCCCAGAAGAAACTTGGTGCAACCTCTTTCGCATTTCAACTTCTAGATGTTGGTAATGAATCCTCAATCTGTCAGTAATGTCTCGAATCTTTTTCTCCTGCTTCAAAAGAAGAAAACGTAAGAAATTATAAGAAACTACGAGTCCATTAACTAAAAAGGATAGAACTAGGTACATGGAGGTTAATGAGGGTGTACAGCTCTCCATAGTCATCCGACAAACCTTCATCTACAAATAAAACTTCTCAAACATGTTAGATTTTAAATACATACACACACACACACGAGTACAAGATCTTAAAAGATATCTTATGAACACTTAAAACCTTCAATAATGGATGTTCTCTGCCTTCTCCGTATTGGTGCCATTAAAACAATACCAAAACAAAGATAAATTCCTAGATGGTAAAGGATGAAAAATTGGGGGTGGTTGATATATTGCTGAGGCAAGCCACATATGATGTGGTGGTGAGATAAATGTGATTAACAAGAAGTGATGAAGAATCTCAGTTGGTTCATGGGGTGTCATTACGAAAATCATGATCCCAAGGTATCCTTTTCCTTAAATTCAGTAAAAAGGTTTCTTGATTGCATAATGTTATGAATAAGATGCAATGCTCTAATTAGTAAAAAACAAAAAAGGAAGTGTAATTATCCTCCAAACCATGACACATGAAAAATGAACCAGATGGGATAGAAATGAGTATACATTAAAATGAAGACTATATTTATGTTAATTACCCCATGATATTACCTCATTTTCACTGTTCTCAAATTATATAGCTTCAACATTTTTTTATGTCAAAATCACATACTATTTAGATCTAATTAGAAAATTCACAAAGTTAATCCTAAGATAATACTAAAGTCGATGGAATAAAAGACTTGATCATTACATTTATCGTTAGTTTGAAGGAAAATTACTCAAAATGTTCTTTTTTATATCTTTTAATAGTCTTTTAGTTAAATAAAGAACGTTGTTTACCCAACCCAATATTGAACAACTATAACCAAGAATATATGTGATTTAGTGAATAAGGTGATGATGGTTTAAACACAATACAAATAATCGATTTAGATGTTCGATCACTTTAATTAATTCAAGCATCATGATCTTGGGTTAATGATCTTGCCAAAATCTGAAATAGAAAACTATCGAAGTATTCACTTCACAATGGAAATTAAGAAGGATAATTGGTGTGCCCATTATGGGAGTCGCTTATATCTTATGAGATGGGTTAAAACTCAGGGCCGGCCCTGAAAATTTAGGTGCCCGGGCCGAGCCGCGAAATATGTGTCCTTTAGTCTTAGGTCTTTTAAACAATATTTTCTTAACTGAAGCGAACGTTAAACCGGTGTCCTTATCGGTTCCATAGTCGGACCGGTCGAACCGGATATATAACTGAAAGTCTTGTAATAATTATAAAAATTTATATTTTCGGCTAATTGACTCATAAAAAAACCGCCATTTCTTAAAATTCCATAATAATTTAAAAGGCCATTATTTTATGTCTAGACTTCAAAAGTTTTGTAATAAAATTAATTTGACTTGCATCATATGCAAAAGCGTGAGACAATTACTGTTTTGTAGTACTACTATATATTAAAATTTGCTGTAAAGGATGCACAATTACTATACTCTTCACCTTCTTTTTATATCAAGTGATGTTCAAGATGATTTTTTTTTTGTTGAAAACAGAAAGAAATACTTGCGGAAACAAAACACTCGTCACCACTCAAAGTGCCCCTTTAGAAATTGGGCCCGAGCCGGGAGTCCTCCCCGAATCCCCTCAGGGCCGGCCTTGTTAAAACTTGACCAACTTGGCAGCGAGGATGTTGGAATAGCTTGAGAGAGATTCTTGTTTGCATAGATTGATCCGTAATACATTATGAGAATTAGGGAATTCTACATATAGTGGGAAACTGGTTCGCATCTGATATAACCACCAAAATTACAATAAAAAATAATAACTATGTAATCTAATCAATAGTAATATCTAGAAATAATAATTTCAATAATATTACAACCAATATAACTTAGCTTATATTATTTCTACTACCCTCCCTTATAAGCTAGATTGGGTATCTATTTAGTAGATTCCTTAGCCTTGTGAAATCCTTTGCTTGTAGTGCCTTAGTAAAAAATTAAAATTGTCTGCCAATTGATCGCTGTTAGCACAAAATTTAACTTATATTTCTTAAAATTTTATTCGCTCGCGAATGAAGTAATACATGACATGTATATGTTTGGTTCCCATGATACACCGGATCTTCTGCTAAGCAGATTGTAGACATGTTATTGCAGAATAGAAGAATTGATTTATTTAATTCTTTATTCAATTCGTTCAATGTATTTGGTTTACGTGAATGTTAAGGCTACTACCTTTTGTTCTTAGATTGCCATGATATGGCACCAGAACCCAAATGATAGATATATCCTGAAGAGCAAAGATAACCCCGTGACATCTTGCTACCATCAATTCATCCATAGTCAGTATCACTATATGCTTTGAGTGTGAGATCTTTTTATTCATCAAATGTGACTCTAAAATTTGATGTTCCCTTGATGTACTTGAGAATTTGTTTGCCTGGTTCTGAGAGTATTCATGTATGTCGCTCCGTGAATCTAGTAATCTTGCTCACGGCTAACATCATGTTAGGCCTTGTATTAGTAAAGTACATAATACTGGTCACCAAGCTTCGATGTGCATTTGAGTCTATTTGCACATCTGGATCATTCTTTGATAATTTGAGTTCATATTTTGTGGTAGTAGAGAATGGTTTGGGATTCTCCTTCTTACAACATTCTAGTATTCCTTTGTATATTTTATATATGTTGAGAAATAGTGATGCTTTGAACATCATATGAGATTTCGATCCATTCCAAGAAAATAGTGCATAGTTCACATGTCAGTCATTTCAAATTCACACTTCACAGATTCTTAAATTGTGTCGTTTTTTAACCGACTTGTTGGCTATTACAGGGTCATCTACATATAGAAAACTAGTAGTTGAATGCATCCTTCTTGTTTCACTCTAATTCTGGTGGTGGTAATGTAGGATAGAGTTTAGGAACTAGTGTTAGAGATAAGAGGATAGAACTGGTGTCGGTTACTCAAGCTCAGATGCTCGCCTAGCTAGTTAGTAGTGATCAGCATACTCAGCTGAAACTGGAGGAGCATGACCTATGTGATACCCCGCAATTTCAGGTACTCACTTTAACTAAACTCTAGTTACATTCCATGCATTCTACTTAACTAGGGTTAGCTAGATAGGACACACGTTGCATAGTTATAGGTTAATAACTGCATGAAGTGGTAATTCGGGGAATTACCATACTGTATACATGATTAGTGAACCTCGGACGTTGGTGAACAATGAAGTTAAATAATTTTGAATTAATTGATTGATATTGATTGCAATTACGTGCTTCTATGATACTCTGTGAAACTATGTGCAAATTGTATGTGATTACGTGAACTTAAACCGAATTTGTTAATAAACATCGTAATAGGTGGACCGGTAGGATAGTTAGGGTCTTAACACATGGGGTTACACGTATTATGGTCCAAAATAGCGAAAACATCAATGAAAACACATTGTACGACGGAGCAGGTAACCCGGCGCGGGCCGAAGAGCTGTGAGCGGCCGCTCACAGCCTCCGAGCGGCCGCTCACAGCCTTCAAGCGGCCGCGCGCGGGCACCAGACTTCACCAAACCGCCTTAAACCTCTATTTAAGCAATCTTAAGCCTCATACAACCCCTAAACTCAACCCTAATCGCCCCCTTACACCTAGTTACGAAAATATCAGCCTCTAACACCTGCTAAGGCTCAAGAACATCGATCGGGAAGCTTCGAGAGCATTCGGTTGATTGTTTTGAAAGGCTTGTGGTATAATCTTCAATCCTTTGTATTTTAATCTTCTTAAATATTTTATAAAACATTATAACTAAGTTTGTCCAGGGATGAAACCTTTTCATAAAGATTAAAACTTGAAGTTTATAAAGATTGAATTGGTTAAATATAATCCTATGCGATTAGAAATTGATAGGTTGCATGATTACGCATGTTCTTGATGTTTTAGACTTCTAGGGTTTGTGAATGATGGTGTTTGTGATGTATAATTAGGGTTTAGATCAGATGTGGTTCTTTCTAATATTGTATGATGATTATTAGGTGTTATTGATTGATAATATGCAACTAGGGTTTGATATAATTGATAATATTGCATGATTAGAATCTGGACAGAATCTGAATGTCGAATTGTCAGGTCTGTTTCGTGGCTTGAAAATAATTGTTTTGATCGATTCTTTGCATGAATGGATTGTACATGGTCCTACCTTTTTAGAATGGACAAAATCATCTGATTTCGATGTCGTTTGATATGTTTTTGGAATTTTCTTTGATTAAAGGTCATGTCAGATTTTCGGATTAACAAACTGGGTCAACTTTAAACAATCATAACTCAAGTTTTACAAGGAATTAGGTTATGAAATTTGGACAGTAGGTTAACATTAGAATAACTTGGCTTTTCCAAGTGGATTCATCCCGTTTGGATGAATACAAGATTTTTGGGAATTTTTCTACCAACCTGACCTGCTGTAGAAACTTTCTGGACACATCTGTGATGTACGATTTTTTATAATTTTTGTGTTTGGTTTTGAGACAAAAAACAAATATGGGTTATCAAATGAATCCCAAATAATATTCAGTAAAAATTTGGGAGTTTAATTCATTTGTTAAGTATTTTAAACAAATTAGTTTTCATGGCACATAATCTGTCCTAAAAACGCAGATTGTGTATTTTTTGTTTATGTGACTAATTGGAGTCCTATGTGGTATGTATTTGATATGTACTTGAATGGGCACTTATATGAGAAGCATGTGAAGTGTAAAACTAATGGTAACCAACATATTCACCAACGGGTCCATAGGGTTTACTTATGAATGTAGAATCACTAGGTGTCACTTACACGATTTTGAACATTTAAACGTCTTGGACAAACGGGTTATATGGTGTAATGGTATTACACATATACTTACTTAGTGACACATGTATTAGGGAGTCGGTAGTACACCATCCTTTGGAGTTTGGATTTACTTTCTTGCATACTAAGGTGAGCTTCAGTACTTTTTCTCAAAAGCATGCGTCGCGGGTTGAGACAACGTACTTAAACTTTTTCTAGTCCGGTTTGGGACTACTTACACATCCCGGGTTGGGATGCTATGACTCCTTTTGTGGGTCGGGGTTTTGCTAGTTCGCAAACTGTGTCCTTGATAAACTAAACCAACTCTATCATCTGTAAGTCCTTCACATACCGAATGAGTTGCCGGGTTATGGCAAGCGGGTTATTAGTTGATAGGGCTATTAGGTCTGACAAACCTCACACCGGCTTGGGGGAGTGCGGGAGTGAACTATAACTTAACAGATTTTATCATTGTTGATAGGCAATGATGTAAGGCATGCAGCTCACATTTGTGACTACACGTACATCAGCAATTCGGTATATCAAAGTTAGTTATCATGAATGGGTTAGCTCCCCTTGACATGCGATGAACTAGTGTTTACACGGTTCTTGGAACCAACACAATTACTTGTTTACGTGGTTTTGGAAACCAGCGCATTTACATACTATTTACTTTACTTAGTGAACTCACGAACATTGTTTGTTGACCCACGATATACATGCTTTTGCAGGTAGTTAGCTTCCGGTGCCAGGATTAGAAAGCACTGCACACTTCACTACATTTGGGGGTCTTGGGCATACACCTAAATTACATATTATGCTTTTACATTTTCTTTCATATGGTTTTAATTTGGGCGCGTTGTTTTGCACATGGTTTTAAAAGGTTTAAATTTGGTTTACGCTTCCGCAGCTTAACCTAACTTGGTTTTTGAAAACGAACTAAATGGTTTGGGCATTTAGAGTTCGTTTATATGACTTATGGCTATGGAATCCTGGTATGTCATGCGCCTCGCGGTATAAACCCCGCAGTGGAAATTTGAGGGTGTGACAGATTGGTATCAGAGCCATTGGTTATAGTGAACTAGGACTGCATGTTGAGTCTAGTCTATAATCATCATAGCATAAGTACACTCAAAACTTAAGTGCACAACTAGCTTTTAGCTACATATATCTACAACATATGATTTCGGGAGATATGTTATCTTCTAGTTCTAGACCAAATTCTAAACACGTCAATGGTGGGAACCCAGGGTTGCACCAGGTGGCGCATTACTGGGAGTAGTATCCTAACAAACCTCATGGATGAGGAAACAACAATAGTACAAAGGAGGGAGCCCTTGCGAGCGTTGTGGCGCATGTACACAGGAAGTTGCATGATGCGCAGACGTGGTACCATTAAATCGAATCAACTATGAAGAAATTCAAATACTGAGACTTTTCCTTTTTCACTGAGCAAGGAGCAATTAGTTTATGTTCCTTATTACTTGATCTTTCTTACTTCCATTCGAAACTCAGACGGGACTGGGTTATACATATAGAACTTATTTCTTACTTTTGTACCTTACGCCTAGTATGAGCGGGCGGACGTATGACTGCATATCCCTGTTTCTCATAAGTATATAGTAGATTCATGGGAACACATCAGATCGGGGCTTGTTACACACACTCTTGGGGAGTTATGTATGGCCTGCGATGCAGTTCAGTATCTCAGAGGAAGACGAAACCTACCAGTGACTGACTGTCACGATTGGATGAACGAGTAGAGCTGACCACTATGTTGGCTTACATAGGACTGGAGAAGGAGACTGTACATGATAAGATCTATATAACACTGACACTGAGAAAGAGGAAGAAGAAGGGATGGATGGGGGAACCTGAGCAGGATGAGCACATGGAAAGTGAGGATGAAGGATCTACTATCTAAGGCAAAGCGTGGCGACGATTGGATCTTACCTTTTCTTACCTATCTTTTCTTTCTTTTCCCTTTGCTAACTTAGATAAGACTGAGTTCTTATGATCAACGATAGGGTGGTTGAGGCCCTCGCATCTTTCCAAGCTAGTAAAGATCCATCTTCCTAAATCATTCGTTTCCCCTGACTTCCACATTTGAACTTTCTTATTCCTTGAACGCACATGCCACAACAACAACCTGCCATCATATTTTCAAGCCTTGTATTGGTCGTAAACCTCGATAACTCTAACAGAACTGAAGGAGACCGTCTGATTGCTTCGATAGTATAAGTCATTTCCATGTGCATTTGCCCCAGGCTGGATGGGGTAATGTATGCTACATGCACACTCGATGAGTTACAGATACTTGGATGGAGAACATAGCACCCTATGATGAAATCTAGAAATTTGACGGATGGGTCTGAGATCGACGCCTGCACTACCAAGCAACAGGAGTTAGATACTTTGTGCTCGAATCTAATTAACCAACTTTGCCAGCGGATCGAATTTCAGACCAAAAGGGTGGGTCCCTTAGATTCGTGGCTTGGCCACTGCAGCTCACCTACCCAGAATCTAACAAATCGTTCATCTGGCTCGCAAACACACTGACTAGGCTGTTGAGCATGGTACTTTTCCGAAGCACGGAGCTTCATATTCTACTTTTGGTGATAGCAAGAGAATGTGGGATAGTGTGAGGTACAAGTCCTTCAACAAACAATAACCACAACGGTAACACCAATAATGGGGAGCATTTGTGATTGGCTCTGGGGAAGCTAGAACTGATAACAATGTCGTGATGGGTACGTGCTCCTTGAAAAACACTCTTGCTTCTATTTTATGCTGGTGCGGACTATAGTTTTGTGTCATAGAAACTTAGCAAACAATTAGGGATGGTTCCCACTCTTCTTGATACCCCGTACTCTATAAAGTTAGCTGATAGAAAGCCTGTTGTGGTAACCCATATTCATCGTGACTGTAAGCTCGAGTTGGATGGGCAATCATTTTTCATCAACATTCTACCTATCACCCTTGGAATCTTTGATCTCGTGGTTGGCATGGTCTGGTTGTCCAAGCAACACGCTGAAATTCTCTGTTAGGAGAAGATTGTTCGTATCCCCCCTCCCAAGTGGAGAACTTTTATCTATACAGGGTGATCGTGGTGGTGCCATGGTGGCATCATCTACTTTTTGAAAGCCCAGAAGTGTATTCGTAAGGGCTGTCCAGCCATCTTGGCTAACATATCTAACACTCGAACTGAAACTGAAACTAAGATTGAGGACATCCGAGTAGTTCGAGATTTCCCAGATGTTTTCCCCGAGGAACTACCTGCACTTCCACCTGTTCGTCAAGTGGAGTTTTAAATTGATCTTGTACCTGGGGAAGCTCCAGTTGCACGCGCACCATACCGCCTAGCACCAGGCGAACTTCAAGAACTGTCTACCCAACTTCAGCATATTTTCGACCAGAAAGTGTTGAACATGCGGCAGCGTCGCTGGGTTGAACTCCTAAACGATTATGACTGTGCCATCAAATACCATCCTGGCAAGGCGAACGTTGTGGCGGACGCCTTGAGCAGGAAGAAGTCTGCGAACCCTCGCAGTGTTCGAGCATTACAGCTCACCATTCATTCGTCGTTGCGTGACCGAATCCGTTCTGCACAGTTAGAAGCCTTGAAGGAGGAAAACCTTAAGGCTGAGACTATGCACAGTGCTGACAAGCATCTTGAGCTCAGGACTGATGGCTTAGGTGCTGTTTGTTTTTTCTGCAGGAAAAGGTCTGCAGTCTGCGGACCACATCTGCAGACATCTGCAGGAGAAGAGGTGGACCAAAGGTCTGCAGTCTGCAATAAGAAGACTGTTTGTTTGTTAACGTCTGCAGGCTGCTGAAATAAACTTAAATTTAAATAAACTGAGTTTTTATAGCAGTCTGGTGGTAGACGGTAGTGGTGGTGGTGGGTGGTGGTGGACGGTGGTGGGTGGTGATAGTGGTGGTGGGTGGACGGTGGTAGGTGGTGGTGGACCGTGGTAGGTGGTGGTGGTAGTGGTGGTGGTGGGTGGACGGTGGTAGGTGGTAGTGGTGGTGGTGGGTGGACGGTGGTAGGTGGTAGACGGTGGTGGTGGGTGGTGGTGGATGGTGGTGGCTGGTGGTGGCTGGTGGTAGTGGTGGTGGGTGGACGATGGTAGGTGGTAGACGGTGGTGGTGGGTGGTGGTGGACGGTGGTGGGTGGTGGTGGACGGTGGTGGTAGTGGTGGTGGGTGGACGGTGGTAGGTAGTGGTGGTGGTGGACCGTGGTAGGTGGTGGTGGTAGTGGTGGTGGTGGGTGGACGGTGGTAGGTGGTAGTGGTGGTGGTGGGTGGACGGTGGTAGACGGTGGTGGTGGGTGGTGGTGGATGGTGGTGGGTGGTGGTGGCTGGTGGTAGTGGTGGTGGGTGGACGATGGTAGGTGGTGGTGGACCGTGGTAGGTGGTGGTGGTGGTGGGTGGACGGTGGTAGGTGGTAGTGGTGGTGGTGGGTGGACGGTGGTAGGTGGTAGACGGTGGTGGTGGGTGGTGGTGGATGGTGGTGGGTGTTGGTGGCTGGTGGTAGTGGTGGTGGGTGGACGATGGTAGGTGGTGGTGGACCGTGGTAGGTGGTGGTGGTGGTGGGTGGACGGTGGTAGGTGGTAGTGGTGGTGGTGGGTGGACGGTGGTAGGTGGTAGACGGTGGTGGTGGGTGGTGGTGGATGGTGGTGGGTGGTGGTGGTAGTGGTGGTGGGTGGACGATGGTAGGTGGTAGGTGGTAGACGGTGGTGGTGGGTGGTGGACGGTGGTGGGTGGTGGTGGACGGTGGTGGGTGGACGGTGGTAGGTGGTAGACGGTGGTGGTGGGTGGTGGTGGATGGTGGTGGCTGGTGGTGGCTGGTGGTAGTGGTGGTGGGTGGACGATGGTAGGTGGTGGTGGTGGTGGACCGTAGTGGGTGGTGGTGGTAGTGGTGGTGGACCGTGGTGGGTGGTGGTGGTGGACCGTGGTGGTGGTGGGTAGTGGTGGTGGTGGGTGATGGTGGTGGTGGGTGGTGGTAGTGGTGGTGGACGGTGGTGGGTGGTGGTGGACCGTGGTGGTGATGGACGGTGGTGGTGGACGATGCTAGGTGGTGATGGTGGGTGGGTGGGTGACAATGGTGGACGGTGGTGGTGGTAGTGGGTGGTGGGTGGTGGTGGATGGTGGTGGGTGGTGGTAGTGGTGGTGGGTGGACGATGGTAGGTGGTGGTGGACCGTGGTGGGTGGTGGTGGAGGTGGACCGTGGTGGTGGGTAGTGGTGGTGGTGGTGGGTGATGGTGGTAGTGGTGGTGGACGGTGCTAGGTGGTGGTGGTGGGTGGGTGACAGTGGTGGACGGTGGTGGTGGTGGTAGTGGGTGGTGGGTGGTGGTGGATGGTGGTGGGTGGTGGTAGTGGTGGTGGGTGGACGGTGGTGGTGATGGACGGTGGTGGTGGTGGTGGGCGGTGGTGGGTGGTGGTGGTGGACGGTGGTGGGTGGTGGTAGTGGACCGTGGTGGTGATGGATGGTGGCGGTGAACGGTGGTGGTGGACGATGCTAGGTGGTGGTGGTGGGTGGGTGACGGTGGAGGACGGTGGTTGTGGTGGTGGTAGTGGGTAGTGGTGGTGGTGGGTGAGGAGAAGAGAAGAGGAGAAGACCTTTGAAGACCTTAGAAGACTTTGGTCCAAGTCTGCACCAA
Source organism: Ambrosia trifida (assembly GCA_028751855.1). Lineage (NCBI taxonomy): Eukaryota > Viridiplantae > Streptophyta > Magnoliopsida > Asterales > Asteraceae > Ambrosia > Ambrosia trifida. Next base: position 9,613,743 of record CM054123.1, on the reverse strand, counting down.
GAAGAGGTCAGGAAGAGCTTTTGGAGTGAAATGTCTTCCGAAAAACAAACAGTCTGCCCGCCCCAAACGTCTGCCCGCGTCTGCGCGGCGCAGACAAAAGAGGTCAGAAGTGCTTCTGGGAGAAAAACAAACACCACCTTACACTATTTTGCGGGACGTGTTTGGGTCCCATTGTTCGGGGGATTGCGCGAGCTTGTTCTGGATGAAGCTCACAAATCCCGGTGTTTTATTCACCCTGGCTCCGACAAGATGTATCAGGATTTGAAGATACTTTATTGGTGGCCGAACATGAAAGCTGACATAGCTTCTTACGTCAGCAAATGTTTGACTTGTGCTAAAGTCAAGGTGGAATATCAGAGGCCGTCTGGCCTCCTGCAACAACCAGAGGTCCCAGAATGGAAGTGGGAACGAATCACGATGGATTTTGTCACCAAACTGCCAAGGTCACCTAGTGGTTATGATATGATTTGGGTGATTGTTGACCGGCTGACAAAATCGGCACGTTTTATACCTATTAAGGAAACCGATGGACTCGAGCGGTTGGCTCGACTTTACCTTAAGGAGGTGGTTGCTCGGCACGGAGTGCCTGTTTCTATTATCTCTGATCGTGATTCTCGTTTCGCTTCGCGTTTCTGGAAGGCTCTGCACAAGGCTTTGGGTACTCAGTTGGATATGAGTACGGCTTATCATCCGCAAACTGATGGACAGAGTGAGCGGACGATTCAAACCTTGGAAGACATGCTCCGGGCATGTGTTATCGATTTTGGTAAAAGTTGGGAGATCCACCTGCCGTTAGTGGAGTTCTCCTACAACAACAGCTATCACTCTAGCATCAAGGCAGCTCCATTCGAGGCTCTTTACGGACGGAAATGTCGATCACCACTTTGTTGGGCCGAGGTGGGCGAGAGCCAGCTCACTGGTCCGGAACTCGTGTAAGAAACTTCGGAGAAAATCGTATAGATCCGTCAACGTTTGGCTGCTGCACGGGATCGTCAGAAGAGCTTTGCCGATCGCCGTCGAAAACCTTTAGAGTTCCAGGTTGGGGACAAGGTACTTCTGAAAGTTTCACCATGGAAGGGCGTCATACTCTTTGGAAAGCATGGCAAGCTTAACCCTCGTTATGTCGGACCGTTCGCAATCTTGGATCGGATTGGACCGGTGGCATACAGACTTGATTTACCGACGGAGCTCGGTAGTGTACACAACGTCTTCCATGTGTCTAACTTGAAGAAGTGTTTAGCTGATGAATCTCTCATTGTACCACTGGAAGAGATCAAGGTCGATGATCGTCTTCGCATTGTGGAGGAACCTGTCGAGATTCTCGACTACAAGATTCGTAGCCTTTGTAACATCGCAAAAATTCTCCCCAAATTTTTAATATAAAAGCCCTTGTATTTTTCATCGTTATCATTAAAGGTGCCTAAATCTCTATTTTTTTCCTAACACACAACTAATATATATATATATATATATATATATATATATATATATATGTATATAATAATAATAATAATAATAATAATTATAAAGAATATATATATATATATATATGTGTATTACATAGTTGAAACAGATTTGTGCGGCCCACATCCCACACTTCTGTTTCCTTTTGTGTTTCGAAGCCTAATATGCCAGCCCACTTAAACCGGCCCAAAGAAAACCAAACCTGCGGCCCAAACCCAAGACACATAACCCGGCCCAAACACCCTCCTTCCCTTCCTTATTTAATCAAAAAAAAAAAAAGTGTTCCCGCTGAGACTCGAACCCGGGTCAACCAAACACACACACGCGTTTACACCATCTGAGCCACGCTCACATCTTGATAGAAATCCAGTTCGTAAATATTTAACATCTTCTAAAGATAAATTGTTTCCTTCTTTCTCTGCTGTTCGCGATCAGCAGCAGCATAAGATGTATATATTTTTTTTTTAAATCGTAAATTTGCTATATTAAGCCATGTTAATTATCCTTGACCATTAATACGTGATTACCGGCCTATATTGACTCAGCAACACGATTAGTATCAATCAATTGACACCAAATTTGCCATTTACGCGTCCCACATTCAATTACTAGTCAACACATACCAATTCGATCACCTAGGACTGTATACTATAAATTGAACCTTGTAGGACAATCACAAACCGCCGAACACCATTTCCCAACCACCAATTCTACTTAAAATCCTCTGCTTCTATTATCACGATCATACGTTTGACTTTTTGGTTGACCGGCCAATCGAGCATCGAAACATTCTTGTAAGTGTGATTTCTTTTGTGGGAATTCTTAATCGGCATCTACACATTATTTACCCTAAAATTAATCGGGTTAACATTGTGTGGATTGTGCGATTGGAAAAGCTAGGGCTTGTAAGTTAAAATTGGGGAAGAACACTAGGTTTTGCTTATGTTATTTATATTTGATAAACAAGAAACAAACACAACCATCGATCCAGACTAAATGGTTGTGTCTGTTGCATTTCACCCGAGCCACCCGGGTTCGAGTCCCGGCTGTGGCGAGTCTTTTAATTTTTTTCAGTTTTTAACACATTTAAACATATATATATATTACATTTAATCTTATAAATTCGATTTTAATTAGTAAAACCCTTTTAACAAATCTGATGTAAAAGTTTTACCCACAATTGTTAGTTTTCTGAAATTTATTTATTTAATATTTATAATAATTAAATCAAGTTTATTCTATTTTATTTATAAAAATCTATAAAAATATCAAAACGATCTTATTAATTTCCACAAAAATTATCCTGAGTTTTTATAACATTAAGCTTTTCAAAAATAATTTTTATTTCTGAAAAAGCATTTATTTAATATTTTTAATCAATTTTTGTCATTTTTAATCATATTTAAATCATAATAAATCCAATTTTTAATATTTTTGCACCAAAATTTTATACAAATTATTCCTGATCATTTAGAACAGAAATATAATTTTTAAACTAATAATTCTTTAATTTTAATAATTTTTAATTATTAAAGTTAAAGTTTGACAATTTGTAATAAATAGATTTAATAATCTATTTCAAAGAAAATAATTTTATAAAAATTATTTTTATACTTTAAACACATTCTTGTGACTATCTTAGATTTAAAACTTATAAAAAGATTTTTGGTTATTTATTTACTAAATTTCTATCAATTGTCGAATATTTTTAATAATAATCAAACAAGCATTTATCCCCAAATTCGAAGCCCTAGAACTTATACATTTGTAGACTTGGTAGACTTAGACATATTTATTACCTTATTATAGGGTGATACTTGATACATTTGGGCAACACCATTATCCAATTTTTCAACAGATATAACATTTTACCAAAGTGAGTTTTACATAGCCCCTTTTTATTTATCACCATTTTTGGGGTGAAACATGTTATAACATCATTTATGCAATTCAATCATCAATGTGTCTATGTGTTTTCTATGTTGCATTATGTCTTGAGCATGATTAGAGTAAGCACCATTCTAGCATAATCATTAACTCCGTACAAGCCGACGGTATACATTGATAGATCTATTGGACTGACAATCCCACCCGGATACGTGCCTCCTACATAGGTAGCGTGGGTGTTTGTTATCGTATAACATATTCAAGTGAACCATGAGCGTATGGGATGTATCATATTATAACAGTCACCAGGGTTGGTTATGCACTCGATTTATTTCTAGTATGTTCTCACATATGGACTAGATTGACATGACACATGAATTGCACAACATTTTTATTCAATTATCAAAAACCTATGTAATTCTCACCAACTTTTGTTGACCCAAAACATTTTCAAATTAACATGTTTCAGGTTCTATTTGCTTGAAGATTTGAGTTGATGCTTGAAGATATGTGTATAGTTTTATTCAATTTGATGTACAAATCCTAGAACAATTGTATGTAATTCATTTAAATCATTTAATGGAATTTATTATTCACCATGAGCTACTGAACAATCATCAATACGTGACATCCCGATGTTTCCGCCATCGGTTGGGGTGTTACAGCCTTCGTCGGAGTAAAATCCGCATCGTTAAAGCCCGTTGGAACTCGAACCGTGGACCGGAGTTCACATGGGAACGGGAGGATCAGATGAAATCTAAGTATCCTCATCTCTTTCCGAAGCGCGCGTTCGAATCGAGGCATGTTACTACTGAAGCGGAATGAATCTCGGGTCGAGATTCCTTTCAACGTGGGGATGATGTGACATCCGGTAAGTTTCTTTTCGTTCTGTTCTTTTCGCTTCTTTCTTTTTGGGCTTTGCGCAATTTTCGGGACGAAAATTCTTTCAACGTGGGGATGATGTGACACCCGGCATGTTCGGCTTAAACATATTAGTAGCATCTAAGTCTACCTTAGCGAGAAACGTTTATAAACAAACTTAACTGGGTTAGTTGAGTCGGGTCAAGTTAGGATTGTCCAGGGTACAATGATCTGGAGGATCATTGGGAGTCGTTTTGGTAATACACTGGTACCGGGTTCCGTTGTTGGTGACATTACATGAACTAATTAAGTATATGTGTAGATTATGGGTCGTGTGGTGGATTATATACATAGATGTGTTTAAATGATGTGTAAATGATTATCTGTGCTCTAATGTGTTAAATATAGACTAAGGATGCATGCTTATGTGTTAAGATGCGTTAGAATGCGTTAAACACGACAAACTGGAAAACTAGTTAAAAAGGGGTTCTGGTTCGACCACTTCGAGTGGTCGAAGGAGAAGAAAAGTGTCTGGTTCGACCCAATCAAGTGGGCAAACCAGGGAAGTGGAATTTGAGGAATTCCCTTCGACCAAACAGGGCTCATTCGACCCTGTGAAAGGGGCGAAGGAGACCACATTCGACCAATGAATTGGTGCGAAGGAAGATTAGTATAAATACCAACCTTTGTCATTTTTCATCATTTCACAAACCCTAACCGTCCCAAAACGCTCTCAAACAATCTTAAACACTAAGGAAGGAGTTTTTGATCTTCTTTTTCATAATCTAACCCATCCACAACATCTAAACAAGAATCCAAGGTGTGCTCATAATCCTAAATCTTTTTAAAAGCATTTTAATTCGTTTTCATCTAACCCTAATTGTCCGGATCTGTTCTAAGGGTGTTTTTATGATTAAAAACCTTTTAAACATCTTTCTAAATCAAAACATGATCATTTAACATAGGTTTCATGATGAATAACATATGTAAATTGTGTGTTATGAGGTGTTATGTGTTGTTCAATGATTTGCTGCTATATCTATGACAGAAACATGATATAGGATCGTTATTAATGATGGTATATTGTTGATTAGGGTTAGGGTTGAATATAATAATATTTGGGGGTTTTATTGGATTAATACTTGATATATGAATATTTATGATTAATAGAATGAATAAGAAAGATCGGATAATCGACAAACTGAGTATTTCAAGCTAAACATGAATCGATTTCAAAAGTTTCCAAATTGGGTCATTAATAATTCATGCATGAAAGTGATGTTTCCATAATCTTTACCATTTTGGGAAAGGGCTGAAACGGACGTATTATCGGGGGAAATCGATGGGGTTTTGTAGGGATAAGTTATCCATGCTTGACTGCTGTGTTTGATGATGTTTCGGGTCGTTTTGAATGTGTTTGAAGCGTTTTTAGGAAAAATTATACAACAGGGGCAAACCTGGCCTCCTTCGACCAGTCGATGGTGCGAAGGAGGGATCCAGGGTCGAACCTGGGTTTTTATTGGACGAATGTGATAAAACGGGCGAAGGAAGCATCAAACGGTCGAACGAGATGTAAAAGGTGCGAAGGAGACTTAAAACTGACTGGTTCGACCGTTCTGATGCAGAAATGAGATTTTTGATACAAACTAAGTGTTTTATGCTTGAACCTTGTGTGTAATCTATGTGTACTTGATTAGTTAGAGTAATGGGTCACCAACGGGATGTCGGGTCGGTCTAGTGTGTCGGTTAAACATTTAAACACGTTTTAAAACATACTTGGTTACGATCTGGACAATCAGGGACTAGATAACCTTATGGTTATTAGTCGGAACACTTATGTGAACGTTTTGATAGATCTCCGGTAGAGGGATTATCAAGGACTAAACATCTTTACTTATATTTGAAGAACGCTACTTAAGGTGAGTTCACGGCCCCACTTTTACTGTTTTAACTTTTGGGGGAGAAAACATGCGCTAAACGGTTTTTGGTAACATATGTCATACTATGGTTTTAACTTTATATTGCTATACGATCTTTTGGAAAGTCCCGGGGGAAACCATGAATGTGCGGGTTTGCACAACGGGGGAAATGTGGATAGATCTATTGGGCGTGACCTGCCCCACTCGTCGGCTTGGAGGGCCGGGCGGGTGCATATTGTCTCGAACAGGTACATTGGTATCATGCTGAACATACGGGCTGCTTAAACATGCTGAACATTGCTAAACGTGTCTAGTAATGGTTTCCAATCGTAGTAGTAATGAAACATACGCCTAGCTAGCGTACTTGGTAACATTGATATAGTATGGACATGGTAACATTTTGGTAACATTTTGAACAAACCTGTGAACTCACCAGCATTATATGTTGACATCTTTTTGGCATGTTTTTCTCAGGTCGCTAAGGTAGCAATGAATGGAACTAGGCGCACGGGTCTGCATTGGCGTCTAGATTTAGTGCACGTTTTGTAATAAAAGTATTTTGAACAACTTTTGAGATGATAGCATAGTTGATTAAATGCTACTGAAACGCTTCCGCTTATTAAATTAATGGTTATGTCTATTTACGTTTTTCCATATAGAGTTGTTTATTGTGATCGTTGACTTGGATCCTGGTTTGTCATGCGCCTCGCGGTAAAACCCCGCAAGTGGTAATTTGAGGGTGTGACAGATTGGTATCAGAGCCAATGGTTATAGTGAACTAGGACTGCATGTAGAGTCTGGTCTATAGCTGAGTCGCACACACTAGACGGTCACATACTTTGGGTCTATTAATGGGATATGTACTAACGTTGTCGGGGTGTCCTTACATCATCATCATGCTTCTCCGTTACATCATCCGTTTTTATTTGGGTTCTTACCTACTCTTGTCTTCTTCTTCTGGATTGAAGGAGGAGGGGTTGATTTGTTGATTCTAGCACACACATGCCTTCCTACACTTGCACCTATTGCCACATAGGCGACAATGTTCGGTGACTGGGGTCTAGATTAGGGGTACATCTGGAGGACCATGTAGAGCAGTTTATCATTTCGGGTGCACACGAAATAATAAACTGGAATGCATGAAAATCCCGATGGACTTCGAGTTTGGATGGATAGTCCTAAATTTGCCCCTAGGTTAACCCTTGTAAATTCTAGTGGTTGACACTGGAAGTGAATCTGAATCTCTCGATTTCTTGATTTGTTAGATCATGTCTGGTGCCCGCGGTGGTGGACGTCGTGGTGGCGGCGGTGGCCGTGCTGGCGGCGGTGGTCGTGCCGGAGGTGGTGGTCGTGGGAACATCAACATGACCCTAGCTGAACTAAACAACTTGCTCCAGCAGCAAGTGAACATGGCTATGGCTAATTTCCAGGCTGGAATTAATGCCACGGGTGGTGAGTTGATTTCTGTCGACCTTGCCTCATTTTTGGGTTTCGTGTCCTTTCGTCTGTGTTTTATTCGTGTACCGTGTTTCAGGTGTTGGTGCCAATCCACCCCCACCTCAGTGCTCTTATAAGAAGTTTAGGGACTGTCAGCCCCATAGCTTCGCTGGAACTGAGGGAGCGGTGGGACTGCTCCGGTGGCTGGAGAAGGTGGAATCTGTCTTTGTTATGTGTAACTGTCCTGCTGGGGACCGAGTGAAGTATGCTACTGCGACATTTGAGGGGCCTGCATTATCGTGGTGGAATGCTACTACTCAGAACGTGGGATTGGGGGAGGCTATTGCTATGCCTTGGGCGGAGTTTGTGCAGCTTTTGAGAGGTGAGTACTGTCCAAGGGAGGAGATACAGAAGTTGGAGCATGAGGTCTGGAGTTACAAGATGGTTGGGTCGGAGATTGAGGAGTACACTGTGAGGAGGAACGAGCTGGCGGTGTTGTGTCCTGATTTGCACACACCCGAGTACAGGAGGATCGAGCACTATGTGTCTGGACTAGTGCCCGAGATTGCTGGGTTGGTGGCTGCTGGGAATCTTCCCACTATTGCTGAAGTTGTCCGATCAGCTCATCGGATGACTAACCTGAAGGTAGCGGAAGGCGTTTTGCCACCCAAGGGTGCTACTGTGAAGGCTGCTGAGGGGAACAAGAGGAAGTGGGAGAGTGTGGGGAAGAGTGTGGTGCCAGCTCAGCCGGCGAAGAAGTTTGAGTCATCTGGGTCTTCTTCTGGGTCGAAGACGGGTGGGTATGTTGGGAAGCATCCCAAGTGTAACAAGTGTGGTTTTCATCATTCTGGGAGTTGTGATAGGGCTCGTTGTCATCGGTGCCATCAGTTGGGGCACCATGCTAAGGATTGCAAGGTGGCGCTCACCCCAACTCAGACTCCTGCGGCTACTCCTACTTGTTGGATCAGTTTGCTCTTTGTTTAAGTAAGAACTTCCTATCTTTGACACTTAAGTGTTTAGCAAGCTCTTGTATATCAGATTATAAGCACAGCGGAATGTATAAGTTAAAGCAACACTTTTTATACTTAAGAAGAGTTATTACTCCCCCTTGATGATTGAAACTAATAATGACAAGTATTTATTATGAATCTAAGCAGTAAATGAGAATTAGATACTTAGACAGATTCACAATAAATACTGAAATGGAATAGAACAGTGAAAGTGTTTGAAGGATTTTTCTATTAAAAATCAATGTCTAAAATAGAAGGTTGAAGCCTCCTATTTATAGACGTTTACATACATGTATCTTGCCCATAAAGCAAGTACAGAAACATCAGAAACAAGTTGCACAAGTTGCAACATTGAAACTAACAAATACAGCTAAAAGTAATAATAAACAATAAACTACTGATACAAAAGGCGGTGGAAAATATCTGATGCTAAGTGCTGATGAATGACAAACTACTGATGAGTAGTTTGTCTTCAGTACTTCTGAAGTGAACTTGTCTGGTTTGGACTTCAGAACTTCTGATGAAGTTTCTTCTTCAGCACTTCTCATATCTTCTCTTCAGCAGTTTCTTGTCTTCTCTTCAGTACTTCTATACTTAGCCAAAATGACAGAAGTGAATTAGACTAAGGTTTCCAAAAGTAGTTTCACCAATCCTCTTTGTCCTAACAATCTCCCCCTGGATTGATGAACCCAAAAGCTTACTAATTCCTTATGATTTTCTTCTGTCTTGAACAATCTTCCATATCTCTTTGTACATGGTGTTCTTGAGCTGGTTTAACTACCCATCAGATAGAGATCCTCTCTGTGGTTCCAGATGTTGAATTGTGAGCAGGTCTTGTGTTGACAGTTTCTTTAGATCACTGATCTTCTTGTAAGCCCTGCTTGAAAGGTCTCTTCTTGTCAATAATACTGAGTTGTTATCAGTAAGTAACCATCTGATGATAGGTACCTTTGACCTGTTAAAGTCAGAGGAATAGGGAACCAGACTTGTCCCTTGGGTTGATGATCCTGAGTGTTGGATGCTTTCTGTTTCAGTTAACCTCAGGTGGGAGTCTCTTCCTTGTTGTTGTTGTTGCATATCAGGCATCTGAATAGTTGGGAGATGGTGTTCAGTCACTACCTTGGTATGCATCTTTTCTTTGATAGTCTTTTGGATTTGGTAGGCAAAGGTGGAAGGATCCCTGAATTGTGTTAACATAGGTTTCTCTTCAATGTCAAAATCAGAATGAACTATTGAACTTCCTTCAAGTAGTACCATTTTGAAATCAGTTTTGACATTGTCCTCTGCTTTCTTTCTTTGAGTAGCAGGCCTTCTTGTTGATATACCAGAAGTTCTAACTACTGATCTTGAAGGATCAGCAGTTTGAAACTTCTCTGGATTTGCAGCCTTGGCAGCCTTGTATTTTCTATAAGTATCCATCAGTCTTTCTTCTTTCCATCTGGATACTGAGGCTTTTGAACCATAGCCATCTGCTACTAATTCATCTATCATCTGGGCTCTCTTGGCCTTTCCTTCTTTACTTGTGGCCAGTTTGTCTGCAATGAGTTGTGCCCTTCTTGTTAGCTCTTGCATAGAGAGTCCCTTGAGTGTGTAGGCTTTAGTCTTGCTGTTCTTGGTGATGTAAGACATCAGTTGTTGTCTTTTGTCTTCTTCAGCAACATAGTCAATTTCAGCCTGTCTCTCCAGTTCAGCTTGATAAGCCTGGAGCTTCTCTTCAAACTCCAAGTCATCCCTTTGTTCCAGACTTTTCCAAATCTGATCTTCCTTGGCTTTTTGTTGAACTGCCTTTAACCTCTGCTCAAGAAGTTCAGTTGATTGAGAGATTGTAGCAGGGGTTAGGACAGTTATGGTAGTGGTTGTTGTAGGCCTTGGAGGAGCAGAAGTTGGTTTGATTTGTTCAGTGGATCTAGAAGGTTCAGTATGTTGAGGTTTGGAAGTGTTAACCTCTGATGGGTTGACAACTGCTGATGGTTTGTCAACTACTGAAGGATTGTCTTCAGTATCTTCTGAGTCATCAGTACTTTGACCATCAGAAGTTTCTTTATTATGCCTTAGGGATTCTTCAGAGGTTTGGGTCTCATATTCTTTTTCTGTGGCTTCAATTTCTTCTACTGAGACACCAAACTGTTTGGCCAGTTTTTCTTTTCTGGCTTGATTCTTCTGATCTCTTTCAAGGATGGCCACTCTTGCCCTTATCCTGGCTTGGAATGACTCCTTAGGTTCCCTAATTTTCTCCCCCTTTTTGGATTCATCAAGTTTAGAGGTTGAGGGTTGGGAGAATTGACCTTGAAGATGAGCAATTTGTTTGCTGTTGAATTCTATTTTGTTGGACAGATCATTCATCTTTGTCTTGATCACTCCAAATTGGTTTTTGATTCACAGCTCCAAGTTAGCTGTGTATGTTTGGAAGTGATTCTTGATGAGAGTGTTCATCATGTGGTACAGGGGACCCTCTGGGCTGCATAGCTGGTTCAAGTCTATGCTTGTTTGCCCAAGGAATTGGGTAGGCATTTGATGTGAAGGGTGTGTTTTTGGGAGATCCTAATGTTGTACAGAGGATGCCACTCTAGGGGTTTTAGGGATTGAGTGGACTTTAACCTGTGCAGGGGTGACTGGCTTCTTGAGCTTGGATACCCCTGAAACAGGACCTTCATAAAGTGCCGTCAATTCAGTAGTTTTGGTTTTTGAAACATCATCCAAATTAATGGAATCATCTGAATCCCTGATGTTGTCCTCATTGAGGACTGTCTTATTTAAATCATGAGCTGAGCCCAACTCAGTTCTCTCATGAACATCTTGTTCTTGGTTCTGAGGATTTCCTACTTCAGGCATTAAGCCTTCATCAGTAGTTGCCACATCTGAGGTCTTAGCTATTTTACTTCTATCCTCAGATCCACCACTGGGTGGTAACTGAGTAGTAGCAGCCTTAGATGCCCCAAGAGTCTCTAAAATTGGGCTTAAAGACTCTGGTCCACCCTCATCTCTTGGGTTAGGGCTAGTGATGTCCACATCCATGTCTGATGTTGTGGTTATGTCCCCTGTTTGTTGTGGTTGTAGGGGACTGACATAATCAGATGGGACTTTCTCTTTTAGCCCAGAGAGAAGTTTGGCAATCTCTATTGCCTCTGGTTCAGAAATTTGAGGGGTTGGTTCAGTAGTTTGGGCAATAGGTGAAATAGGTTGGTCAGCAGTTTCAAAAGAAGTGTGAGTTGCAATTGTTTTTCTAAGTCTTTTTCTTTTGAATAAGATTGTTATTGGTGCTCTTGGTGGGGTTTGAGATGGATGAGACTGAGAGGGTGTTTCAGTCTCACCTATTTGAAGAGCAGATTGCTCATGAGCATGTTCAGGCATCTCAACCTCCTGAACAACTTTTCTTTTGGGTTGGTGGGTCTTTGTCTTTGTTGGCTTGGGCTGTTTGGCTTTTGGTGGGGTGAGTTTGGAAGATGTGGGCTTCAGGGGGACTTGTTGTTGTTCTCCCTGATCATCTTCTGGCCAGGTAGCCGGTTTGTTATGCCTAGAGTATGCTTGTGAGGTTAAGGATTTAAAGTTGAAACTTTTCCCACAAGCACCTCATTACCCAGTTCCCCTATTATGCATTGCATAATGAACCTTGGGTATAACAAAAACTTTTTCTTGGTATTATTATGATGTAACACCAACTCATTGAAAAATAATTTTGATGCCCTGAATTTGGTTTCATTCACTATGGAATGAAATATTGGTTGAAAAGTAGAGGGCATCTGGTCATAAGACCCTGTTTTTGGACTCAAACACATAATAATATAATGAAACAAAAGCTTGTATTTTGGTTCAAAATATTTTTTGAAGATAGTAGCATGGGAGAGAGTACCTTGATAACCACACTCTGTCATGGTTAGGTGAATATCAGAGTTAGCAACATGATCAGGGGCAGTTACATCATTCAGGCCCAGTCTTGTTGCCAGTGTGGCCGGTGTGATGGTCAGTGGTTTCCCTTTTATTCTTGAGTTGAGGGAAATGATTTCATCATCAGCCGTCACCATCTCAGCATTAGCCCAGAACTCATTTAGAGTTTCAGTATGAATTGGTGGGTCGATTGTGAGAGCAGTAAAATATTGGGATTTTACGACAAGATCAATGATCTCATCGTATTGGGACCAGCCTTCTTGTTTTTCAAGAAAGGCCCTTTGATTGTGTCCCTGTTTTAGAATGAGAGCCATGTGGTTTGGGTTTTGATCGAACAGTTGATTTGCAGGTTTAGGTTATTGAGAGTGTTTTTGAGAGAGAAAGAGGGAAATATTTGAGTTTGAAAGGATAAGTGTTGAAAAAAGATATTTATCAGAAGTTTTTAACCGCTTGAATCTTCTTTATTAGAAGTTTTTAAGCCGCCTCGGTTAAAAATCTTTTTATCAGAAGTTTTAAACCGACTAGGTCAAAACCTCTGATGATGGGAAAAGTCAGATTTGCCCTTTTTGACTAAACTGCTGATGAAGGATTATTTCATCAGTAGTTCCCATTTCCTCTTCAGTAGTTTTAAAAGCTGATGAGAAATGTTTTATAAATACTTTTATTCATAACTTCTGAAAGTTATTTTATCAGAAGTTTTACACTTTTCAGAAATTTTTCCCCATACTGATGTTTTGTTCATCAGTAGTTTCTCTCTTTTCAGAAGTTTTGTTTCAGACTTTTTGTCTTTTTGTAAGTGAAAAATGAAAAATATGTGCAGAATAATAAAATAAACACTTACAAATTTAGCATCCCAAGCATGGATACTAACTTCTGAAATGTTGATGTGTCAAGGGGTTTTGTGAAGATGTCAGCTATTTGATTAGCTGTTGCTACATGCTTCACCTCAATCTTGCCTTTTTCATAGCAATCTCTTATGAAATGGTACCTGATCTCAATATGTTTGGTTTTTGAGAACTGTACCGGATTTTGAATGATGCTAATGGCAGATTTGCTGTCTACAAACAAAGGTGTCTTGGTTTCTTTGATTCCATAATCAAGAAGTTGATATTGGAGCCATTGTATCTGTGATGTACAACTTGCAGCTGCAATGTATTCAGCTTCAGCAGTTAAAGTTGCAACAGATGTTTGCTTCTTTGATTTCCATGACACTAGACAGTTACCCAAGAATTGACAACCACCAGATGTTGACTTTCTTGTCATCTTACACCCTGCATAGTCACTATCTGAAAAAGCTGATAACTTGGTATTGCTTGAAGCAGGATACCAAATTCCAAGTGTTGGAGTTCCTTTCAGATATCTGAAAATTCTTTTGACTGCTATAAGGTGTGATTCCCTTGGTGCTGATTGATATCTAGCACAGACACATGTTGAAAACATAATATCTGGTCTAGAAGCAGTTAGATATAAAAGGGAACCTATCATGCATCTGTACATGGTTTGATCAACCTGTTTTCCTTGATCATCAGGTTCAACTTGTGTGATTGGTGTCATGGGAGTGGAACATGATTTACAGTCTTTTAAAGAAAATTTGTTTAATAATTCTTTAACATATTTTGATTGATGTATAAAAGTTCCATTTGTTTGTTGCTTGATCTGCAGTCCCAGAAAGTACTGCAGTTCTCCCATGGTACTCATCTCAAATTTTGATTGCATGAGTTTCTTAAAATCATCACACAGTTTTGTGTTTGTTGAACCAAAAATGATATCATCAACATAAATTTGAACAAGTAGGACATGATTTCCAACATGTTTAATGAAAAGAGTTTTATCAATGGCACCTCTTGTAAAGTTATTTTTGAGCAAAAAGGTGGAGAGTGTATCATACCAGGCTCTTGGAGCCTGTTTGAGCCCATAAAGAGCTTTGTCCAGTCTGTACACCCACTCAGGATGAGAAGGATCCTCAAACCCAGGTGGCTGACAGACATACACCTCCTCTTTTATTTTTCCATACAAAAATGCACTCTTTACATCCATTTGATAAACTTTAATTTTGTTGGAAATGGCATAGGCCAGAAATAACCTGATGGCCTCAAGCCTTGCAACTGGAGCAAAGGTTTCATCATAGTCAATTCCCTCTTCTTGAGAGTACCCTTGAACTACCAGTCTTGCCTTGTTCTTGATTATCATACCAGCTTCATCTTGTTTGTTCCTGAAAACCCATCTTGTGCCAATTGGTTGCTTGTTTGGAGGTAAGGGACAGATTTCCCAGACCTGTTGCTTGTTGAACTGAAGCAGTTCATCTTGCATAGCTTGCACCCAATTATTGTCTTTGAGGGCTTCCTGGTACTTCTTTAGTTCCAACTGTGAGATTAAGGCTGAAAATAGGCAAAAGTTGGAGAGCTGGTTTCTGGTAAGAACACCTAAAGCTATATCACCCATGATTTGATCAAGTGGATGATCTCTGTGTTCAATTAGTTGTTGTAAACCACTGACAGGTGTAGGTGGCTCATGTTCTTCAAACAAACTACTGAGGTCTATAATATCTGGTTCAGATGTTTCTTGATCTTCAGTAGTTGGATCTACTGAACCAGAAGTTTGAGTTTGTTCCTCAGTACTTGTTTGATCAGAAGTTTGGGGAACTTCTGATGATTTTGAAGTTGACTTGATAACTGTTTGAGGAGTCCATGGTGTGGGATCCTCATCATCAAACCTTTTGTCACCATAATAAGTAGGTTTTGATGAAGTAACAGCCTTCTCAGGTCCAAAATGGAAGTTGCCAAGGTCAAAAAGTTCAGCAGGATGTGCTGGAATAAGAGTGTGTTTTGACTCATTGAACTTGACATTCAATGTTTCTTCTACTATCCTGGTGTGAGAATTAAAAACCTTGAAGGCTTTTCTAGTTGAAGAGTAACCAAGAAAGTAACCTGAGTCAACTTTGGCAGCAAACTTTGAAATAGATTACTTGATGTTCAAGATGAAACATTGACACCCAAAAGCCCTGAAAAAGGAGATAAGGGGCTTCATGCCATGAAGAACTTCATAGGCAGTCTTGGAATGTTTCTTGACTACAAGAACTCTATTCTGAACATAACATAATGTGTTAACTGCTTCTGCCCAAAAGTACAAGGGCAGTCCAGAATCAGCTAACATTGTTCTTGCTCCCTCTATTAAGGTTTTGTTCTTCCTTTCTACTACACCATTTTGTTCAGGAGTTCTGGGAACACTGTATTGTCTAATAATCCCTTTAGACAAACAGAATTCATCCAGAGTTTTGTTCCTGAACTCTGTCCCATTATCACTTCTAATGGTTTTGACAGGTAGAGAATATTGTTTCTCCACTTGTAGAATGAAGAACTTGATGATTTCAGCAGCCTCATCCTTGGAAAATAAGAAGAATACCCATGTGAATCTTGAGTAGTCATCAATGATGACTAAGCAGTACTTCTTCTTACCAAGGTTCATAATCTTGACAGGTCCAAATAAGTCCATGTGGAGTAGTTGAAGACATGCAGTTGTTTTTGATTCTTCAATAGACTTATAGGAGGACTTATGCTGTTTTCCCTTTAAACAGGATACACAGTGTTCTTGACACTGGTACACTTTCAAAGGTAGACCTCTGACCAAGCCCATTTTTGTGACTTTATTTATGGTCTTAAAGTTCACATGGCCAAGTCTCCTGTGCTAGAGATCAGTTTCTGAAGTTGATGCCCTTGAGAAGAAACAGGCAGTGTTGTTCAATACTTTGTCTTTCTCAATGTCCACTGCATAGACATTGCCACATCTTTTGGCAATCAGCAAAGTATGATCTTCAATGATATCTCTATCAACTTCTGGCCTTCTGGTGAGATGATCTTGCATGCTATCTTTGTGAAAAAGGAAGAATATCCTTTATCACACATTTGTGACACACTCAGCAAGTTGTATCCAAGGTTTTCCACCAGATTGACCTTGTCAAACTATATTTTGCCAGAGGAGACATTGTCATGTCCTAGCACATATCCCTTAGCATTGTTCCCAAAGGATACAGATCCTTCTCTTTGGCTGATAAAATTGTTTATCAGGTATCTGCATCCAGTCATGTGCATAGAGCCTCCACTATCAACATACCATATGCTGTTTAAGCCCCTGGAAACTCTCTGCACACAATAGCAAATTAGTTAGATTTAGGAACCCAAGCCTGTTTGGCTTTGGGTTTGCTCTTGAGAACAGTTACACTTTGTTCTTGACCAGGTTGAGAAATCCATGTCTTTTTGGCAATGGATTTTTCATTAAGAACCATGGTGTTATCCTTTTCAGGACCACCATCAACCTTGGTTATCAGTAGTTGTACCAAGTTCCTTAGTTTTTGAATCTCAGCAGTTTGTGAAACTGCTGATGAATCAGGTCTAACTACTGATAAAGAGTTTTGAGAAAAAGATTTTAGTTGAGATTTTATCTTTTTCTGAGAAAAGGTGTTTTCAGGTTGTTGTTTCTTGGGTTTAAAGGGTCTTTCATAATCATTTCTGATTTGATTTCCCACAACCTGTTGCTTAATTTTATGATTGAACTGAATTCCTTTTCTGTATCTACAAAACTCTGTTTTGTGGTTGAACAGACCACAAATTTCACACTCTTTTGCCTTTTGTTTTTGATCTAAAGGCAAATTTCTGACAGCAGTGTAAAGATTTTGCTCATCAGTAGTTTTCAGGGTCTCAACTCCTGATGTAGATGAAACTACTGATGGCTTGTTGTCAGATTTTGTTAATACTTCTGAAGTACTTTCTTTGAAAATACCAGGATTTCTGTTTAGAAAGTTTTCATGGAAAGATGTGCAGTCTTTCCCTTCAGAAGTTTCATTTGAAACAATTTTTCTCCCATCTTCAGTAGTTTTGGGAGAGAAATCTGTTGGTGTTTCAACATGATGGTACCCTATGCCAAACTTAACATTTGAAGCACTCTGTTTGTTTAGCAATAGCTGGTACCCCTTACAAGAATCCACCCATTTTTCACAACTGATCTTGGTGTCAGCAAGCTCTTTTCTGACATTCCCAAGATCTTCTATCATCATTTTAATTTGTGCTTGGGTTTCAATAGCTGAGTTAGTTAATTTAGAGGCTTCTTTTGTTTTAGCAGTAAGTTTTCTCTCTAAATCACACTTTATTTGAGTGTATTTTCTTTCTAAATCATTGGCTTTTCCTTGTAAGTGCACATTTGTCTCTCTTATGAGAGCAAAAGTTTCTTTGCAAGAATTTGAGCAAAGTTTTGTCAAAGATTCTTTTGATACCTGTGACAATGCAGATTTTGAAGTACAGCCTTCAAATGCCATTAAGGCAAAGTTCTTTCTGCCATTGTCTGGTTCTCCCCAGTTGATGTCAAACACCTTGTTGTCTGCATCAAGATTGCACTCTGTGGTGTCAAAAGGGAGACTGCTCCAGTCAACATACCCTGAGGTGAAAAGACTTTGTTGAGAGGGTTGTTGAGGCTGTGGAGGATGTTGAGCAGCTGGAAAGGGAGGGATTGATTGTTGGCTCTGCATCTGTTGAGCAGGCATTTGAACATATTGTACTTGTGGCATGTATTGCTGTTGAGGAGCTTGTGCCTGTACAAAATGAGCACTCCCTTGAGTTCCATTATTCCTATTATAATTGGGGTTAAAGTTATTTCCAGACTGTGATTGGTTAAAGCTAGAGTTTCTACACTCTCTAGCAAAGTGTCCCAACTTCTGACACTTGTGACATCTCAGTTTAGATTTGTCAAAACCAATTTTTGTATTACTGGTCAATCCTGGAAATTTCCTTCCTGACCTTTTATAAAACTTGTTAGTTTTAATGCTTAGCATAGCCAGTTGGTGTAAAATGTCCATTTCTTCTAAGTCATCACTGCTAAAGTTTTTCAAATCATCCATGATAAAACATAGATTATCAGCAGTTTGACTTTGGTCATCATTGTCATAACCTAGGAAAGATCTTTCTGATGAGATCCCAGTTGTTATGTCAATGTTGTCATAAGATCCATAGGAACAAGTTGGTGAGTCTTGTCCCAAAAGTGCTGTACTACCTGGTAGGTAGTCATCAGCAGTTTTACCAGATGATTGCAATTTCTTCTTTTGATCAATTTCTCTCTCAAAAGTAAGTAATCTCCCATGGAGTTTTGTAAGAGTGAGGGAGCTAAAATCTGGTGAGGATCTTAAAACAATGGAGTATGTTTCCCATTTGTCTGGTAAAGACCTTAAAAATCTATGTAGCATAGATACTGTTGTATAGGTCTGACCATTTAACTTTAGCTCAGATATTAATGAGGAGAATCTTTCAAATTGTTGAGTTAAAGTTTCCCCATTAATATGAGCAAATGTCTCATATTGTTGAGCTAAAATTTCTCTGGTGTTGGCAATCACCTCTTCAATTCCTCCAAACAGTTCTTTAAGACAATCCCAGAGTTCTTTGGCACTTTCACAATGTAAAAGGCCAGAGTATATCTCATTTGGGAGAGCCATTGCCAACATAGAGAATGCTTTTGCATCTAGCTCAAGTTTTAGGAAATCATCATCTGTATAGTCTTTTGGTTCTTTAGGAACCTCAACTTTAGTTTCAAGATTTATGTTTACTGGTTTGTGAGGACCATATATCACAGATCTCCAACAACCTGTGTTGGTTTGTGACAAGGTATGTGCCATTCACTTTTGCCATATGTTGTATTCATTTCTTACAAGCATGGCAGGTTTAGTAGCAGAACCAGTATTATGTGGATCCATTTTAAAGAGTATTGATTTGTCAGATGACTCTTTTAAGTGATGGATGTTGATAAAAAGTGAACTTTTGATCTTTTATTGAGTATCAATAAGAGCTTTGTGTCTGATTCTCAATTTGTTAGATTGATATGTGATCAGATAAACCAATGCTCTGATACCAATTGTTGGATCAGTTTGCTCTTTGTTTAAGTAAGAACTTGCTATCTTTGACACTTAAGTGTTTAGCAAGCTCTTGTATATCAGATTATAAGCACAACGGAATGTATAAGTTAAAGCAACACTTTTTATACTTAAGAAGAGTTATTACTCCCCCTTGATGATTGAAACTAATAATGACAAGTATTTATTATGAATCTAAGCAGTAAATGAGAATTAGATACTTAGACAGATTCACAATAAATACTGAAATGGAATAGAACAGTGAAAGTGTTTGAAGGATTTTTCTATTAAAATCAATGTCTAAAATAGAAGGTTGAAGCCTCCTATTTATAGACGTTTACATACATGTATCTTGCCCATAAAGCAAGTACAGAAACATCAGAAACAAGTTGCACAAGTTGCAACATTGAAACTAACAAATACAGCTAAAAGTAATAATAAACAATAAACTACTGATACAAAAGGCGGTGGAAAATATCTGATGCTAAGTGCTGATGAATGACAAACTACTGATGAGTAGTTTGTCTTCAGTACTTCTGAAGTGAACTTGTCTGGTTTGGACTTCGGAACTTCTGATGAAGTTTCTTCTTCAGCACTTCTCATATCTTCTCTTCAGCAGTTTCTTGTCTTCTCTTCAGTACTTCTATACTTAGCCAAAATGACAGAAGTGAATTAGACTAAGGTTTCCAAAAGTGGTTTCACCAATCCTCTTTGTCCTAACACTACTCCTGCTGCTCAGGGGACTCAGGGGAGGTAGGGGTGTTATAACTATGGTGACACGGGACATTTCAAGCGTGATTGTCCCAAACTGAAGCAGGGCGATAATGGGAGGGGCGGGAACGGTAACGGGAACAATGGCGGCGGAGGCAGGACTGCACGTGCTTTCGTCATTGGATCTGCAGAGGCTAGGCAGGATCCAGACACAGTTACCGGTACGTTCCTTCTTAATGATCGCTATGTTTCTGTCTTGTTTGATTCTGGTGCCGATAAGAGTTTCGTATCTTTGGATATTAGTCGATTGCTAGATATAGTACCCACACCTTTAGAGGCTAAGTACTTAATAGAATTGGCTGATGGTAAGAAAATCGAAGCGACACACACCCTTAGGGAATGTCGCTTGGAACTGTCGGGTTTGTCTTTCCCCATTGACCTTATGCCGGTACCTCTGGGTAGTTTTGATGTCGTGGTTGGCATGGATTGGTTATCGTTGTATCGCGCGGAGATCGTTTGTTTTGACAAGGTTATTCGGATCCCTCTCCCTGATGGAGAGATCCTTTCGGTTCGTGGCGAGAAAAGCGGTGCTCCGCTGAGTATCATTTCTAGCATGAAAGCCCGTAAGTATCTTCGGAAGGGCTGTTCGGCCATTCTGGCACTTGTTAACGTTTCTACTGATGATGAGAAGAAGATCGAGGATATCCCGGTGGTTCGTGACTTCTCTGATGTGTTTCCTGATGATTTACCTGGTCTTCCTCCCCATCGTCAGGTTGAGTTTGGTATTGATCTCACTCCGGGCGCAGCTCCTATTGCTCGAGCTCCGTATCGTCTTGCACCTCCCGAGATGCAATAGTTGTCCAGCCAGTTACAGGAACTCTTGGAAAAGGGTTTCATTCGACCAAGTTCTTCCCCGTGGGGAGCTCCTATTTTGTTTGTGAAGAAGAAGGACGGAAGTCTTCGCATGTGTATTGATTATCGTGAGCTGAACAAAGTGACCATCAAGAATCGTTATCCTCTTCCTCGCATTGATGATCTCTTTGACCAGCTTCAGGGCTCCAGTTACTATTCGAAGATTGATTTGCGGTCCGGTTATCACCAGTTGCGCGTCAGGGAAGCTGACATTCAGAAGACTGCTTTTCGCACTCGTTATGGCCATTTTGAGTTCTTGGTCATGCCTTTTGGTCTCACCAACGCACCGGTGGTATTCATGGATTTGATGAACCGCGTTTGCAAGCCCTACCTTGATAAGTTCGTCATCGTGTTCATTGACGATATTCTGATTTACTCCAAGAACAAGGCGGATCATGAGGAACATCTGCGGTTGGTCTTGGAACTTTTGAGACAAGAGCAGTTGTATGCTAAGTTCTCGAAGTTTGATTTTTGGTTGCGTGAAGTTCAATTCCTAGGACATGTGGTGAATGAACTGGGAATTCATGTCGATCCGGCTAAGATCGAAGCTATTAAAGACTGGGAAGCACCAAAGACGCCATCTGAGGTGCGGCAATTCCTAGGTCTTGCGGGTTATTATCGTCGTTTCATTGAGGGATTTTCGAAGATCGCTCAACCCCTCACTGCTCTTACCCAGAAGGACCGAAAGTTCGACTGGGATGAACCACAAGAATCAGCATTTCAGATGCTGAAGCTTAAACTTTGTTTTGCACCTATCTTATCCCTGCCTGAGGGTATGGATGATTTCGTTGTGTACTGTGATGCTTCTATTCGTGGTCTCGGTTGCGTGTTGATGCAGCGTGGGAAGGTTATTGCTTATGCTTCTCGTCAACTCAAGGTTCATGAGAAGAACTACACTACTCATGACTTGGAACTGGGTGCGGTAGTCTTTTCGTTGAAAATCTGGAGACATTACTTGTACGGTACCAAGTGTGAAGTATATACCGATCACAAGAGTCTTCAGCATATTTTCGACCAGAAGGTGTTGAACATGCGGCAGCGTCGCTGGGTTGAACTCCTAAACGATTATGACTGTGCCATCAAATACCATCCTGGCAAGGCGAACGTTGTGGTGGACGCCTTGAGCAGGAAGGAGTCTGCGAACCCTCGCAGTGTTCGAGCGTTACAGCTCACCATTCATTCGTCGTTGCCTGACCGAATCCGTTCTGCACAGTTAGAAGCCTTGAAGGAGGAAAACCTTAAGGCTGAGACTATGCACAGTGCTGACAAGCATCTTGAGCTCAGGACTGATGGCTTACACTATTTTGCGGGACGTGTTTGGGTCCCATTGTTCGGGGGATTACGCGAGCTTGTTCTAGATGAAGCTCACAAATCCCGGTATTCTATTCACCCTGGCTCCGACAAGATGTATCAGGATTTGAAGATACTTTATTGGTGGCCGAACATGAAAGCTGACATAGCTTCTTACGTCAGCAAATGTTTGACTTGTGCTAAAGTCAAGGTGGAATATCAGAGGCCGTCTGGCCTCCTGCAACAACCAGAGGTCCCAGAATGGAAGTGGGAACGAATCACGATGGATTTTGTCACCAAACTGCCAAGGTCACCTAGTGGTTATGATATGATTTGGGTGATTGTTGACCGTCTGACAAAATCGGCACGTTTTATACCTATTAAGGAAACCGATGGACTCGAGCGGTTGGCTCGAATTTACCTTAAGGAGGTGGTTGCTCGGCACGGAGTGCCTGTTTCTATTATCTCTGATCGTGATTCTCGTTTCGCTTCGCGTTTCTGGAAGGCTCTGCACAAGGCTTTGGGTACTCAGTTGGATATGAGTACGGCTTATCATCCGCAAACTGATGGACAGAGTGAGCGGACGATTCAAACCTTGGAAGACATGCTTCGGGCATGTGTTATCGATTTTGGTAAAAGTTGGGAGATCCACCTGCCGTTAGTGGAGTTCTCCTACAACAACAGCTATCACTCTAGCATCAAGGCAGCTCCGTTCGAGGCTCTTTACGGACGGAAATGTCGATCACCACTTTGTTGGGCCGAGGTGGGCGAGAGCCAGCTCACTGGACCGGACCTCGTGTACGAAACTTCGGAGAAAATCGTACAGATCCGTCAACGTTTGGCTGCTGCACGGGATCGTCAAAAGAGCTATGCCGATCGCCGTCGAAAACCTTTAGAGTTCCAGGTTGGGGACAAGGTACTTCTGAAAGTTTCACCATGGAAGGGCGTCATACGCTTTGGAAAGCGTGGCAAGCTTAACCCTCGTTATGTCGGACCGTTCGCAATCTTGGGTCGGATTGGACCGGTGGCATACAGACTTGATTTACCGGCGGAGCTCGGTAGTGTACACAACTTCTTCCATGTGTCTAACTTGAAGAAGTGTTTGGCTGATGAATCTCTCATTGTACCACTGGAAGAGATCAAGGTCGATGATCGTCTTCGCATTGTGGAGGAACCTGTCGAGATTCTCGACTACAAGATTCGTAGCCTTCGTCGGAGTAAAATCCGCATCGTTAAAGTCCGTTGGAACTTGAACCGTGGACCGGAGTTCACATGGGAACAGGAGGATCAGATGAAATCTAAGTATCCTCATCTCTTTCCGAAGCGCGCGTTCGAATCGACGCATGTTACTACTGAAGCGGAATGAATCTCGGGTCGAGATTCCTTTCAACGTGGGGATGATGTGACATCCGGTAAGTTTCTTTTCGTTCTGTTCTTTTCGCTTCTTTCTTTTTGGGCTTTGCGCAATTTTCGGGACGAAAATTCTTTCAACGTGGGGATGATGTGACACCCGGCATGTTCGGCTTAAACATATTAGTAGCATCTAAGTCTACCTTAGTGAGAAACGTTTATAAACAAACTTAACTGGGTTAGTTGAGTCGGGTCAAGTTAGGATTGTCCAGGGTATAATGATCTGGAGGATCATTGGGAGTCGTTTTGGTAATACACTGGTACCGGGTTCCGTTGTTGGTGACATTACATGAACTAATTAAGTATATGTGTAGATTATGGGTCGTGTGGTGGATTATATACATAGATGTGTTTAAATGATGTGTAAATGATTATATGTGCTCTAATGTGTTAAATATAGACTAAGGATGCATGCTTATGTGTTAAGATGCGTTAGAATGCGTTAAACACGACAAACTGGAAAACTAGTTAAAAAGGGGTTCTGGTTCGACCACTTCGAGTGGTCGAAGGAGAAGAAAAGTGTCTGGTTCGACCCATGCAAGTGGGCGAACCAGGGAAGTGGAATTTGAGGAATTCCCTTCGACCAAACAGGGCTCATTCGACCCTGTGAAAGGGGCGAAGGAGACCACATTCGACCAATGAATTGGTGCGAAGGAAGATTAGTATAAATACCAACCTTTGTCATTTTTCATCATTTCACAAACCCTAACCGTCCCAAAACGCTCTCAAACGATCTTAAACACTAAGGAAGGAGTTTTTGCTCTTCTTTTTCATAATCTAACCCATCTACAACATCTAAACAAGAATACAAGGTGTGTTCATAATCCTAAATCTTTTTAAAAGCATTTTAATTCGTTTTCATCTAACCCTAATTGTCCGGATCTGTTCTAAGGGTATTTTTATGATTAAAAACCTTTAAAACATCTTTCTAAATCAAAACATGATCATTTAACATAGGTTTCATGATGAATAACATATGTAAATTGTGTGTTATGAGGTGTTATGTGTTGTTCAATGATTTGCTGCTATATCTATGATAGAAACATGATATAGGATCGTTATTAATGATGGTATATTGTTGATTAGGGTTAGGGTTGAATATAATAATATTTGGGGGTTTTATTGGATTAATACTTGATATATGAATATTTATGATTAATAGAATGAATAAGAAAGATCGGATAATCGATAAACTGAGTATTTCAAGCTAAACATGAATCGATTTCAAAAATTTCCAAATTGGGTAAATAATTCATGCATGAAAGTGATGTTTCCATAATCTTTACCATTTTGGGAAAGGGCTGAAACGGACGTATTATCGGGGGAAATCGATGGGGTTTTGTAGGGATAAGTTATCCATGCTTGACTGCTGTGTTTGATGATGTTTCGGGTCGTTTTGAATGTGTTTGAAGCGTTTTTAGGAAAAATTATACAACAGGGGCGAACCTGGCCTCCTTCGACCAGTCGATGGTGCGAAGGAGGGATCCAGGGTCGAACCTGGGTTTTTATTGGACGAATGTGATAAAACGGGCGAAGGAAGCATCAAACGGTCGAACGAGATGTAAAAGGTGCGAAGGAGACAAAAAGGTGCGAAGGAGACCTAAAACTGACTGGTTCGACCGTTCTGATGCAGAAATGAGATTTTTGATACAAACTAAGTGTTTTATGCTTGAACCTTGTGTGTAATCTATGTGTACTTGATTAGTTAGAGTAATGGGTCACCAACGGGATGTCGGGTTGGTCTAGTGTGTCGGTTAAACATTTAAACACGTTTTAAAACATACTTGGTTACGATCTGGACAATCAGGGACTAGATAACCTTATGGTTATTAGTCGGAACACTTATGTGAACGTTTTGATAGATCTCCGGTAGAGGGATTATCAAGGACTAAACATCTTTACTTATATTTGAAGAACGCTACTTAAGGTGAGTTTACGGCCCCACTTTTACTGTTTTAACGTTTGGGGGAGAAAACATGCGCTAAACGGTTTTTGGTAACATATGTCATACTATGGTTTTAACTTTATATTGCTATACGATCTTTTGGAAAGTCCCGGGGGAAACCATGAATGTGCGGGTTTGCACAACGGGGGTGTTGCTGCAACAAGGAAAATGACCGGGATTAGGTTGCGAGATGTTTAGGTTAAAGGGTTAGTGGAGTATTAGGTTTAAGTTATGGTTAAGGGGATCCTCTGGCTCCTGGAATGGACCTGCACAAGGTAGCAAACACCGTTAGCCTTAACGCAGGAGGGGGTCTCCTGCGTTTGGACTCCGGCGTGAGAATAAGTATGTATTCTTTGGGAGTTAATAATGTAGAGAGTATGAGAGTAAGAGGAGAAGTGAGAAGTGTGTGTGAAATGCAAACCCAAGGGTCTCCTTATATAGGCAACAGAAATCTGCCCAGGAGCTCCCTTAGGGTAGCATCCTTACTATACCTGGCCATGGTTGACTCTCTTTCAGCTGCCTGCAGTGAGACTTTACCCTTTTGGTGCATATTCAGCTTTTTCTATTTTCTAGGTGGACATGGAGCTGTGTGATGTTTTGTTTTATGCCAATAGTCAAAAGCTGAAGCACCTTTTTACATTTCCAACATTTTCTACTGTTCACTTTCTGCTGCACAGCTGCCATAGGGCAGCCGTGCTGCCTTATGTTAGCGTTTCAGCTCCAGGAAGTTCTACAAACCTTAATACCTTTTTTACTTTGCTTTATTTTCTTGACAAGGGTTTTAGACGTGGTCGTTTTAGGACCCACGTCATCAGCCCCCCAGTCATAAGCATTTGTAAAGAAGTTATAAGTGCTTGTGACTTGTAAAATGTGTCGTTCCTCGGTAGCAGCGTTGGTGTAACGGACCTGTGTGCCGAGGAGTTTAACGGACCCCAAGCTCCCTTATGGGAGCTGTAAAAATTGTGCCATGTCCTTGTTAATATTTTATTCTAACTCTTGTCCCTTCATTTAATTTTGTAATTAAATACTGCTTTTCATCATTACTTTTCAGGCGGCAGACCAATGTCCCATCAGCTGCTGCTTCGGCTGCTGATTTGATGGGCTATGCAGGCTGACGTCATCCTATAGGGAGATGGATGATTTTTTTGCCTTGGTAACCGTTTGTAGGTTATTTAATTTCAAATTTTTTGGGCTTTAAAAGGGGAAAACCCCTTAATCCCTCATTCCATTCCCTTTTTAGCAAAACCACCTTCTCTTTCCCACGATTTCCACTCTCGCCGGCATCCTTATTTCTCCTATAAAATCGGTAAGTGCCTCCTTTCCTTGTGCACTCTTGTTTCTGGTCGTTATGGCTAAAAGTGATCTTCTTTCTCAATTTACCCGTTTATCTAAGGCTGACGCTGAACAGTTTTGTTCAGAAATCGGTGTACCGTTGTCTTTTGAACCCTCCGTTCCGAAGGGTAAGACTCCGGTAACCTCTGTTCCTTCCAGTAAACTAGCCGTGTATACTCGTCAGTTTGATCAGGGTAATCTTCGATACCCTTTTTCCAGGTTTTTCTTAAATGTTTTGGAATACCACCAACTGGGTCTTGATCAATTGTGTCCGTCCGGTGTAGCCCGTATCATCCATTTTGAAGTAGTGTGTCGTTGTCTTGGCCATGAGCCTTCTTTGTCCATGTATCGTCGGTTCTTTAGGTTAGCCAAAAATGGAAACTGGTTTACCATTGAGAAAACTCAATGTGAACCAGCCCTGATTTCCAGTGTCATTGGCCTTGTGTCTACTTGGAAGGACAAATTTTTCTTTTTGAACTCGGATTTTCTTCCATTCACTGCTCCAAGGAGGTCTCCTGATACTCCTCTTAATGAAAAAGAGCCTGAGTCTGACACCCTTGATCAGGAGTTATTGGAGAAGCTTCGAACCTGTCCTACCCGTCTCCGTACTTTCCCTGAGGATTTTCTTGTTATGATGGGTCTTAGTGTTAACTGGGATGACCCGGAGACAGAACCTGTGATTTATCACAGTGGGGAGGGTATGTGTTGTTGAGGTTTATTTTCTTTTGCCTCCTTTTTGTCCCTTTGTGACGTCTAATTCTTTGTTTTTCCTTTTTTGCAGAAATGAGCACTCTTGACTTCCTCGCCTTGGATGACATTGCCGATGTTAAGTTCAAAGTTCGGACCTCTGCTGAGGGGAAGAATGTGGTGATTAGGACTGAACATGTCCGTTTCCAGGGGGAATATACCAGCATTACCTCTTCTCCATCTACTGTTGCAGAGCCATCAGTGAAGAGATCCATCAGTCTTCGTCGCTCCAGCAAGCGACTTCAAGGTGTTTCCTCTGGGCCAGGGAGTGTTCCTGCCGTTCCTCTTGTTATTGAGGAGGAAGATGAAGATTCCTCACTGATTGCGTCTGCCATGGGAGGTATGCCTGCCACCGGGAAGGGTAAGTTGACTTTGTCTTCTCCTAAAAAAGATGATGTTGTGTTTAAAAAGCCTAAGGATGTGGTAGCCAAGAGTGGGGACCAGAAGTTGTTGCTGTCAGGAGGCGAAGGAGGGGAGAGTTCAAAATCGGTTGCTGGTGTTAGTGCTGATGCTCCTGCCCCACAGGGTCAAAGTGAGGAGGTTTATGTTCCAAAGTGGGGTATTAAGAGTTCTGACTTGTTGAAGAGGCCTTCCGTCTGCAGAGACTTGATTGACCATTGTGTTCCTGATGCCGAAAGGGCTGCACATCGGGAGTGGACGGACAAAGACTTGATGAAAAAGATGTACTTCCATTTCGGTCAGTTCTTATCATTGTTTCCTGATGGTATGTCTAGGTGGGGTAGTTTGTTGGTTCGGAGTGAGCAGGTGGAGGGAGCTTATGAAAAGCATGAGGGGGAATTGCAAAAGGTGAAGGAGGAGTTAACTAAATATGTTGCTCGGGAGAAGGACTTGGTTCATGAGTTGGCGGTGGCCAGGACTCAGCTTGGTTTTGAGAAAGAGAAGTTTGATAAAATGTTTCGTGGTCTGAATGATGAGAAGATGAAGGTAGCTAAAGAAAGGGAGGGTCTTGCTAAGGCCAGGGAGGCTGTTAGGCAAGAACTGGCTGGTGTGGAGAAGGTTGGTGTGGAGTTGAGAGCTCAAGTGGATCGTCTGACCGAGGAGAGGGATTGGCTGATCTCAAGGGGGGTTCCCCGTTTTGTTACTAACTTGCTTCATTCCCAGTAATTTAATGCTCCATTGGCTGACATTTATGCCATGGCTATTGCTTTCGGACGTCATGGGGGGATACAAGCTGGTTTCAAAGCAGCCGCTGAGGGTCAGAAGATCGAGGAGCTTCCTGCCTTTAAGCCTTCTTCAGGTGATGAATTTGTGAGTGCAGTGAAGGCGATGGAGGTCTCCACCTATCCTTACATTGCTAACATCTCCAAGGCCTCCCATCAGCCTATCTCTTCCCTGCAAGGACTGGAGCCTGAAGGTTTGAAGAAAGAGGTTGCCGATGAAGTCTTTAATGCCTACGTGTCAAAGAGGCCCCTTCGGATCATGTTGGGGAGTGCTGATGGCGGGGAGGGTAGCTCGAAGCGTTTAAAGCCTGCCGGTACGTCTGATGTTTCTTGTTTGGAGCAGGTATTTGAAAACCCCTCCCCTATTCAAGCTTTGAAGGTTGACCCCGTCCCTCCTGCTGGTGAGGATGACCCGTTTGCAGGCCTTGACACCGAGGATCTTTATGAAGATGTCGGGAACTGAGTTCTATCCTTCACTGGTGAAGATGATGCTGTGGATGAAACTGAAGACTCCATCACTCCATGACTTTATTATGTTTTAATCTTTCTATGTTATGTTTTGGGAATCTGATGTACTGAAAAACTCTTTTATGATTTGGGCCTACGGGCTTTTATGTTAGTGGAAGTGCTCCCCCTTTTAGGGGTGATGCTTTTAGTATTTAATTTCTGGTTGTGTTGAATATTTGCGCTTGTCGTTTATAGTGTTTGCAATGTCTTTAACCTTTTGCCATGAGGTGGATGCTGCAGTCACCCATCCCAGGCTACTGAGCCAAGGAACCGATGCAATGCTTATCCTATCAGCTTTTTAACCTTTCTTATAGGTTATAAAATGTTCGTTTTAATCCCAGGTTTTTTAAGTTGAAGAACCGGGGCTATGTTTAGCCTAGGGGGTTACTTGTAACCTGTTATGAACATGTTCGAGCTGTCTTGGTGTGAGGAGCTCACCCTCTTTCATGGGTTTAGGTATTCCAACTAAAGGACTTGTCCCATGGAGTCGTGGATTGTATTAGGAACTCACCCTGTATACAGGGAGGTTATCACCCTCATTACCTGTTGAGCAGTTGTGGCCTAGGAGCTCATCCCCGTTTCATGGGTAGGTATAGCGCCGGATCCCATGGAGCCTGGTTAGGAGGGGCTCACCCTTTGATAAGATAAGCGACAAGTGAACTATGATTTTTTAAAAAGAGAGTTCATTCATTCATTAGCTGTTTCATGTGGATTACATCGTAGCATTACAACCGTTTAAACATAAAATCGTTTCAAATGCTTATCACTCCAGTGCCTCGGGACCATGTTGCCGTTTGGGTCAGCTAGCTTATAGGATCCCCCGTTGTGGGCTTCCTTGATGACGTAGGGACCCTCCCATCGGGGACCTAGCTTCCCTACGCTCTGCTGTTTGCTGGCCTCATTGCATCTTAACACGAGATCCCCTGGTTTGAAGACTTCCTTTCTAACCCTTGTATTATAGTAGGCTTCGAGCTTCTTCTTGTATCTAGCTTCTTTGATGGAGGCTTGATCTCTTGACTCTTCCAGGAGGTCCAGGTTGAGTAAGACCTCCTTTTCGTTGTGTTGTGCATCTCGTCTTGTGCTTCTTCCTGAGCTTACCCCAATTTCAGCTGGTATGACGGCCTCGCTTCCAAAGACTAGGCTGTAGGGTGTTTTCTGGTGACTTGTCTTCTCCAAGGTTCGGATAGCCCAGAGAACACTTGGGAGTTCGTCCACCCATTTCTTGCCGTACCTCCCCAGCCTTGCTTTTATGCCTTCCACAATGCTCCTGTTCATACGTTCAACTTGTCCGTTGGAGTGGGGGTAAGCTACAGAGCTGAAAACCTGTTTGATGCCTAGTTCGATGCACCAGCTGCTGAACGGCTTGTTGGCAAATTGCTTCCCGTTGTCGGTTACGATCTCTCCTGGTAGGCCATATCTACAGATTATCTGTTCCCATACGAAATTCATCACATATTTCCCTGAGATGGTGGCCAATGGTTTAACTTCCGGCCACTTAGTGAAGTAATCAACTGCCACTAGGAGGAACTTCAGTCTTCCCGGAGCTAGTGGGAAGGGTCCCACTATGTCCATCCCCCATTTGTAGAAGGGCCAAGCAGAAATGACGGGCACAAGATCATGTTTTGGGCTGGTTTTCACCGGCGTTTGCAGTTGACAGGCTTCACATCTTCTGATTGTCTCGAAGGCATCCTTATGCATGGTTGGCCAATAATACCCGAGGTTCATGAGCTTAGATACCACGGAACGAGGACCGGCATGCATTCCACATACCCCTTCGTGTACCTCCCTGATGAGGTAATCACTTTGATTGGGTCCAACACACCTGAGCAGGGGTGCCAAGTATCCTTTCTTGTAAAGCTTGCCTTCCTCGATCGTGTATTGCCTTGACTTGATGACCAGCCGCTTTGCTTCTTGCTCGTTATCCGGCAGCTTTCCTTCTTGAAGGTAGGACACTATTGGGGTCATCCATGTGGATTCCGTTTCGGTGACTATGTCTTGGACTTCTTCGTCATTGATGGAGGGTTCCTTAAGTACTTCGACCAGAATTTTCTTCGTTAAGTGAGCAAACGTTAGGGAGGCCAGCTTGCTTAGGGCATCTGCCTGCTTGTTCTTAGTTCTCGATACTTGCTCTAGTGTAAAGGTCTTGAACTGTTGAATCAGTTCTTTGACCTTATCCTTGTACTTAACCATCGAAGGTTCTTTAGCGGTGTACCCCCCATTCACTTGTTTGACTACCAGGTTCGAGTCAACAAACACCGTTAGTTCTTGAACGTTCATGCTTCTTGCTATTCTCAAGCCGGCCAGCAGGGCTTCATATTCAGCAACATTATTGGTGCAGGGGAAGTCCAGACGGAGGGCATAAGTGTATTCAGTTCCGTGGGGGTCTTTAATGACTAGACCAGCCCCGGAACCTTCTACACTTGAGGCTCCATCAGTGAAAAGGCACCACTTCCCCTGGAGGTTAGGCTGCTCTTCCTCGACCTCATTCATCTCCTCTTCTGTCTGTAGGATGGGTAGCTCGGTTAAAAAATCGGCGAATACCTGCCCTTTGTAAGCCCTTCTTGGCACATACTCTATCTTGTGTTCCCCAAGGCCGACAGCCCATTTTGCCATCCTCCCTGAATCTTCCGGCTTTTCGAGGATGGATCGTAGGGGTTGATCAGTGATTACCTTCATTGGGTGAGCTTGGAAATATTGCCTTAGCCTCTTGGCGGTATGTACTAGTGCCAACACAAGCTTCTCCATGGGAGCATAATTGATTTCAGCGTCTTTTAAGGCTCGGCTGACAAAGTAAACAGGTATCTGTTCTTTTCCCCTATCAACAAGGAGGACTGAGCTTACTGCTTCAGATCCTGCAGACAAATAAACTGTTATGACTTCCCCCTTTTTAGGAGCTGCCATTTCAGGCAGGGAAGCTATGTGTTTCTTGAGCTCCAGGAAGGCAGCCTCTGCCTCCTTGGTCCAACGGAAATCTTTCTTATCAATGCAATTTTTGAGTGTTTTAAAGAAAGGTAAGGATTTCTCCGCAGACTTAGGTAGGAAACGTTTTAAGGCAGCAATCTTACCATTGAGGCTCTGCACTTCCTTCTTCGTGGAGGGTGACTTCATTTCGAGGACAGCTTGGATCTTGCTTGGGTTTGCCTTAATGCTTTGCTTCCCAACTATATGGCCAAGGAATTTTCCTTCCTCAAACCCAAAGGAGCATTTTACAGGATTAAGCTTCATGTTTATGGCCCTGAGGTTGTCGAACGTTTCTCGGATGTCTTCGATCATTGCCTTCCCAGACTCGCTTTTAATGACCAAGTCGTCTACATAGGCTTCCATATTTCTCCCAATCTGTTTTGAGAAGGCCTGATCCACCAGCCTTTGATAGGTTGCCCCAGCATTCTTCAAGCCAAAGGGCATCTTTCGGTAGCAAAAGATCCCCTTATCAGTGTGGAAGGCAGTCTTCTCTTCATCTTCCTGCTTCATTTGGATCTGGTGGTACCCCTTATAGGCGTCCAGGAAGCACTTGTATTGGAAACCGGTGAGAGAGTCTACTTTCCAATCGATTTCGGGCAGCGGGTAGCAGTCTTTGGGACAGGCCTTGTTTAGATCTTTGAAATCCACACACATCCTCCAGGAACCATCTTGTTTAGCTACCATGACTGGATTAGCCACCCACGAGTGGTACTGTACCTCCCTCAAAATACCTGCTTCTACTAGTATTTCAACCTCTTGGCAGGCAGCCTGGCTTCGGACAGGTGCCAGGCTCCTTTTCTTCTGGACAACAGGCTTGTAAGAGGGAGCTATGTTGAGGGAGTGTTCTGCCAACCTTCTGGGAACTCCAGTCATGTCCCCGGGACACCAAGCAAATACGTCTCTGCTGTCCTGCAAAAGATTAATTAGTTCAAACATAACCTCATCAGGGAGCAGGTTGTTTACTTTCACGGCCTGCTCCGGATAGGCTAGGTTGATGCTAACGTCCCGGACGGGATCACTGGTTGGTGCTTTCATCTTCCTGGGAGCTTGCATTTCTTCCACGGAAGCTATTAGAAGAGCTTCCTCTGTTGGTTTTAGAGTTGCAATCCCATTGGGTGTTGGGAGCTTCATGAGACCATGTGTTGTCGAGACCACTGCTCCGAAAGTCGCTATGCCCATCCTCCCAATTAGGACGTTATAGCTGGAAGGGTACCTGATAACAGAGAAGGTCAACTCTTCTGTCCTTGACAGTGAAAAGATGACGATGTTACTTGAGAGGTACCTGATAACAGAGAAGGTCAGCTCCTCTGTCCTTGATAATTCCCCGTCCCGGAAACAGACGCTAAGTGTGAGCTTTCCAAGGGGGTGTACTCGTTCCCCTGAAAAACCCACCAAGGAGGCGTCGGACGGTTTGAGCTTGGACTTGATCTCTGGACTCAGTGATTCGAAACACCTTTCGTACATGACCTCAGATGAGGCACCACAGTCCATGTATACCCTGTCTATAGGGAAGCCATCCAGTTCTGCTTCCACTATTACAGGGGTGATGATCAATTCGTCTGGTGCTGGAGGGAGGCAAATGTACTGCTTGTTCCAAGGCTCGGTTCGAGCTCTCTTGATCTGCTGAGGTCCCTCGTGCCTAACCATGTTGACCTCCTTGTCCTTCCTCCCCTCATCTTTCCTTGCCTTGATGTCCTTAATCAGGTCGGCCAACTCCCCGGACTTGACTGCCTCTTCTATCCTCTTTTTTAGTTGATAGCAGTCATTTGTGTGGTGTCCAGTGTTGTTGTGGAAAGCACAATGCTTGCTGGTATCTCTCTTGCTAGCCGGTTTAGATAGAGGTCGGGGAGGTCGGAACGTGTATTTGACTTCTTCGGTGGAGAGTATTTCCTGAGGGGTCTTTGTTAGGACGGTGAACACGTGCCTTTCTTTCTCTTGATGCCTTCCAGGTCTGGGAGATCGTCTCCTTTCTTCATTTCTTCTTGGTTCGAAAGGCCTTCCAGATCGCCTCTCGTTGTAGGGTTGGAAGTTAGTTCTTTGGGAGCTTGTGGAGCCGTCTCTCCAACTTCCACGATCCCGTTTTCGGTTATCCTGCCGAGTGAGAGCCTCCTCCCCCCGAAGGAAGGCCTCGGCTCTCTCGAAAGCTTCTTCCATGGTCTGAGGAACATCTTCATGGAACCTTCTCAATAGCTTTTTAGGGCGGATGGCCCCCATGAATCCTGAGACTCGAATCTTTTCGGTGGCTCCACTATATTGCAAACCTTCTCTCTTGTATCTTTCTATGAAGCTTCGGAGGTCCTCATGCTCCCCCTGCTGAATTTGATACAGTATGGCAGCGTATTTGGTGCACTTTCTTAAGGGATTAAAGTTGGAGGTGAAACTCCTTCGTAGGTCATCAAAGGATGAGATGCTGCGAGCAGGGAGACCACAAAACCACAAGCGGGCAGGACCTACCAACGTTTGCATAAACATGTGACAACACTCGGCATTATTCCACTTTTCTACAGTGGCTGCTCCGGAAAAGACATTTAGATGGTCGTCAGGATCCTCGGTTCCGTCGTACGTCTTTACGTTGGCCGGCATTTTTATCTTGTTAGGAAAGTCAAAATGTGCTATGTGCTCGGCGAAGCATTCTAGTGACTTGGGACGGTATGGCTCGGAGGGTATAGCCCCGGTTCGGGTGTCAACCGTGGAGGCTTGGATTTGAGGCTGGGGTATGCCTCCACCTTGACCCCCCGGGAGAGCCGTTGCCGGTATTTGGTTTAGAGGAAGTGGATACTGCCACGGGTATCCCCCGGGCCATGTGGGAAAACATGGTGGCATATAAGGTGCGGGCTGAGGCTGGGAGTAATTGAGGTACATCGCCGCTGAAGATGCAGCCAGCCCTCCAACATAGCCTCCGGCTCCTGCCAAGGAGGTAGCCACGGCACTACTAGCTAAAGGTAGGGACCTTAGAGCTTCTGCAAAGGATAGGGGTGTTGAGGATGACAGGGATACTTGAGTGGCTTCCATCACCTGTTCTGCTGTGTACTCTTGGACCCCGGGAGAGAATACGGTTCTGCTGGGACCTTCCCCTGAAAGAAGACCTCCTTGACTGTTTAAGTAAGGGTGAGGGCTTGTTTCAATACGTTGGGTTGTAGGAGAGGTAGTGGTCCCCCACAACGGAGGTGAAGGAGAGAGGGTAACTGTAGGTTCTTCATCATAGGACAGCCTGACCTTTACACCTCTGGACCTTTCTTCCCGTACATAACCGTTTAAGAGGTCTCGGAGTTGCAAGAAGTTTCTTCGTACTCCCCCCGGGGTGATGTCCATCCGTTCAACGGGTAATAACGCGTCATCTCTAGGAGATGCATAAGCAGCCCTCGAGGCTGGTGGAGTTTGATAGTTTAGCATATCTCCTAGAGACGGTTCGACGCATGGTCCGTCCGTTCCAGGTGTTCCGAGGCCAGCAGCGTCACCAGAGGTGTGGCTACTAGCCGGAGTTTCTTGAGGACCCCCGTCTTGGCGGTTATCTCCGCCGGTCATCACAAAAAGAGGTTACTTAGGAACAAATGGGACTGAAGGACTTTCAACAGCTTTGTTCAAAGTAGCGACAGCCCCACGGTGGGCGCCACTTGTTGCTGCAACAAGGAAAATGACCGGGATTAGGTTGCGAGATGTTTAGGTTAAAGGGTTAGTGGAGTATTAGGTTTAAGTTATGGTTAAGGGGATCCTCTGGCTCCTGGAATGGACCTGCACAAGGTAGCAAACACCGTTAGCCTTAACGCAGGAGGGGGTCTCCTGCGT
Organism: Ambrosia trifida; assembly: GCA_028751855.1. Lineage (NCBI taxonomy): Eukaryota > Viridiplantae > Streptophyta > Magnoliopsida > Asterales > Asteraceae > Ambrosia > Ambrosia trifida. The sequence continues at coordinate 9,577,609 of CM054123.1, read as the reverse complement.
TTGGACTCCGGCGTGAGAATAAGTATGTATTCTTTGGGAGTTAATAATGTAGAGAGTATGAGAGTAAGAGGAGAAGTGAGAAGTGTGTGTGAAATGCAAACCCAAGGGTCTCCTTATATAGGCAACAGAAATCTGCCCAGGAGCTCCCTTAGGGTAGCATCCTTACTATACCTGGCCATGGTTGACTCTCTTTCAGCTGCCTGCAGTGAGACTTTACCCTTTTGGTGCATATTCAGCTTTTTCTATTTTCTAGGTGGACATGGAGCTGTGTGATGTTTTGTTTTATGCCAATAGTCAAAAGCTGAAGCACCTTTTTACATTTCCAACATTTTCTACTGTTCAATTTCTGCTGCACAGCTGCCATAGGGCAGCCGTGCTGCCTTATGTTAGCGTTTCAGCTCCAGGAAGTTCTACAAACCTTAATACCTTTTTTACTTTGCTTTATTTTCTTGACAAGGGTTTTAGACGTGGTCGTTTTAGGACCCACGTCATCAGGGGGAAATGTGGATAGATCTATTGGGCGTGACCTGCCCCACTCGTCGGCTTGGAGGGCCGGGCGGGTGCATATTGTCTCGAACAGGTACATTGGTATCATGCTGAACATACGGGCTGCTTAAACATGCTGAACATTGCTAAACGTGTCTAGTAATGGTTTCCAATCGTAGTAGTAATGAAACATACGCCTAGCTAGCGTACTTGGTAACATTGATATAGTATGGACATGGTAACATTTTGGTAACATTTTGAACAAACCTGTGAACTCACCAGCATTATATGTTGACATCTTTTTGGCATGTTTTTCTCAGGTCGCTAAGGTAGCAATGAACGGAACTAGGCGCACGGGTCTGCATTGGCGTCTAGATTTAGTGCACGTTTTGTAATAAAAGTATTTTGAACAACTTTTGAGATGATAGCATAGTTGATTAAATGCTACTGAAACGCTTCCGCTTATTAAATTAATGGTTATGTCTATTTACGTTTTTCCATATAGAGTTGTTTATTGTGATCGTTGACTTGGATCCTGGTTTGTCATGCGCCTCGCGGTAAAACCCCGCAAGTGGTAATTTGAGGGTGTGATAGCATATGGTTCACTCGATTTTGTTATAAATTCGATAACAATCACCCACGCTACCTATGTAGGAGTTACACGTATCCGGGTGAGATTGTCAGTCCAATAGATCTATCATTGTATATCGTCGGCTGATCAATGTTAATGATTATGCTAGAATAATTGTGCTTACCCTAGTAATGTTTAAGACATAATGCAACATAGAATAACACATAGACACTTATGATTCAATTGTAAATTGAATGTTGTAACATGTTTCACCCTAAAATAGTGAAATGAAAAAGAGGCTATGTAAACTCACCTGAAATTCACTGTGTAAGTACTAGCAAGTAGCAACCAGTCTGAACTTGGATTAATTGAACTCTTGTATCCTATTACAAATAAATGATGCCTTAAATTCTAATGCAAATGAGTTAATTCGTTTCTTGGTTGTAAAGATAGTTTATCCAACTACCTAGACTCGTATTGAAAACAATACTCGTCTTAAAGTATTTATAACTTGAGGAACCGATAGGACTTGGTTTGGTTTATTGAAAATATAAACGTTTGTATAGAGTCTTAAAATAAGTATTTTGACATATAATATTTATAGTGGCGTCTTGAAATTATTTTTAAAGAAACGTCTTGATTCGCGAAAATAATATTTGCGTAATTCAACTCGAATAATAACATTTGGATAATTCGACTTGAATGTAAACTTTTTTTGTAGCTCGGATAGTGCGTGTATGTATTATATAGTTATAAATATTTGTACTTTGGCGATGAAAATTTTGGAAGTTAGAATTTATTTACAAAATGTCGTGTCATTTACAAATGATAGTACATATTTAAATGTTCATGTATTATCTTATAGTTTTGGTACGTTTGATATGTGTATTATATTTTGTAAAAATTTGGGCAGAGTTTCCTCTTTTTTTGTATAAAACCAGACAACTCAAGTTGTCTATATTTTCTCAAAACTCAATTGTACAATTGTACGACACGTAGTTGATTGAGCTTTTAGACACGACAATTGGTTAGCTTGTTAAAACTATAATAATGAAAAACTACACCTTTTGATATGTAACGTGTGTATATATTTATATATTACAATACTCGATTATCATCAAAATAAGTTGTACAAATTATTCGTTATTCAATAGTTCGAGAAACAAAAATATTTAAACGACTAGTATTAAACTTGTACAATCGTGTTAATGAGTATTTATAAACTTCGCCTACTTGAATGTTCCGAATTATTATTACACTAAATCGCCCAATCCATAACTCGCCATAAGTTTAAAACTTCAAATAATTTACATTTCGCTAAATAGTGTGCTTAAATATATGAACCAATGCGTTTATATATATAGTTTGATATTCGATTAACCTCGCGACAATAAGTATATTATAAATTGGTTATTTTTCGATCGTTCAAGTTATTAATAAAATAACTTTTAGTCGCAAGTCGGTTCGGCTCGTTATTCACAAAAGACAATATAAGTTTAGTTACATGTATTTAACACTAAGATACATGAATAAATAGAAAACACGGCATTCGATATACCTTCCCGATATGTGCTCGCTAACCGACACGTACGCGCCTCAATCTGAAAGTTTACGAATCTGATCGGGTTTGACTGTTGACCGGTGTTGACCAGGCTTGACCATTGACTGTGGTTGACCTGCCATTGACTAAGTTTGACCAGAACGAACTCTGACCTACTGACCGGACATTAACCAGATCTGGCCCGTTAGTTTGCGTCTCGACAACTAAATCTTCTTGAAACGAAAAGACCCGAAATGGAAACGAACTATAGACAAGGCCAATCAACCCAATGAAAATACTTGTTATTGCATCAAGACCCACCAAGACTGAACCGAACCCAGCTCCAAGATGTCAGATCATCTTCGCAGTCACAACCACCACTCACCTAATCACCAACACCAATCGGACATAGCCGTCCAACATCAACAAACTAGTCAGTGACCTGCAAATCGGGCCATTCACATGCTCGGTTAACACCTTGGCTTCAATACCAAACCAATCTACACAATGACGTTGCTGTTGTCGTTTGCCGACGGGTTTGATTGGAACCCGATTTCCGGCCACCGAACTATTGCGAGAGGGAGAGGGAATACCTGGGTTTAATGGTGGCTGAAAATGGCTCGAGTGGTGGTGATTGTTGGTCTGGAGTGGGGATTCGGGTGGTGGTTGGCGTCTAAGATGGGTCGGGTGGTGGTCGTATGGCGGCCGCCGCCGCTGCATCTGGAGGGGGAAAGGTGGGACTAGAACACGACAAGAGGATACACCCCGGTGTACCTGTTCGGAACCTGCAACTCGGGCCGTAATGAGGTGTCACCGGTCATGAGTCAAGTTCTGATGTTGGTGTTGCCGTTGTTCATTGCTGTTGTAATAGGGATGACGGGATGCGGTGGAGAGGAGTGGTGTTGTCAGTGGGGATGGTGGCTCAGGTGGTGGTTGGCGGCGGCGCCTGCCTAGGGTGCGAGAGAGGGAGCAGGGAAGTAGAGGGATTAAGGTGATAGGTGGTTCAATGGTGGTGTTCTGGCTGTCGCTGCTGTTGTCTAGAAAGGGAAGAAGGAGCACTTAGGTGATGAAGAAGAATGGAGTTGAAATTTTATGGGAGGCTAGGGTTTATATTGATGAAGATGAGATGAGGAGAAGAAGATGGATTGGGATATTATATAGATAGGGTTTTGGTGTGAGCTAGGTTAAGTGATTGGGCACCGCGTATGCGAGCCAGTTACTGACTCGGTCTCGTTTAAATTACATTACTTACTTAACCGCTAAAATAGTTATTTTGTTAAATTCGTATATATAAACCGACTTATAACGAGTGGTTGGACCATATATTAACTATATATGTATTCATCGTCGCTTTAAGATTTATAAGAATTTACTAAGTGTCAGTTATTTGGCACGTTATTACTTGTAACAAGTTATTATTATTTTCGACACTATGACAGCACAACTAAATAATTTAATTTAGTAATGAATTAAAATGTATTCCTTGATAACGGGCTATTATTGTTAACGAGTAAAAGTCGTTTTATACAATAAATATTATTATATTATTAGAGAAAAGCGGGGCGCTACAAGATCGACAGAAAATTTACGCTGATAAGCGTAGGAAACCTTTGGAGTTCCAGGTTGGGGACAAGGTTCTATTGAAGGTGTCACCTTGGAAGGGGTGATACGGTTTGGAAAACGGGGAAAGTTGAACCCACGATACGTTGGACCATTCGAGATTTTCAAAAGGATTGGTCCGGTAGCTTACAGGTTAAACATGTCTAATGAACTTAATGGGGTACACGATGTACTCCACGTATCAAATATAAAGAAATGCATGTTGAATACAACACTGATGGTGCCACTGGAGGAGATCCAGGTGGACGAACGGCTACATTTCATGGAAGAACCAGTGGAGATTCTTGAGCGGGGCGTCAAGAAACTTAAACAAAACACTATACCTATTGTTAAGGTACGATGGAATTCCCGTCTAGGACCAGAATATACGTGGGGGCGCAGAGATCAAATGCGGCTCAAATATCCACACCTCTTTACTTAACCTAAACCCGTGCATAGATCAAACACTAAACATAAAGCAGCTCGCTCAAAGTGAATTTTGGGGCGAAATTCCTTTCAACTTGGCGATGATGTGACATCCGGGAACCAAGCACACACTTTTCTAGCTGGCTTTATGGTTAACTTGCTGAATTTCGGGACGAAATTCTTTTCAACTTGGGAATGATGTGATACCCCGCAATTTCAGGTTCTCACTTTAACTAAACTCTAGTTACATTCCATGCATTCTACTTAACTAGGGTTAACTAGATAGGACACACGTTGCACAGTTATAGGTTAATAACTGCATGAAGTGGTAATTCGGGGAATTACCATACTGTATACATGTTTAGTGAACCTCGGACGTTGGTGAACAATGAAGTTAAATAATTGTGAATTAATTGATTGAGATTGATTGCAATTACGTGCTTCTATGATACTCTATGAAACTATGTGCAAATTGTATGTGATTACGTGAACTTAAACCGAATTTGTTAATAAACATCGTAATAGGTGGACCGGTAGGATGGTTAGGGTCTTAACACATGGGGTTACACGTATTATGGTCCAAAATAGCGAAACCATCGATGAAAACACATTGTACGACGAAGCAGGTAACCCGGCGCGGGCCGAAGAGCTGTGAGCGGCCGCTCACAGCCTTCGAGCGGTCGCGCGCGGGCACCAGACTTCACCAAACCGCCTTAAACTTCTATTTAAGCAATCTTAAGCCTCATACAACCCCTAAACTCAACCCTAATCGCCCCCTTACACCTAGTTACGAAAATATCAGCCTCTAACACCTGCTAAGGCTCAAGAACATCGATCGGGAAGCTTGAAGAGCATTCGGTTGATTGTTTTGAAAGGCTTGCGGTATAATCTTCAATCCTTTTTTTTAATCTTCTTAAATATTTAATAAAACCTTATAACTAAGTTAGTCCAGGGCTGAAACCGTTTCATAAAGATTAAAACTTTAAGTTTATAAAGATTGAATGGGTTAAATATAATCCTATGCGATTAGAAATTGATAGGTTGCATGATTACGCATGTTCTTGATGTTTTAGACTTATAGGGTTTGTGAATGATGATGTTTGTGATGTATAATTAGGGTTTAGATCAGATGTGGTTCTTGCTAATGTTGTATGATGATTATTAGGTGTTATTGAATGATAATATGCAACTAGGGTTTGATATAATAGATAATATTGCATGATTAGAATCTGGACAGAATCTAAATGTCGAATTGTAAGGTCTGTTTCGTGGCTTGAAAATAATTGTTTTGATCGATTCTTTGCATGAATGGATTGTACATGGTCTTAGATTTTTAGAATGGGAAAAATCATCTGATTTCGATGTCGTTTGGTATGTTTTTGGAATTTTCTTTGATTAAAGGTCATGTCCGATTTTCGGATTAACAAACTGGGTCAACTTTAAACAATCATAACTTGAGTTTTACAAGGAATTAGGTTATGAAATTTGGACAGTAGGTTAACATTAGAATAACTTGGCTTTTCCAAGTGGATTCATCCTGTTTGGATGAATACATGATTTTTGTGAATTTTTCTACCAACCTGACCTGCTGTAGAAACTTTCTGGACACATCTGTGATGTACGATATTTCATAATTTTTGTGTTTGGTTTTGAGACAAAAAACAAATTTGGGTTATCAAATGAATCCCAAATAATATTCAGTAAAAATTTGGGAGTTTAATTCATTTGTTAAGTATTTTAAACAAATTAGTTTTCATGGCGCACAATCTGTCCTAAAAACGCAGATTGTGTATTCGGTGTTAATGTGACTAGTTGGAGTCCTATGTGGTATGTATTTAATATGTACTTGAATGGGAACTTATATGAGAAGCATATGAAGTGTAAAACTAATGGTAACCAACATATTCACCAACGGGTCCGTAGGGTTTACTTATGCATGTAGAATCACTAGGTGTCACTTACACGATTTTGAACATTTAAACGTCTTGGACAAACGGGTTATATGGTGTAATGGTATTACACATATACTTACTTAGTGACACATGTATTAGGGAGTCGGTAGTACACCCTACTTTGGAGTTTGGATTTACTTGCTTGCATACTAAGGTGAGTTTCACTACTTTTTCTCAAAAGCATGCGTCTCAGGTTGAGAAAACGTACTTAACTTTTTCTAGTCCGATTTGGGACTACTTACACATCCCGGGCTGGGATGCTATGACTCCTTGTGTGGGTCAGGGTTTTGCTAGTTCGCAAACTATGTCCTTGATGAACTAAACCAACTCTATCATTTGTAAGTCCTTCACAAACCGAATGAGTTGTCGGGTTATGGCAAGCGGGTTATTAGTTCATAGCGCTATTAGGTCTGACAAACCTCACACAGGCTCGGGGGAGTGCGGGAGTGAACTATAACTTAACAGATTTTATCATTATTGATAGGAAATGATGTAAGGCATGCAACTCACATTTGTGACTACACGTACATCAACAATTCGGTATATCGGTGTTAGTTATCATGAATGGGTTACCTACCCTTAACATGCGATGAACTAGTGTTTACACGGTTCTTGGAACCAACTCAATTACTTGTTTACGTGGTTTTGGAAACCAGCGCATTTACATACTCATTTACTTTACTTAGTGAACTCACCAACATTGTTTGTTGACCCACGATATACATGCTTTTGCAGGTAGTTAGCTTCCGGTTCCAGGAATAGAAAGCACTGCACACTTCACTGCATTTGGGGCTCTTGGGCATACACCTAAATTACATATTATGCTTTTACATTTTCTTTCATATGATTTTAATTTGGGCGCGTGGTTTTGCGCATGGTTTTAAAAGGTTTAAATTTGGTTTACGCTTCCGCAGCTTAACCTAACTTGGTTTTTGAAAACGAACTAAATGGTTTGGGCATTTAGAGTTCTTCATATGACTTATGGCTATGGAATCCTGGTATGTCATGCGCCTCGCGGTATAAACCCTGCAGTGGAAATTTGAGGGTGTGACAACCTACTTTTGAGAAATCAACAAAATGTGTTACTTGACCAGCAAAAAACCATGGGAGACATTGCAAAAAAACTCTCTGGCAAGCAAAATGGTTCGTTGCCTAGAAACACTGTGCAAAACCCTAACTAGAAGAAAACAGTAATGGCGGTGACTACACACAGTAGTAAAAGTGGAAGAGAGATAGAGGAGCCACCAGTAGAGGATGAAGAGCCGGTGGATCAAGAGATTGAGGCTGAAACTCCTGTGAGGACAAATTCAAAGCGCGTCCTAGATAGTAGAATGTTAAACGGTAAGTCTCATGCTCTGTGAAGGTGGTTGATAAGGAGAAGTAGGAACTGATGGACCCGGTGAAAGTTTACAAGCCTTCTGTTCCTTATCTAAGTAGGTTGTTGCATGGTCAAGTTGATTATCAATACAGAAAATTTATTGAGCTAACAAGCAACTTAAGGTTAACTTACCTTTTGTTGGATTGCCTTGCCCATACTAGAAACCATTGAGGTGAACAAGGTATCTAAAATTCTTACTTTCATTTTTCCTTTTTATTGTTTTATTCCTTTATTTTGCATCACAAATGCGACAATGAAGGAAATGATATACGGTCGTATGTAGGGCTGCAAACGAACCGAACGAACATGAACAAGGCCTTGTTCGTGTTCGTTTGTTAAGAAAATACTCATGTTCGTGTTCGTTTTTGTTCGTTTGTTAATTTTGTTCACAAACGCATACGAACACAAACAAGTGTTCATGAACAGAAACAAATACAAACAAACATATATTAACTTTTGAATAATATTGAATTCAAATACGTTAAGACATTAGTTAGATTCACCCAAAATATAACCTAATTGTCCAAAATACTTAATATTGGAGAAGGGCGTTGGAGGTGTAAGGCATCAATGCTGAAACGTGGAAACATTTAATGAGCTTGGATACAAAAAGTAGGTTTGTTGATCTCATATAGTTATATATCTACCTCAAATATATTATTATTGGGTAAAATAAATAAAAATAAAAGAATATAAAAAACATTTAAAAATTAAAACCTTAATAAACTATCGAGCATAAACGAACATAAACGAACTCGTTACCGAACGTTCACGAACATAAACGAACGAACACGACCTCTGTTGATGTTCGTTCGTTTAACTAAACGGACGGATTTTTTTGTCCGTGTTCGTTCTTTATTAAACGAACGTGTGTGTGCGTATTAGGATCGATAACAAACAAAGATTGATCAAACAAGTTAGTTTTAGGTGCGGAAACCCTAAAACTATCACAAAGTAATAATCAAACAGATTCAAACACGCAGATCATCATTTTCAATCAATTTCATTCATAAAACACTTGTTTACACGTAGAATAATGATTACAATCAAGGTTTAAATGTAAAACAAGTTTAACAAAATCTAGAGAGAGTTTTCAGAAAGAGGAGGGAATAATAATCATCAAAGTTACATTCAAAAATGAACTTAACCTATTTATAGGCCTGCACATTCGCCCAAATTATTCATGCGAATGTGCAGGTTCGCCCATATTGACTGGTCGAACCAAGTTCTTCCATAATCTAAGTCTTCATTCATATAAACATCTTCCTTCGCACCTTTAAATCCTCCTTCGCACCCTCTACAATCTTCCTTCGCACCTTCGATATTTACAAACCAAAATGTGTTTTACAATCCAAAGCTCTAGTCGCACTTTTGCATCTACAAACTCCCCCTCGACTATTGCTTGGATTGTGTTCGTCGTTCTTCATCCAACCTTTTGTTCCACATTCTGATATGCCTTTGAATCATTTGTTCTCTGGTCAACACCGGTTCCTGAAATTGTTTCTGTTTCTTCGTTTTCAGCTCTGGCACCTTTTGCTTCTCCACATACTTTCCCAACTTCACATCATAATCACATCCGGCATTAATATCAAACGCAAAGCATAGAAATACCACACGTTGGTACTTTCCTGCTTGCTCAGCATCTTTAGCATCTGAATAAATCGGATTATAGAATAGCATGATGATATCCTCATGTGAACAGTTTATCAACCACATGGGATCAAAGATATGCACTTTCTTATAATTCGACTCTCCATCCTTCAAAACGATCACGGCCTCTGCAATCTTCCAATCATAATACCACCAGATGAAGTCTTTGAAAAGTGTTGCGGAATAGGCATCAAAGGAATCTTTTTCAACACTTTCGGTGGTTTGTATTTCAAAGTCACTTTGGGCGTACCAGTTATCTGATCAATATCCTTTTTATGAACAATTCGTTTCGGATATTGTGGTTCAAACAAGTCCCACTTGGTTCGGCTTTCACGAGTCATCTTTTCAGCAAAATAAGTAATCTGACTATTTGACGCTCCCGTTAAACGGTGACGACAAATGTCTCTGATTGCCCAATATGGAAGGGTCTTCAAGTGATGAAACTTCTCAAAATACAAGATCCCCTTCTCCCATTTTACTGCGAAACACTTCAACTCTTTAACAAACTTCCAGGCCAATGCACGACCTTTGAAAATCTTATTGTGAAGTTTGTAAAAACTGCCTTGAATGTCTGGTTTCGGACGATTATTCTCCTTTTCTTTCAACTTCTTTAACAACTCTTTTAAGCTGTTTGATTGCTCGAACCGTGGCTTGTTATGCCCTTTAAAGATTTCATCTTCAAAGACTTTGCTCTTATCTCTTGCAAGCTTCTCGGCATGGTTTAGCAGTTCGTCTGAGAAAGAAAATCCACATTCTTGATTTGTTCTGAAATATTGTGGATATTCGTCGCTCGTAATATCTTCCATCTCGACTTCCTCGAATGCAGGAACATCACGATCATCCGAGTGATTTCCAGCTTCTTTCTCAGGAATCTTAGGAATAAAATTATCAGCAAGTAATTATTCTAACGTCTTACCCACTTGCTTTGCTAAACCTTCCAGAATTTCTTTCGAAATAGCTGCAGACACTTCCCCATCCTCAAGATCAGGATCATCATACTCCAACTCGAAGAGTTTATTGTTAGATTCAAATATTTCTGGAAACCTGCTAGTCATGTCTATCGTCCAGACTCGATCGGTTAACATCTGACGATACTTATTCTTATCTTCTTCAGACAATGACTTCAATATTTCGTTCCAGAAAATATCTTCATCATCAACATTCTCACCAGGAGCTTTCGAGCTCGATTCACCGCCCTTATCCGAATCACGTTTCTCGTAAGAAAACTTATCAACATCATCATCATCGTCATCACTACTATCAAACGCAAAGCCGTCTCCATCACTAGATCCATCATCCGATCCATCATCATCCTTTTTCTTCGTCTTTGTATCATCACCAGCATCTTCATCTAATTCATCATCTTCCTCTTCATCATACAATTCAAAATCAACTAACTCTTCTTCTCTTTCTTTATCCACTTCACCAGCCTGAAGTTGAGGAGCCTGAGAGTACAAGTTCTTGATCAGATCGTCCATATGCTTGTTACTCTTTTTCAGCTGTTTGTTCTCCTTCTTCAAGACTATTATCCTTCTGGTGTTACGTTGCTCATGTTTCAGCAACTTCTTGTTTTCTCTCTTCAGTTTCTTAATTGTCTTCTTCAGGGTCTCATTGTCATCTGCCGATGTGACTACGACTTCTAACATTTTCTTGTCATTTGACTTTAACTGCTCAATCTCCGTCTGTTGTTTAGTAATCAAATTCATCAACTCAGAAAATCTCTGATTCACAGCAGTCATGATGTCACTGTCCACCGATACTTTAGTCTTCTTTGGTGGTTCAACAGCTTCATGCAATTTTCCTTTCCTGATTTTCTTCAGCACATTATCCAATGCTTCATTCACATCATCCATTGAATTTCTTTTGTTTGTTGTGTGCTAGATGTTGCTGCTGTCTTCTGTTTCTTTTGAGCAGGTGCTGTAACCGGTGATTTTGAACTTGTAGCTGGCAGCAGTTTCTTACCAGCAATCAATGATTCTATCTCTTTCTTTCTCTTTATACTTGGCTTCTCCTGCTTCTTCTTTTCTTTTCTAACAGCTTGCACAGGAGAACCAACAAACGTCTCTTCAACATTAAAACCCAAATTTTCAACATCAACGGGAATAGGACTTTTGTTCCCTTGATCATCTTCTCTTTGGCTAGCAGACGCACCAGCCTCAGTGGCCTTGGGCATGGTCGTCTCTACCGTCTCAGCATCAGAATTACACTGTTCTTCCTCTATCGTCTCTTCTGAATCAACGGATGTTTCATCAACTATGTGTAAACCCTTTTTCGCCATACTCTTATTTCTACCTTGAGTTCTCTTCTTCTTCTCTGGTTCAGTAACCTCAATCCTTATCTCTGGTTTCTTGGTCTTACCACTCTTAGCGCCTACATTCACTACTTGTCTCTTGCGCTTAGCGTCAGGATCAACATGATGTAAAGGATTGTCAGCATCAGAATCACTGTTTGCATTCCTTACAAGCCCCTCACCCGGATCGTTATAATCTGCCCTAGCTAGATGACCAAACAAACGTCTAACAGGAGGACGTTCTTCAACAGACAAACCCTTATAGGCTTTCATTCTAGCTAGTGTGTTCAGCGACATGTGTTCCTGAACAACAATATGTTTAGCATCTCTCTTCAATTCTTTGTACTTGTGATCGAATATCATCTGAAGAAAACGAGGATATAATAGAAACTTCAGGTTCCTCGTTCCATTCACAGGTTCCAATAAGTGAGACATCAGCATGCCAGAAACATTGAACGGTTTGTTCAATATCAAAGCAACCATCATCGAACTGATGCTCTTCCTCGTCAAGTCATAACCTCCCGCAGCAGATCCGAATACGTGAATTAAAACATGTGCCAGATATTTGAACTGTGGGCACAGTTTTCCTTTGTGCAACGAACCGTCAGTGATAGGTCCGTTATACTTCATCCTGAGAAAACACTTCCTTTGATCCATGAATGTAAACTCCTTTGGATCTTTCGGATCATCATCCAGATTTAGTGCTTCTCTTAAATCTTCTTCGCACACAATGACTCGTTGTCCCTGGATTTTGCTCGTCAAGCAAGATTCGTTCTTCCAGAAATCTAGTTTAGCGTTAGACCAGAATTCCTGAATCATGTCTCGGTAGATCATTGTCGGCGTAGCAATAGCATCTATTACTCTGCTTCGCTTCAAAAACTCAATGATACCAACAAATTCTGTGTGCTTCTTCACGTCGCCAAGATATGCACAACAGTTGTGCGCATTCTCAAAATCAAGCTGCTTTGCGGGCTGTGATGAGGATCCTGCCTGTTCTGTAGTCTTCTGTTGTTTAGACATTGTTAGATCTGCAAAACAAATCAAGAAAACATGTTAAAAACGGACAAAATAAACAAAATTGAAAATTTTTGGTCAAAACTCCTTCCTTCGACCAAACGGTGGTACGAAGGTGTAAATGTATAGGTACGAATGAGAAACAGATGGTACGAATGTGATGATTTTAATAAAAAGTTTCATTCGCCCATTCAAATTCTCTTTCGCCCAATTTAGGTTCTTCCTTCGCCCATTCGAACCGGTCGAAGGAGACAGTTCATATTTTTGAAAAATCAATTTTGAAATTTAGAGATCCTGAACATGTCCATTTGATTGAAATAGGACCTAATAGTGCCGATAATCAATCCTAGACTAACAGATTCATCAATTGTTGATTGTGTTTGTGTTTTCACCCAAAAACTAGGGTTTATACATTGATTTCACAATGTGAACTGTTTTAAACACTTGTTTTGATTACTTCTCCCCCTAAAACTCACACACAATCAACCCTGACCATCAATTGATATTATCAAGTTGATTTAGAACATTTTTAAACGGTTAGGGCTCGTAATAGAAAAACAGGGATTAATCGCTGATCCTTTGATGAATACCTGTAAAAGTGAGATGAAAATGATCACTGATAACTCGCGAACACAATAGAACGATTTAAAATGAAAAAGCAACAAGGTGAGGTTACAATCAAAATCTGGAAAAAATTATAAGTGGGGTTCGAATGAGGAACTGAATATATATAGACCTGTACCTTCGCCCGTTTTGTCCATACGAAGGAGAAACTTTTCTCTCCTTCGACCCTATTGAAAGGGTTCGAATGAGATAAAAGGGTTCGAATGAAATAATTATCAGGAACACTCTCCTTCGCCCAAACCAAGCATACGAATGAACAAGTGAAATCCCACATTCGACCAAACGAATGGGCGAATGAGAATTGGGATTTTTGAAAATTTTCCAAATCTCAAAAATGAGTCCCGGTTCAATTATTTTCCAACTTTTAAGCATCCAACATTCATGTTTTCACATTTTAAAAGTTACAAAGCTCAAATGGTGTATCCAGGTTTAGAAAATCGACATCAACCACCATCAGTTATCAAAAATAAGATGAAAAAGAAAAATCTTTTTGGATTTTCTAAAGTTTATGCTAAAAGACACCTAAAATCTTTTTGAGTTTTGTAATTTTTGACGAGAAAATAAAATGCAGAAATGTAAATGAAAAACTGTAAATATTTTTGTGATTCCGGTAAAGGGATCATATCAGTTTATGAGAAATCTGATCACACCGTTGATCTTTTTGAAATTATTATCATTAAAGACAATGTGTGATCTGGCAACTGCTGATATTGTGATCCACATAAACTCACATGCAGACTTTTGTGCAATGCTTTATACTGATACTGATATTTATAGTATAAACGCAATTGTCTATGGTTCCCACGCACACGACATACTCCCGTATCAAGAAATAAATGCACAAAGACTCATTGTAAAGCGTGATTATGCTTTCGTTGTCTGTAATTGTACAAGATATAATGCATAGAGGTATACAGGTCAGCAAATTAATGCAGCAAAGTAACATATGCACTATACCAGGTTGAGGACTGATATTAATCATGATTTGCATCAATGATCAATACGATGTAATAGATAATCCTTGATTATCATATAACATGGAAAGTTCCTCAATTCGGTAACTTTAGGATTTGGCATATATAGCTCTTTTATAAAGACACCCTGTCTGATCTAGGTCCGTAATGACTTACAGCAGAAGATCAGAGAGGCTATCCCCAGACAACTAATAACATAACGACCCTAAACCTCCGAGTTTTGTACAAATACCCTATCAAACGAAATTACGGTACTAAGACCATATGCCCATGAGGAGTTCATCCACACAACAAATCGTTTGATATGTATGTATCAGGCACGCAGTAATAGGTCTACGAAGCCTATCAGCACATCGCACAGACTCAGACACACGCCCTATATAGCATTACATTATTTAGAATGTGTCAAATCCCCACTGATGTACTATCATTTCCCTTTATACTCCAGGAAATCATTTTAGAATTTTCTGATTTATATAGATTTTCGAATTTACTGTTCCCAAGGATAAGCTGGAGCATTTCAAATATGTGACTGCCCAGATATCGTTTGTTCACAGAAATCTGACGGCATTAATCTAAGGTAAGAAGATATAGCAGTCAGCAAAGAAATTTTTCAATTTTTATGGATTTTGAAATTTTTCAATGTTTTTGGATTTTCGAAATTTTTCTAAAAAACAGTAAAAAGTTAAACTAAAAAGTGATAGACTGAGGTGGTGATCAGTCCTGTTTTTCTTTAATACCATTTGCTTTCAAAAGATAATCAAATCTGGATTTATCAAAAGCTTTGGTAAAAAGATCTGCGCGTTGATAATCAGTGTGGATTTTGACCATATCGATCAACTCTTTAGCATAACAATCACAGATAAAATGATATTTAATCCGGATATGTTTAGCCTTTGAGTGATTTACTAAGTCTTTTGTTAATGCGATTGCGGCCTCATTATCACAGTAAATAGGGGTTTTAAGAAATTGCAAACCGTAATCCACCATCTGCTGTTGGATCCAAAGAACCTGTGAGCAGCAGCTCGATGCTGAAACGTATTCTGCTTCACATGTGGATAGTGCAACTGCGGTCTGTTTCTTGCATTGCCAGGTCACGAGCCTGCTCCCCATAAACTGACATCCAGCCGTTGTGGATTTGCTGTCTTTGTCACAGCCGCCCCAATCTGCATCACTAAAAGCGATTAGATCAAAATTATCATCATGAGGGTACCACAGTCCTTTCGATGGACAACCCTTTAGATATCTAAGGATACGCTTGACAGCTGCAAGATGACTCTGTTTCGGCTTCGATTGATATCGCGCACAAAGACATGTCGCAAACATTATATCAGGTCTTGACGCTGTGAGATACATCAGAGATCCGACGATTGCTCTATATGTAAATGGATCAGTCAGCTCCCCCTTAAGGTCAACTCCAATCCCGTGATTGGGCTGTATCGGGGTATCCATCGGCTTCGAATCATCCATCTAGAATCGGCTCAAGACTTCAGAAACGTATTTCGTCTGGTGAATAAAGATCCCCGTTGGTCTTTGCTCCACCTGTAAGCCGAGGAAAAACTGCATTTGTCCCATAGCACTCATTTCGAACTTTTCCTGCATAACTTGTTCAAATTCCCTGCACAGAAGTTCGTTAGTAGACCCAAAAATAATGTCATCAACATAAATTTGTACTAGAAGCAAATCATCTCCTGCTCGTTTCGTGAACAGTGTGCAGTCTACCAGTCCGCGTTTGAATCCTTTCGAAAGAAGATACGTGCTCAGCTCCTCATACCATTGTCTCGGAGCCTGGTGCAACCCGTAGAGAGCTTTGTTTAACACATAAACCTTATCCCGGTGAATAGGGTCCTCAAAGCCCGGTGGTTGACCTACGTAAACTTCCTCTTTGACCACACCGTAAAGAAATGCGCTCTTTACATCCATCTGATACACCTTAAACTTCTTCCATGATGCAAACGCGAGGAACATTCTGATAGCTTCCAAGCGTGCAACCGGTGCATAGATTTCACTGTAGTCGATTCCTTCAACCTGATGAAAACCTTGAATGACCAAACGAGCTTTGTTTCATACTATGACTCCACTGTCATCCTTCTTGCACTTGAATACCCATTTGGTACCAATTTTCTTTCTACCAGGGGGCAAATCTTTTAGGGTCCATACACCAAGTTTTTGGAATTGTAATAACTCCTCCTGCATTGCTTCCACCCAGGCGTCATCCAAAAGAGCATCCTTGTATGTCCGCGGCTCAACCTGCGAAACATAACAAGCAAATGACCAGTCATTCTGAAAACCAGATTTTTGAATTTTGGCATATAAATCAAGATTGCCAATGTTTTCCGGTGCTTGAGCATTCTTCAGCTGCCCTCTCGTCATCACACTGCTACCAAGATCACCAATAACTTGTTCAAGCGGGTGTATCTGATGTATCCGAGATTCCGGATAATCAGGTACTTGTACTCCCGTCTGAGTTGTCAAATTCTCTGTAGAAGCCAGATCATTACCCACATTCGATGTTGAAACATCAGTAGTAGATGGGTTCACTGGTGGTGTCACTGTAGCGTTGTCAAGAATAGCTTCACTTGTTGCATCATCGTCTTCATATTCTGATTCGGATGAATTAAGCGATGTAGAAGCCTCTTGGAACACCTCTTCTTCCAATACAGGAGCAGTGGCATCATTAGAAGCTGCTTGGGGGTTTACCGTGATCGGACGCACTAACGGTGAAGTTACGGCGTTTTCGACCTCGTAGTATAATCGAAGTACAGCTTCTTCAACCATGCTATCTAGATTGAATGATTCAAAGAAGTCTTTGTAATCAAACATCCAATCTGGTCCTCCACCCTGTACATTTTGTGTATATCTTTGAACTTCGACATTAGCCCACTCCTCGACTTTTCTAGTTCTTTTGTTGAATACCAGTTTTAATGGGGTTGCATATCCAACAAAATAACCTTCTTCAGCCTTTGGTGCAAACTTTTCCGAAGAATTCAACATTGTACATAGGGCACCAAATGGTTCTAGATACTCAAGATTCGGCTTGCGTCGGTTCAACAGCTCATAAGAAGTCTTGCCAAACTTCTTCACTGTCAAAACACGGTTAAGAGTATAACATGCCGCGTAAATAGCTTCGTTCCAGAACATGACTGGAAGATTTGAATCCGCAAGCATAGTTCTCGCCGTCTCTATAAGAGTCCTGTTCTTTCTCTCTGCGACACCGTTCTGCTGGGGTGTATACGGAGCGCTATATTCATGATGAATTCCTTTGTTTGCACAAAGATCCTCCATCTGAGCATTTTTAAACTCCGTCCCATTATCACTCCGGATTTTTTTGATCTTCAGACCATATAAATTCTCCAGACGTGTAAACAGAACCTTCAAATTGTCAAAAGTGTCGCTTTTCTGATGCAAACACATTACCCATGAAAATCTGGAATAATCATCAGTCACCACAAGACAGTATAATTCCCCGACATGACTTTTACGTCTGACTGGACCGAATAAAAACATATGCAAACGTTCAAGTGGCAGCTCAACAGAATTAACTTTCTTTGGTCTATGGGATTGTTTGTGCTGCTTGCCCTTCTTGCAACTGATACACTTGTCATTCAGATGGAAGTGTTTGACATTAACTCCCGTGACAAGTTCATTCTTCAGAAGCTGATTCATCTTTCTCAAATGGATGTGTCCCATTCTCCTGTGCCACATAATGGATTCTTTTTCTGTAGCCTTGGAAAGGAAACATGTGACTTGGCCATGGGTGGTCATTGCTTTAGACATGTCGAGAATATACAAGTTGTTAACTCTCGGTGCCTTCAGCATCACCCACTCTTTTGGTAACTCAAACCCAGGTTTCAAGATATAACAGGATTTGTCATCAAAATACACTGAAAATTGTTTATCACAAATCTGACTAACACTGAGCAAATTATAGTCTATCTGTTTCACATAAGAAATCCGCTCAAATGTTACGACCCCATTGCTTACACTACCCTCCATAGTAATGTAGCCTCCCTTATTACCAGCAAATGCCACATAACCTCCGTTAATGTTTTTGATGTCAAAGAGTAGCGTGAGGTCCCCTGTCATGTGACCAGAAGCTCCACTGTCAACAATCCATAAGCTGCTAACAGGGCCAGCTGGAGCTCCCTGCACATTTAAAGTAGATCAATTAGTTCTTTCGGGGGACCCAAGCCTGTTTGGTCTTGGGTCTTTGAACAGGTTGTTTCAAAGAATCTTTTGTCTCACAAACATCTTGGGTTATTTCAACCCCTTTCTTCTCACTAACAACCTTCTTTTTCTCATTCTTCTCGCTCTGTGAAGTAGAAGCTCCTTCAGATTCCTTAGATGACCAAGATTGCTCAGATCGTTTCAAGATCTGAATCTGAGATTTTGAAGTCTCAGTCGATTTCTTTACTTCTTCTTTAAAAGCAACCTTCTTGGTTACCTTCTCTGATTTAACAGAGACAGGTCCAACTGATTGTTTACCATTAGGTTTAGGAGCGACCTTTTTGGTATCAACAGTTGAGTTCATCTGAGGTTTCTTACCAGATTTATCAGTGGTCATCCGGTTGCGCTTATCATACGTCATCGGACGATTTTCCCCCTTGTTATAAAAATTGTTTTGATTATGGTAAAATTCTTTTTGGGGAAAATGCCGTCTCTGTTGATAGCCATAATTGTCAACCGGATACTCATGATATTGCCTCATTTCCACCTCGTGCCTTTTGTGTCGTACGTACGGGCAGGCGGCAAGTAAATGTCCCCGTTCCCCGCACTTATAACACGCACGGTATTCCTCGTAGTTTTCCTTGATTGGCGACTTGGAAAAACTAGCAATGGGATATCAATCGACCATGCATTGTTTCCTTAAACTTTCAGGAGCTGGGTCCTTCGAGTAAGTCGGTTCAATAAAACTATTTTCCTTATGAACAGGCAAAACAAACTGTGTGACATTGACCTTTGCTTCTTTTTCTGAATAAATTTTGTCTAAGATCTCTTGAGGAATGTCGTTTGTCCTTTCAAATTTCGGAAACCAAATCGTACTTTCCTGCCAGATCTTTTCGATTTTTGTAGAATTGACAAATTTAATCGGAAACTCATCATCTGATAAAATCTTATCGGAGCCTTGCATCCGATAGAAGATTTTGACAGGTTTATCACACACTTCATTGCTCACATCATTGGTTTTCTCAGATTTTAACTCATTTTTCTTCTCAACCGGTTTTACCACATTTTTCTCAGTTTTAATTTCAGCTTTCTTTTCAACCGGTTTTCTCACGTTTTTCTCAACCTTCTTAACCTCTTTCTTTTCAAAACTCTTACCAACAAACTTATCATTTTTCTTAACCTCATTTTTGCGATGAGCATTTGCCATTGGATGAATGATCTGAGACGGTGAGACTGGCTCAGTAGTGATTATATGATTTTCATCAGGGATATCACTATCACTTTCAACCGTCTCAGATGACTCATCTTCTTCATCTGAATCATCAGTAGCGACCACACCCTCACTATTTCCCAGTACTGGTCTCACATCAGAATACGGATCCCCGACACTGGAAGTGTTAGGCTCATTTTCTGGTGTGGGATCAGGATGAATTAAAGTCTCCGGTGGTATTGCATGTAAAGTGTGATTCTCAAACAATACCGGAGATGGAACTGACTTATAGTTTGCACTATTCGTCTGGGAGGGTTCTTCAATGATATGATCAACTACGTATGCTATGTGCTTGTAACTTTCTAATTTCTTGTTAACTTTTTCCGCAAAGCACTTGATGGTTGCCATTTCTAATTTAGTGTTCTCCATTTCATTGATGTAATTATTAATGGCAAGTTGTTTAATAGATAATGTCTTTTTCAATTCAGACACATCCTTTTTATAACCATCAAGAACTTTGTTGAAATCTTTTAAGTCCTTTTGATAAATCTGACAGTTGAGTTTTGCACTCTCAAGTTGAACCTTGAGAAGCTTGTTTTCATCAGTCAGTTTTTCAAAATCAGCACAATTATCACATTTAACACAAGATTGAGTTTCAGAACTTACCGGCTTAGGAGGTTCTGTCATGGCCATTAGAACAAAGTGAGCTTCCTTTCCTGCGAAAATTTGGAGTAGTCAATCTTGGTGCATGCATCATCCACCATACATGACTTGCGGGTCATCAGGAAGTCAGCTTCAGCTAGCAGTTGGTCAATATCATCATCTAGTGAATTCACACTAGTCTCTGAATCAGATTCGCTCTCCATATCCGAGTAAGCTGAGTCGTATTGATCTCCAACATCAGTGACAGAATCAAGAATCATCCCCGATCTCTTGTCTTCACCTTCAGCAACCACATCATCATTCACTTCTTCAATCTTCAACTCTGACACCTTTTCAATCACAACCTCTTCTTCAACTTCCTCATTCTCATCCAACCGCATCTGCTGTGCCACACACGCAACATTCCCAGCAGTGATCTCCTCCACCCCCAATTGCATACCAGTCCAGTCAAAACCTTCATCCTTTTGGATGACAAGTGCTTGGTTTTGAGTATCAGTTTGGTTTTGGTTTTGTGTGTTAGGTGTAGAGATAGGAACAATAGTTCGGTTTGGGTTTTGTTGAGGTTGGTTTTGGGTTGTGGATTGTCTGGTGTTGTTGTTTTGTTGACGGTTCTGATAAGTGTTTTCGTTTTGTGGTTGAAAGCTTGAGATGTTGGGATTATTGTAAGACACTTGATTTTGGTTTTGGTTTTGTCGGTTTTGGTATGTAGAATTGAAAGGATTTCGGTTACCTTGTTGTGCTGGTTGTGTGCACTCCCTTTTAAAATGTCCCTTTTCACCACAGTTAAAGCAAGTAACCTTTGCTTTGTTGAATCCGTATGTGGTATTGGGAGAGGTTGAGAGATCAGTCCTGCCAGTCTTCTGAATAAAATCAGTGGCTCTCCTCATAATGCTTGCAAAAGCCCACTGAATGTCCATCAACTCCATTTCCTCTTTGTCGATTTGAGCATAGTCCTCATTGGTGATATTGTTGTTACCAATTTGACTTGCTACCAAACCATTGTAAGAAGCAACCATGGCAGATACTAGAGCAACATGCTGTTGAGCAATTTCAACAGTCACATTGTTAAGGTTTGATGTCTCTAACACAATCGGGTTTTGACTTGATTGTGCTTGAGTAATCTGCATCTGGTTCACTTGAGGAGGATATTGTTGTTGTTGTTGCTGTTGACTTGATGTATAGCATGCGGCTTGTTGTAATGGTGAAAATGGTGGAATAAAGTTTTGTGTTTGATAAGGTTGTTGTGTGTATGATGGTGTGTAGGATGAAGTTTGAGCAAGGTAGTTAATGGGTGCTTTTGTTGGTTCAACAATGTTAGACACACATGCTATGTGAGGTGCAACAGTAGATGTGGTTCTTGAAGCAGAAAGAGAGTTAGATGTACCACTCACATATAAATCAGGATTCTGTGGAATCTGAGCTCTCTTAGCTTTTCTCTTTTCCTCCATCTCTTTGTTTTCCAGCTTTTGGATGAACTCATTAATGGTCCAATATTGGTAAGCATCCTTCTCCTTTAACACTTCGATGTGTTGGTTCCAATAGGGTGGTAATGCATCAGCAAATTTATCAACTAATTCCGACATTGGAATGTTGATCTCATAGCTCGACAATTCAGTGAGCAAATGGCAGTACCTTGGAACCAACTCTTTTAGGGTCTCATTACCCATATAACTGAAGTTTTCAAACTCCTTTCGAAGCTCCTCCATCCTAAGCTTCCTGGTCTTCTCATTTCCATCATGTCGATTTCTCAGCATATCCCAAAGTTGTTTGGATGTAGTGCACGATCCAAACTGATGTAATAGATCAGTGTTGATCGCCTCGGATAGCTGAGAAAATGCTTTCTTCTCTATAGCAAACCTTTTCTTCTCGTCATCCGCCAAATTCTCCAAAGGGATTGGTTCTCCAGTATTCTCTAGAATAGGAGCAACGTAACCCTTCACAATCATTTGCCATGCCTCGGCTCCTTCAAGTCCTTGTCCCTCAACGTGAATCTTAAACTTCGTCTTCCAAGTGTTATACTCCTTCATGTCCATTAACTTCGGTGGACGATTGCCGCTTCCAGAAGATAGATCATGAATAAGAGTAGATATAGCGTTGGTCGTCTGAGAATGGACTGTTGCTGCTGCGACTCCCCAATAGTTGTCAATCGGTTGTGGTAATGATTGAACAACTTGTTGTGGTGCCGAACTAGTCATTGCCATATAATTAATCGGTTGTGATGGTTGACTAGTCTTTTGAGCTGCAATGGACCACGGATCTTGTGTTGTCTGCTGTTGTGGTGCTTGAGTAGGTCTAGGCGTTGTTGGAAAGTTCCACATCTTATCCTGCAAACAATTAAACACGAAAAGATTATAAATTTTTCAAAAACAGAATGTTCCTTCGTATATACGGACGTGCGAAGGAGAAATAAAGTTCTCTTTCGCCCGTTTATGAATGATACGAATGAAAACTAATCAACTAAAAACTCCTTCGACCACTTAGAACTCTCTTTCGACCGTTTATCAACTCCTTCGACCGTTCAATTATGCGAAGGTGAAACAAGGGTACGAATGTGAAAAATAAGCAATCAAAGTCTTCCTTCGACCACTAAAACACCTCCTTCGTACAGAAAAACACTCTTTCGACCCAAATGAATTCCTCTTTCGACCAAACTCTCTCGTTCGACCCCTGTGATTTAAAAAACGGTTATTCTTTGGAACAACTTTAATAAAGAGAATTATCCAATTTAAACTCGAAATCAAGGTGTAATCGATCAAAATCTTATCACATCAGTTTGTTTATTGAAAACAGAAACTTTTTGACCAAAATTGGGTCCAAATCAGCTGAGAGATTATTAATTTGTGGTTGTTTGATCCGAAATGGCTCTAATACCACTTTGTATGTGCGTATTAGGATCGATAACAAACAAAGATTGATCAAACAAGTTAGTTTTAGGTGCGGAAACCCTAAAACTATCACAAAGTAATAATCAAACAGATTCAAACACGCAGATCATCATTTTCAATCAATTTCATTCATAAAACACTTGTTTACACGTAGAATAATGATTACAATCAAGGTTTAAATGTAAAACAAGTTTAACAAAATCTAGAGAGAGTTTTCAGAAAGAGGAAGGAATAATAATCATCAAAGTTACATTCAAAAATGAACTTAACCTATTTATAGGCCTGCACATTCGCCCAAATCATTCATGCGAATGTGCAGGTTCGCCCATATTGACTGGTCGAACCAAGTTCTTCCATAATCTAAGTCTTCATTCGTATAAACATCTTCCTTCGCACCTTTAAATCCTCCTTCGCACCCTCTACAATCTTCCTTCGCACCTTCGATATTTACAAACCAAAATGTGTTTTACAATCCAAAGCTCTAGTCGCACTTTTGCATCTACAGAACGAACACAAACGAACTTCCTGCCGAACGGTTCATGAACGTTCGCTGAAAGTTCAGTTCGCTTGCAACCCTAGTCGTATGTGCTCCATTTGAATGGCTTGGACATGACTCACGAGGATATTGCCATATTAACTAGGGGTGTATGTTACATTATTTTGTTCTAGTTGTATTTTTATATTTGATTTTGCTTTTTGCTTTTTTTATTTTTATTTTTGTTGTTTCTCTATTCACATTGGGAACAATGTGTCTTTCAAGTGTAAAACTACATTTTCCTAAGTTTTCTTAGGTAGTCGAATCCTAAATATATAAAAGAAAATTCAAAAAAAATTGAAAACATTAAAATAAATGTTCTGGATTTTTTTTTGCAAATAAATAGGAAATGATAATTATAATTGGGTTTTTGGTTTTGAAATTATATATAAAGAAGAAAATAAATAGATAGAAACCGAATGTAAGTTGGATTGTGTCGGTAGGCCCAATCAACTTTGAACGGTTTTCTAGGATTGTTTTTAAGAGAATTAATTAAACATATTATGTTGTGGCTTCTTATATAAGGAGATATAGTAAAACCGAAACTATTAATATAGTATATAAGGTATCATTGTAGGTTTAAATTCCAAAGTATTATTAATCAAATGGCACACTTTGTCTTTTTTATGAGAATAAATTCCAAAGTAGGTAACACTAGGAAAAATCCATTATTACATCATTTGAGCTACGGAATAAGAACCAAAGCCTATGTGTCACATACCGAGTTTCAGCTTGGTTGATACATCACTAAGTTAGCTTAGTAGAGATGAACTAAAGCTTATATGTTGTCACACCCTCAAATTTCCATATGCGGGGTTTTACCGCGAGGCGCATGACACACCAGGATCCAAGTCAACGGTCACAATAAACGATAACTAAATGTAAGAAAATACGTAAGGCATTCCATGCAACAACCAAAACATTATGCTTTGAGCCATAAACCAGCAGCGGAAGCATTTCTTGTTTACAACCAAAAGACATATTATAGTTTACAAAACATTGTTTAATATGCAACAAGACTTCTAAACGTCGTGCAAGACTCTGTGCGCCTAGTCCATTAACCGCTACCTTAGCGACCTGAGAAAACATGCCAAAAATGTCAACATATAATGCTGGTGAGTTCATAGGTTTTTCCTTTTCAATAAGCGTCTCATTAATCCTTTAAAAACTGTTATCGTTACTGTTACCGTTACTGTTATTGTTACTGTTCATACTATGCTTGTTCTTACGCTATCTAGGCGTCAAGTGTGTTACTCATACGGGCGAAACCATTGCTGACTGTGTGATACCCTTGTTTACAGACTACCTCATCTTCGGTAAGCCTAGTGTGATTGAGACAATATGCACCCACCCGGCCTCCAACCGTCGAGTGGGGTTTGTCAGGCCCAATAGCACTATCCACATTTCCCCGCTACATCCCCGTATTAGTGGTTTCTAAGGGACTTAGATGAACCGTATAGTAATAAAGTGTGAGCCATAGTATAACATGAAAACGTGTGTTTATAATGTACAACATGTAAATGTGTGATCAAAATGTATAAGCATGTTTCTCACCCCGAAAACAAAACTAGTAAAGTGTGGGGCCGTGAACTCACCTTAGATTGCGTTACTTGAAAACAGTTAAATCGGTATGCTATGATAGCCCCAAATAGCGGCGACCGATCATAAGATGTATGTAAGTACCCGGACTAATAACCCGCAGGTTAACTAGTCCCCGAATGTGCAGACCATAACCATAAACGTTTGAAAACACCTTTGACTGTTGAACCGACCGTACCAGACAGGACCCGACATCCCATTGGTGACCCGACATCTCACGTGTTAGCCAAATACAAGATATAATGCAACATATGCAATTAAACACTTAGCATGCGCAAGAATTCACTAAGTCTAGCATAACGCTCAATTAACACATAAATAAGTCAGAACATGTGTTACCAAGTCATTGGATGTATCCCGGGGTTCCTATCATGTTCCTAGGTGTCAAATCATGTTTCGGGATGTCAAAATACGCTTACATCAGCAATACACGCGATTAGTAAACTAACATGCAATTAGGAAAAGTCAACTGGTGATTGGGAGTGGTCAACAGGCGAGTAGGAGGGTTATTGCCTGATGTATCATGCGATTGGGATCCTAATCGCCCCTGCATCAGGCGATTAGGATTCCCAATCGCCTGTTGCAGATGCGTGGCGCGATTTCGCGCGTTTAACCCTCCAAATCAGATCCGAAACATGTAAAAACACCCAATATCAAACCTAGACCATTAACGAACCATTCCAAGCAAAAACCCCCAATTTATCTCTATTCTAACGGCCTCGGTGCGATTATTTCCAAAAATGGCAAAGTACTAGGTTTCATTAACTATGAAATATTTCCTTAAATGGTAAAGACCATATTACACCTCCTACAACTTGTAAATCATCATTTCTTTGTTATAATATCATCCTTTTGTGATTCCTAACAACAAACAATCATTGAATCATAGCATAACAACCTAATTCTTCAAGAATCATCCAAATGGGTCAAAATGCATACTTTCATCAAAACACTATAACAATAGCTCAAATCCTTAGATAATCATCCTAATAACTCCTACACATCAGAAGTACATCAATTACATGGAAACATTCATGTTCTAACCACTAAAAATCATCATATGCATAAATACTTCACATATAGCAAGTATAATGGTTTAGACTTGTTTTAGAAACTCATTTCAAAGGTTTTTAAAGACACAAACTTAGTAAAACAAGGTCTGGACCTTTGGGAACCAAAACAATAACATTACAAGGGTTTGGGATGAAGAACACACCTTGGATTTTATCAAAGAAAGGTGTGTAAGCTTGGAAATGGTGAGTTTTGAAGCAAAATGAGTTCCAGAAGTGTTTTGAGTTGTGTGGGAGGCTTAGGATCTGTTAGGGTTGCACAAATGGTGTTTGGGGAGTCAAGGGTTGTATTTATAGGTGTTTTGACTCGTGCATAACAGACCAGGCGATTACACAGACAGTTCAGGCGATTACAATTCTAATCGCCTATACTATTGGCGATTACAAGGCTAATCGCCTATACTAATGGCGATTACAGGCCTAATCGCCTATACTATTGGCGATTACAGGCCTAATCGCCTATACTATTGGCGATTAGAGCTCTAATCGCCTATACCTATTGGCAATTACGCGTAATCACCTATGATGTCATGCAATTACGCGTAATCACCTATAATGTCATGCAATTACGCGTAATCACTATTTAACACATATAAACACGTATTCACATACCGACAAGTCACATAATGATTACAAACATATAATGCACGATAACTAACACGTTTACGTCCGTTCACCCATTCCCAGGACTCGAGACTTGCGTGTGTGCGTTAAACCCGGCGATTCCACGAATCACCAATCCTTGTACACATGGTTATGGACCGACTCCCGATGATCCCACGGATCATTGTAACAACTCCCGATGATTCCCAAGAATCATCGTAACGACTCAACTGACCTAGTGAAGTACGTAATGTGCATAACTCGCTAAGGTAGACTTACTAGTTTAACGAAGGTTATTAACCGGAGTTTGCTAGGCGTCACATGTGTCATATTTAAGTTAGCAACCTTGGTGAAACACCTGCAGGTTAAAGTTGTTGAAACGAAAAGTATATATGCTTAGGAAAAAATTGTCCATTTATCCATCCTGAATTAAATTTCAAATACATCAGGGTTTTTTTTTACAATGGTAGGTAAACATGTACGGTTTAAACCTGTACCATGAAAGTTGGGATTAGGTAGAGATGTAGATTCTTGAGTGTGAAACCCATAAATAGATTGAACGCAATAAATTAAATGCTAAACATGATTAGGGCCTGATTTGTTGGTGGTTGGCTTTAAGTGGATAACAATACTGATAATCATTTAATGCATTATTATATATGTAGTTAAGTAACTCAATGCTTTTGAAACCAAATTTCCTTATTTGATTCCATAGCAGACTTTTGCAAGCACGAAAAAGGTTGTAGTGTGGGAATGTTTGATAGATATGCAAAACAAATCTATTTATCATATGTATTATGTGTAGTTTTAGTACATTTAGTAGTTGTTTTTATTAGATTTTAGCTTTTATTTATTTGTTTAAGTGTTTCGTAGGTAATAGTGTACAAAAAAGAGTGGAAACGACCTAAAATAATGAAGAAATGAGCACACTAAGAAATTGTCCAAGAAAATAAAGATTGAAAAATATGAATTATTGTATCTTCACGCCATGCAAAAATCTTCTTTGAAAGTTTCATGACGCAGGAGTGCAAGGGAAAACTAACTCGACTATTTTATCCCTCTTGAGACGCAAGGGACATTGCCATTACTCTTCGAGACACACAAAGAACTTATAATTCGGCAAAGATTAGGTTTCAGTCATATAATCATAATAGTTGGACATAAGACACATTCTACGACTTCTAGATCTCTCTAAAGGCGATGTTGGGCGAATCTAAGGTGAAAGAAGCATTGGGATCTAATCATTGAGCATAGAGTCTAAGAATCAAGTATTTGCATCTTCTTATTTTATTAACTTTGCTTTCTTTTTTGTAAATTTAGACTTCATACAATGCTATTCATGAGACTTATGAATTTAAAACTGTTTAGATGCGTTTTCGCATGTTTGGTTGCCTTGTTTCGCATGTTTTCACGCATTAGTGTTTTACAAGATTAGAACTAGAGTTCGGATGAAAAAATTGGGGGTGGTGTAGAGAGATTTATAAAGGTGGTTGATATATTGCTGAGAAAGCCACATATGATGCGGTGGTGAGATAAATGTGATTGACATGAAATGATGAAGAATGCCGGTTGATTCATGGGGATTCATTTACGAAAATCATGATACAAAGGTATCCTTTTCCTTAAATTCAGTAAAAAAGTTTCTTGACTGCATAATATTATGAATAAGATGCATTCCTCTAATTAGTAAAAAACAAAAAAGGAAGTGTAATTATCCTCCAAACCCTGACACATGAAAAATGAACCAGATGGGATAGAAATGAGTATACATCAAAATGAAGACTATATTTATGTTAATTACCTCATTTTCACTGTTCTCAAATTATATAGCTTCAACATTTTTTTTATGTCAAAATCACATACTATTTAGATCTAATTAGAAAATTCACAAAGTTAATCCTAAGATAATACTAAATTCGATGGAATAAAAGACTTGATCATTACATTTATCGTTAGTTTGAAGGAAAATTACTCAAAATGTTCTTTTCTTATATCTTTTAATGGTCTTTTAGTTAAGTAAAGACCGTTATTTACCCAACCCAATATTGAACAACTATAACCAAGAATATATGTGATTAGTGAGTAAGGTGATGATGGTTTAAACACAATACAAATAATTGATTTAAATGTTCACTTTAATTACTTCAAGCATCATAATCATTTACAATGTAATTTCATTTACCGGCATATATTTATTATGATCTTGGATTAATGATCTTACCAAAATCTGAAATAGAAAACTATCGAAGTATTCACTTCATAATGGAAATTGATAAGGATAATTGGTGTGCCCTGGGGCAAAAGTATATAATGTATATATGTGTGGCCATGGGGGGCAAAAGTAAAGTTGCACTAATTTTACCGTTATTTTACTAATTTCGTGAAAATAACATTAGAAACGACGGAAGGTTAATCATGCATCATGTGGTGGCGTTGATAGCCAAAAGACAAGGGGTTACATGCACTAATTGGGCTTTCCCGATTGCTAAGTGTTATGTGCCTTTATGTCCAAGGCCTGATACAAAACCACTATCGAGCCGAGGGTCTCACCGGAAGCAGCCTCCCTATTCCCACGGGGTAGAGGTAAGGTTGTCTACATCTTACCCTTCTCAGACCATACCTTAGCTCTGCTATTGGTGGGATTAACTGAGTATGATGATGATGAATTGGTGTGCCCGGGAGTCGCTTATATCTTATGAGCAACCAAGTTAAGCGATGGGTTAAAACTAGACTAATTGGCAGTTAGGATGTTGGAATAGCTTGAGAGAGATTCTTGTTTCCAGAGATTATCCGTAATACATTATGAGAATTAGGGTTCTACACATAGAGGGAAACTGGTTTGCATCCGATATAAACGCCAAAATTACAATAATAAATAATAACGATGTAATCTAACCATCATTGATATCTAAGAATAATAATAACAATAATATTCCAAACAATATAACTAAGCTTCTATTATTTGTACTACCCTCCCTTTTAAGCTAGATTGGATATCTATTTAGTAGATTCCTTAGCCTTGTGAAATCATTTGCTTTTAGTGCCTTGGTAAAATTTAAAATTGTCTGCAAATTGATAGATTTTAACACAAAATTTAACTTATATTTCTTAAAATTTTATTCGCTCGCAAATGAAGTAATACTTGGCACGTATATGTTTTGTTCCATGATACACTGGATCTTCCGCTAAGCAGATTGTAGACATGTTATTGCATAACAAAAGCGTTGATTTATTTAATTATTTATTCAATTCCTTCAATGTATTCGATTTACGTGGAAGATAAGGCTACTACCTTTTGTTCTTAGATTGCCAAGATATGGCACAGAACCTAAATGATAGAGGTATCCTAAAGAGCAAAGATAACCCCGTGACATCTTGCTACCATCATTTCATGCATAGTCAGTATCACTAAATGCTTTGAGTGTGAGATCTATTTGTTCATCAAATGTGACTCCAAAACTTAATGTTCCTTTGATGTACTTGAGAATTTGTTTGCCTGGTTCTGAGAGCATTCACATATGTTGCTCCGTGAATCTAGTAATCTTGCTCACGGCTCACATCATGTTAAGCCTTGTATTAGTTAAGTACATAATACTGCCCACCAAGCTTCGATGTACATTTGAGTCTATTTCCACATCTAGATCATCCTTTAATAATTAGAGTCCTATTTTGTGGGAGTAGAGAATGGTTTGGGCTCCATCTTACAACACTCTAGTATTCCTTTGTATATTTTATATATGTTGAGAAATAGTGATGCTTTGAACATCGTATGAGAATTCCATTCCCAAAAAATAGTGCAGAGTTCAGATGTGAGTCATTTCAAATTCACACATCATGGATTCTTAAATTGTGTTGTTTTTTTAACCGACTTGCGGGCTATTACACGATCATCTACATATAGCAAACTAGTAGTTGAATGCATCCTTCTTGTTTCACAAAAACGTGTGTTCAAATGCACATTCTTTTGAAACCATGATTATTAAAATAATGGTCTATTCTATTTTACCAGGCTTTGTGATGTTTACTTGAGACCATACAGGCCTATTTTAAACCACAGATCGACTTTGTGCTCATCCCCTTTGACACATCCTACTGGTTGCTCAATATAGACTGGTTCAGATTACCATTCAAAAAGGAAGCAGCCAAGGCTAGAACTAATATTATGTTTTCAACCCGTATTATAGAAGCACATACCTCTTGTTAAGTTACTCCATAATGTTTGCTTGTATCCCTTTACCACTAATCTAGCTTTGTAATTTTTCCACTTTGCCATGTTCATTTTAGTATTACAAATCCATTTTACACATATGGGCTTGTGATTTTTTGGAGGTTTAACAAGTTCCCATGTATCATCTTTACAATTGAATGCACTTCTCTATCCATTTTTCCCTCCATTTAAGACTTATGATCATTGTATGCTTCTTGGTAAGTCACTAGATCCTCTCCCACGTAAAATAAAAAATTTGCATTTTCCTTTATATTTAAGTTTTCAACTTGCTTCTTGCTTAGCCTTTGTGTATTCCGTACACAACAAGGAAATAATAGCAAGTGTGGCATCAGTGTGTGCATGGGTTGGTTGGATACTTATAGAGCTCGAAGAGTCCTCGTGCATATTACCGTAACCATTAGTCATTGTGTGAACATGGAAAAATTTAATAAAACCATTGGGTTCGACGACCCCATCGTTGAATAGTCGCTCTAACCCGGTGTCACACCCCACCAAGATAGAAACGTGAGATGTAACTTCGAAAGGTTTTTAAGCACACAAGTCACGCAAGCATCGAATTCATAAATTAAGAGATATAATAAAAGACGTCATTGTTTAAACATAACAACCAAAATATTGTCTTAAGAACCACATTTAAAAATGATATTGTCTAAATCATTTAAGCAAAATAAGGTTCAAGATATTTCCGAGATGCTCATGCGCGACTCCAAGTTCCATGTTGCTTAGTTAATTTCCTGAAAAACATGCAAGTAAAATATGTCAACAATTAAGTTGGTGAGGTCACGGGTTTTGGATTCTATGTAAACCATGGGTGACTGGATCATTGCCTAGCTAAGACAATAATTATTATGTGACTGTCATGAGCCCATAACGAAACCTTGACAAATGTTGTGCCTTGCCCATTGTACACTAAAGACAATGAATGTAATGTGAAATACAAGCACTCTTTTGATATTTGTAATCCGGTTAGAGCGACTAACCAAGAGTAGGGGTGTCAACCAACTAGAACTATTCCAATGTTTCATGGCTAAGTCCATAGCTAATGGCTATAGTAAAATGTATAACACAAGGGCTTATGAGTACTCTGAACCTTTTTGTCTCATGTTCACATAATAGTCAAAATGTAATAGACCTTGTACGCATGTTTTCCCCCAAAAGTGATGAAAACAGTAAAATGGGGCCGTGAGAACTCACCTGATGTCTGAATGCTGCAACTGACTTAGTCTGATGTGGAAATATCTGAGCAAAAGTGCCCAAGATTCAAATAAGGACAAATTAAGTCTATGTGTTGTACTAGTTAACATGCATTTGTTCATCCGACTTGTATAACTAGGGATTGTGTGTTTTTGTATTGGGGTTCACATATGTCATTCATGGTATGTGTCAGAAAAAGCTTGTTTTTGTCCATAGTTAACCAATTGTGGCAAAACCGGTGTCTTGATTTCCCGTGGGTTATCATGTGTTACACGCGTGCTAGTTATTTATACTTGAAAGCGACACATTAACATGTTTTCGGCCATTTTATGTAAAAGACAACATATACATGTGTTTTTGCTCTTGTTAATACATACATCTTGGTCATTAGCATATGTTTTCCGGTTTCTAACACATGTTTCCAAAATCGCCATTTCATATATGTTACATTTTATGTTCCAAAAACGATTTTCGTGGCCTCTACTCAGTTCTATACAAGCACACACTTACTCGTGGCATGTATTTGAGTATGTAGATGCACGCATTCAAGCTTTTACGTGTTGTATGTACACTATGTATGAATGTATATACGTGTATGTATATATGTGTTTGTTATCATTTCCAAGTGTTTTGATCGATTATGAACATTGTGTGCTCGTGATTATGATGTGTGTGAGTGTAATAAGGAACTGGGTGAACATGTTTCGATTGGTATCAATGATATTTAAAGGAAACAAGCATAAGTGAACTCACCAAGTGTGTAGACTGATTAGAACAAGGAAAATGGATCGAGATCAATTGCATCTATCCTCCACATTGTAGCCTCCACAACTTCGTTTTAACTCGGATGTGGCTCAGTTGATGGATTGCAATCGTGAATAAGGTCCTATGGGCCTATTTTGGGTCTTGGC
The DNA here is from genome assembly GCA_028751855.1 of Ambrosia trifida. Taxonomy (NCBI): domain Eukaryota; kingdom Viridiplantae; phylum Streptophyta; class Magnoliopsida; order Asterales; family Asteraceae; genus Ambrosia; species Ambrosia trifida. Next base: position 9,544,040 of record CM054123.1, on the reverse strand, counting down.
CAAAAGGAATAAGGAAGGAAGGAGTGTTTTTGGTTGAGTTGATGTTTTGTGTGATGTGGGATCATGTTGGGGCCGTGTATATAGTAGATGAGAAAGAGGAGGAGAGGTCATTTATTGGTTGTTTAGTTTAGGATGGTCAACTATCTTAGGTGGTGGTGTGAATAAAGTTCCTTTCCATTTTCATCTAAGGAGTTGACTTGGTATTTTGGTGTGTATGTAGGGCGGCCTCATAGCCGACTCTAGGGAACAAGCAAGGCCAAAATGGAAGATCAAAATGTATGGAATTATGGTGTGGAATGTCCAAGGCCTTTTTTGGTATAAAGCATAGGTTTGTGTGAGTGTTTGGATAAGAACATTGAGTTGTATATGTATGTATGTATCGTGTGTGAGGTTCATGGTTTAAGTTGTCTATAATATTACTCATGTATGCATGTATGGCCGTGTATATATGTGTAGGTATGCATCTAGATTGTCATAGATTTATTTCCACCATATATACACATACCACGTATGTATATGTAGAAGTGTATTGTTTTGAGATGTTATCATTCGCATTGATATTGTATGGGACATAGAGTCACATGTACATGATGTGACTCTATAAAACCAACACATAGGCAGAGAGAGAACCTGACGTGTGTAGCAAAGATTTCTAGGGTAAATACCGAGTATCGTATTCCAAAGAACACACTTTCCCCTATTCAACCTTTCATCATTTAACTAATCGGGTTTGAAAAGGAAAATAAAACGGAGGGGTTCTTAAGAAAAATAGTTTTGAAAAAGGGTTTTGGGTTTTATAAAATAAAAAGATGAAATAGTAGTGATAGTGATCATGCACATCTCGGGGCCCTCCGTATAAGTAGTTAAGTTTATTATTAGAAAAGTATAAAGTTTAATTATTTGTGAGGAGGACGAGAATGAGCTTGAAGTGTTGACTCATTGATAGAAAATCAGGGCCACTACTGAGTTATATGCTTAATCTCCTAATGCGGGCCCACATGAAGGTTCACCGACTGAGCCCTGCTTTCGCAAGCTTCCCAAACCACGGTCAAGTCTCTCGTCCTCTAACTCGTTTTCTTCCTGAAATGAAGGCTTAACTTCCGACGTGGAACACCGTACACCTCTCTTAGCTCTCGCGTTCCGTACCGAAGGATCTCTCCTTAGAGTCAGTCCTGGCAACATCGTATCCCCTAAGTAGGTTAACGACCATGAAGACCGAAGGATCTCTCCTACAGTCAACTCAGGCGACGTGTATCCCCATTGGTTAACAGATTTGTACTAACCAGGCCTAGATATAGAACTATTGTTTTATTTATCTTAATTGTGACACTTTAGTATTTATTGATCAAGTAAATATAATGTTGGTTTAGTGATTTGTGACTTAGTTAACCCAACCCATAACCTCCCAATGAAATCCTTAACAAAGGTGGAACATAATCCTAAGGCTATGTAATCCGAAGATCACTGGTGCACCCATAAGGAATCCTCCCTTTGCCAAGAAAGAAAGTCAATCATTCATCTGGTAAGAACCAGAAATGCGTCACTCATATCTGGTCCACTTCAGAAGTCGTTGCTTAGAACTGGGTTTGGATATCAGAAGCCCGAAATATCAGTCTCACTACTAGTTTCCTTACCTTGGATCTAGCTCGGAACTACCAGAAGCTGATTAAACCTCTTGATAGTTTATTTTATTAAGTTAAGGTTGATTTTATTTTAGTAAGTTAATCACCATTTGAACCTGTCACAAGATAAACAAACAAGAATTTGAAAGAAGATAACACAACAAATAACTAGAAACAAACTACTACTAGTAATAATAAAAGTCTACAAATCGAAGTGGGTTCTGAGATTATAGAAAGATACAACAATAAAGAATGATCAACAGATGAACTTGGATGCTCATAGACAAGCCTTCCATCTCCTAGTGTTATGTATCTACTGTAATCCTCACGACCCTCGATGTTTAATGCATGAACAACTCTACGATCCCGTTCTCGGCCAAGATAATCAAGGTAGGAAGAGGCCTAACCTTGGTGGGATGTTAGGATGGCCCTAAGGCCTCCCACAAGACCCCAAGATCTCTCTGAAAGAAGCTTGGAAGTTGGCCCAGGAAAGCACAAGAAGGGATGACAAATGGTTGAGTTGAGCTTGCTATTTATAGGCAAATCAGGGTAAGCATGGGCATGCCAGGTGTTTTGGCATGGCTATGCTCGACAGCGGGTACAGTTGCAGAGTCCTTTCGAGCAGAATCTGTCGCTTTTCAGGACATGCACGCCCGTGCCAAGTGTTGGCATGGCCGTGCTTTTAAGAAAAGTTGTCAGTCTTATCTGTTTGAGCCTTGGGGAGTACATTTCAGTTGGCACGGCTGTGCACAAGGTATTGGCATGCCCGTGCAACCCAGAAATCTGACTTTTTGCCTTCTGTTGACTTGGAAATTTTGACTTGTTGACCCGGGACCGTGCACGGTCATGCTGCATCTGATAAACCATCTAAGTCTTCAATTCCTTCCCGAGTTTTTCTGCTTTGTCTTCTAGTGTCCTAGACTGATTATCGTTTAAGCTCGAAAAAGCTCCGAAAATCAATTGTTTTTGGTGTGGAGCTCCAATCTCCTGAAACATACAAATAGGAATGATTAAGTAGCCAAAATCAGTAATTTAAGCCCCAATTCTGCCCTATTATGAGACTAATAATGCATGTTTTATATGTTAAAATCACGACACATCAAAGAGCTGAAAAGAGTGCGCAGAAGTGTGAGGTTTGTATGGTAGCCCACGGGACAAAGATTGCCCTATAGGTCACCAGGAGCAGGTAGATTTTATGGAAAATTCAAACTGATTTTCTAATAATTCGTTTGGCAATTCAAATAACTTGAGATGGAAGAACCACTCTAATTTTGGTGGTGGTAATGTAGGAGAGAGTTTAGGAACTAGTGTTAGAGATAAGAGGATAGAAGAGTTGTCGGTTAATCAAACTCATATGCTCGCCTAGCTAGTTAGTAGTGATCAGCATACTGATCAGCTGAAACTGGAAGAGCATGACCAAGCATGACCTACTTTTGAGAATAGGGTCGGCCCTGAGCATGGGCCGGGTGGTCACCGGCTCAAGGCCCGACCCTCAAATGGGCCCGAACGTTTTTTAAAAATGTACATATATATATATATGTGTGTGTGTGTGTGTGTGTGTGTTTGTTTGTTTGTTTTATACACTAAAGTCTTGTTAGTGGAGTTGGTAAAATCATACAAATTTAATGTAGAGGTCTCAAGTTCAATCCTTGGCTCTAGCACCACGTTCATTTTTTTTAATTCATTCCTCTTTACAAAATTTTGGGCCCAAATTTTTTTCGCCCGAGGCCCAAATTGTTTTTAGTGATCTCGGAGACGGCCCTGTTTGAGAAATCAAATAAATATGTTACTTAACCGGTAAAAAACCATGGGAGACATTGCAAAGCAACTCTTTGGCAAGCAAAATGGTCCGTTGCCTAGAAACACTGAGCAAAACCCTAACTCGAAGAAAACAGTAATGGCAGTGACTACACGTAGTAGTAAAAGAGGAAGAGAGATAGAGGAGCTACCAATAGAGGATGAAGAGATTAAGGCTGAAACTCCTGTGAGGACAATTTCAAGGCGTGTCCAAGATAGTACAATGTTAAACGGTAAGTCTCATGCTCTGAGAAGGTGGTTGATAAGGGGAAGGAGAAACTGATGGAGTCGATGAAAGTTTACTAGCCTTTTGTTCCTTGTCTAAGTAGGTTGTTGCATGGTCAAGTTGATTATCAATATTGAAAATTTATTGAGCTAATAAGCAACTTAAGGTTAACTTACCTTCTGTTGAAGTGCCTTAGATTATGCTGAAGTATGCAAAGTTCTTCAAAAATATTAGTGCTAACAAAAATAAGTTGGAGGACTTTCACATGTGATATTGAGCAAAGAGTGTTCGCTATCATTCTGAACAATTCCTTACTCGATTGGTAGTTTGCAATCATGAACTCCCTCATAGACCTTGGTGCTAGTATTAATTTGATAACTTATTCCTTGTTTGCTAAGCTAGACCTAGGAGAGTTAAAGCCCACCAGCATGTGTATCCAATTGCGGAGAAATCCACAAAATACCCTTGAAGAAATCCACAAAATACCCGGAGACTTTGTAGTGCTTGATATGCTACAGGACGATGTATGACACTTATCTTAGGATGTCCATTCCAGCTACTTATAGAGCAGTTGTTGATATGGGAGAAAAAAAACCTGAAATTAAGTGTGGCGGAAGAGGAAGTAGTGTTTGGAGTTAAGCCTCGTATCCAAAATGAGTCGTTCGAGGAGTTAGATAGAATAGATATTCACCTGGATCATGAGTTGAAGAAGATTATACTCAAGGAGGAGAAGAATGAGAACAAGGAGGTATTAGGGGAAGAACAATGGTGACAACCAAAAATATTATAAGTTCAAACATAAAGAAACTTTATGTGAAAAGTTGCACCTCGCGCCACACGAGGAGGCGTTCCGTCTCTTTCATGACGTGCAAGGAAGCACCATTTTTCTCCCCTGTTAACTCCCATCATTGTTCACAACCACTTCCCACGATTTTCACCATCCTTATCATCACCATCATGCTCAACTATCCACCACCTCGCAAACCAGGTTCGTTTTCCCTGTTTATTTTTAGAGATTCAGTTTGTATTTAGTGTTTAGTGGTTTATTATCATGTTTATTTTTATTCTTCTCTGAATCCACGTTAACGACAATGTGTCCTTCAAGCATGGGATGGGAGACTGTCGTCTAGGTGTATTTATATTTTCAGTCTAGATCAAGTCTATTTATGTTTTTTCTGTTTTGTTAGTATTTAGGTCTTCCTAAGATAAAAAGATGAAATAGTAGTGATAGTGATCATGCACATCTCGGGGCCCTCCGTATAAGTAGTTAAGTTTATTATTAGAAAAGTATAAAGTTTAATTATTTGTGAGGAGGACGAGAATGAGCTTGAAGTGTTGACTCATTGATAGAAAATCAGGGCCACTACTGAGTTATATGCTTAATCTCCTAATGCGGGCCCACATGAAGGTTCACCGACTGAGCCCTGCTTTCGCAAGCTTCCCAAACCACGGTCAAGTCTCTCGTCCTCTAACTCGTTTTCTTCCTGAAATGAAGGCTTAACTTCCGACGTGGAACACCGTACACCTCTCTTAGCTCTCGCGTTCCGTACCGAAGGATCTCTCCTTAGAGTCAGTCCTGGCAACATCGTATCCCCTAAGTAGGTTAACGACCATGAAGACCGAAGGATCTCTCCTACAGTCAACTCAGGCGACGTGTATCCCCATTGGTTAACAGATTTGTACTAACCAGGCCTAGATATAGAACTATTGTTTTATTTATCTTAATTGTGACACTTTAGTATTTATTGATCAAGTAAATATAATGTTGGTTTAGTGATTTGTGACTTAGTTAACCCAACCCATAACCTCCCAATGAAATCCTTAACAAAGGTGGAACATAATCCTAAGGCTATGTAATCCGAAGATCACTGGTGCACCCATAAGGAATCCTCCCTTTGCCAAGAAAGAAAGTCATTCATTCATCTGGTAAGAACCAGAAATGCGTCACTCATATCTGGTCCACTTCAGAAGTCGTTGCTTAGAACTGGGTTTGGATATCAGAAGCCCGAAATATCAGTCTCACTACTAGTTTCCTTACCTTGGATCTAGCTCGGAACTACCAGAAGCTGATTAAACCTCTTGATAGTTTATTTTATTAAGTTAAGGTTGATTTTATTTTATTAAGTTAATCACCATTTGAACCTGTCACAAGATAAACAAACAAGAATTTGAAAGAAGATAACACAACAAATAACTAGAAACAAACTACTACTAGTAATAATAAAAGTCTACAAATCGAAGTGGGTTCTGAGATTATAGAAAGATACAACAATAAAGAATGATCAACAGATGAACTTGGATGCTCATAGACAAGCCTTCCATCTCCTAGTGTTATGTATCTACTGTAATCCTCACGACCCTCGATGTTTAATGCATGAACAACTCTACGATCCCGTTCTCGGCCAAGATAATCAAGGTAGGAAGAGGCCTAACCTTGGTGGGATGTTAGGATGGCCCTAAGGCCTCCCACAAGACCCCAAGATCTCTCTGAAAGAAGCTTGGAAGTTGGCCCAGGAAAGCACAAGAAGGGATGACAAATGGTTGAGTTGAGCTTGCTATTTATAGGCAAATCAGGGTAAGCATGGGCATGCCAGGTGTTTTGGCATGGCTATGCTCGACAGCGGGTACAGTTGCAGAGTCCTTTCGAGCAGAATCTGTCGCTTTTCAGGACATGCACGCCCGTGCCAAGTGTTGGCATGGCCGTGCTTTTAAGAAAAGTTGTCAGTCTTATCTGTTTGAGCCTTGGGGAGTACATTTCAGTTGGCACGGCTGTGCACAAGGTATTGGCATGCCCGTGCAACCCAGAAATCTGACTTTTTGCCTTCTGTTGACTTGGAAATGTTGACTTGTTGACCCGGGACCGTGCACGGTCATGCTGCATCTGATAAAGCATCTAAGTCTTCAATTCCTTCCCGAGTTTTTCTGCTTTGTCTTCTAGTGTCCTAGACTGATTATCGTTTAAGCTCGAAAAAGCTCCGAAAATCAATTGTTTTTGGTGTGGAGCTCCAATCTCCTGAAACATACAAATAGGAATGATTAAGTAGCCAAAATCAGTAATTTAAGCCCCAATTCTGCCCTATTATGAGACTAATAATGCATGTTTTATATGTTAAAATCACGACACATCAAAGAGCTGAAAAGAGTGCGCAGAAGTGTGAGGTTTGTATGGTAGCCCACGGGACAAAGATTGCCCTATAGGTCACCAGGAGCAGGTAGATTTTATGGAAAATTCAAACTGATTTTCTAATAATTCGTTTGGCAATTCAAATAACTTGAGATGGAAGAACCACTCTAATTTTGGTGGTGGTAATGTAGGAGAGAGTTTAGGAACTAGTGTTAGAGATAAGAGGATAGAAGAGTTGTCGGTTAATCAAACTCATATGCTCGCCTAGCTAGTTAGTAGTGATCAGCATACTGATCAGCTGAAACTGGAAGAGCATGACCAAGCATGACCTACTTTTGAGAATAGGGTCGGCCCTGAGCATGGGCCGGGTGGTCACCGGCTCAAGGCCCGACCCTCAAATGGGCCCGAACGTTTTTTAAAAATGTACATATATATATATATGTGTGTGTGTGTGTGTGTGTGTGTGTGTGTTTGTTTGTTTTATACACTAAAGTCTTGTTAGTGGAGTTGGTAAAATCATACAAATTTAATGTAGAGGTCTCAAGTTCAATCCTTGGCTCTAGCACCACGTTCATTTTTTTTTAATTCATTCCTCTTTACAAAATTTTGGGCCCAAATTTTTTTCGCCCGAGGCCCAAATTGTTTTTAGTGATCTCGGAGACGGCCCTGTTTGAGAAATCAAATAAATATGTTACTTAACCGGTAAAAAACCATGGGAGACATTGCAAAGCAACTCTTTGGCAAGCAAAATGGTCCGTTGCCTAGAAACACTGAGCAAAACCCTAACTCGAAGAAAACAGTAATGGCAGTGACTACACGTAGTAGTAAAAGAGGAAGAGAGATAGAGGAGCTACCAATAGAGGATGAAGAGATTAAGGCTGAAACTCCTGTGAGGACAATTTCAAGGCGTGTCCAAGATAGTACAATGTTAAACGGTAAGTCTCATGCTCTGAGAAGGTGGTTGATAAGGGGAAGGAGAAACTGATGGAGTCGATGAAAGTTTACTAGCCTTTTGTTCCTTGTCTAAGTAGGTTGTTGCATGGTCAAGTTGATTATCAATATTGAAAATTTATTGAGCTAATAAGCAACTTAAGGTTAACTTACCTTCTGTTGAAGTGCCTTAGAGTATGCTGAAGTATGCAAAGTTCTTCAAAAATATTAGTGCTAACAAAAATAAGTTGGAGGACTTTCACATGTGATATTGAGCAAAGAGTGTTCTGCTATCATTCTGAACAATTCCTTACTCGATTGGTGGTTTGCAATCATGAACTCCCTCATAGACCTTGGTGCTAGTATTAATTTGATAACTTATTCCTTGTTTGCTAAGCTAGACCTAGGAGAGTTAAAGCCCACCAGCATGTGTATCCAATTGCGGAGAAATCCACAAAATACCCTTGAAGAAATCCACAAAATACCCGGAGACTTTGTAGTGCTTGATATGCTACAGGACGATGTATGACACTTATCTTAGGATGTCCATTCCAGCTACTTATAGAGCAGTTGTTGATATGGGAGAAAAAAAACCTGAAATTAAGTGTGGCGGAAGAGGAAGTAGTGTTTGGAGTTAAGCCTCGTATCCAAAATGAGTCGTTCGAGGAGTTAGATAGAATAGATATTCACCTGGATCATGAGTTGAAGAAGATTATACTCAAGGAGGAGAAGAATGAGAACAAGGAGGTATTAGGGGAAGAACAATGGTGACAACCAAAAATATTATAAGTTCAAACATAAAGAAACTTTATGTGAAAAGTTGCACCTCGCGCCACACGAGGAGGCGTTCCGTCTCTTTCATGACGTGCAAGGAAGCACCATTTTTCTCCCCTGTTAACTCCCATCATTGTTCACAACCACTTCCCACGATTTTCACCATCCTTATCATCACCATCATGCTCAACTATCCACCACCTCGCAAACCAGGTTCGTTTTCCCTGTTTATTTTTAGAGATTCAGTTTGTATTTAGTGTTTAGTGGTTTATTATCATGTTTATTTTTATTCTTCTCTGAATCCACGTTAACGACAATGTGTCCTTCAAGCATGGGATGGGAGACTGTCGTCTAGGTGTATTTATATTTTCAGTCTAGATCAAGTCTATTTATGTTTTTTCTGTTTTGTTAGGATTTAGGTCTTCCTAAGATGCAGGGTTGGATCGCCTTGCCCGTACCAGAAACCATTGAGGTGAACAAGGTATCTCAAATTCTTACTTTCATTTTTCCTTTTTATTTTTTATTCCTTTATTTTGAAGTCACAAATGCGACAACAAAGGAAATGCTATATGGTCGTGTGTGCTCCATTTGGATGGCTTGGACGTAACTCATGAGGATTCTATTCACATTGGGAACAATGTGTCTTTCAAGTATAAAACTACATTTTCTTAAGTTTTCTTAGGTAGTTGAATCCTAAATATATAAAAGAAAATTCAAAAAAAAAATTGAAAACATTTAAATAAATGTTCCGTATTTTGTTGCAAATAAATAGGAAATGATAGTTATAATTGGGTTTTTGGTTTTGAAACTATATATAAAGAAGAAAATAAATAGATAGAAACTGAATTAAAGTTGGATTGTGTCGGTAGGCCCAATCAACTTTGAACGGTATTCTAGGATCGTTTTTAAGAGAATTAATTAAACGTAATATCTTGTGGCTTCTTATAGGAGAACTAGTAAAACCGAAACGATTAATATAGTATAAAAGGTATCACTTTAAGTTTAAAAGCCCATTTGTATTACTAATCAAATGGCACACCTTTGTCTTTTTTATGATAAGAAATTCCGAAGTAGGTAACGCCAGGGAAAATCCATTAATACAACATTTGAACTATGGAATAAGAACCAAAGCCTATGTGTCACATACCGAGTTTTAGCTTGGTTGAAACATCACTCAGTTAGCTTAGTAGATATGAACTAAAGCTTATGTGTCATATTTAAGTTAGCAACCTTGGTGAAACACCTGCAGGTTAAATTTGTTGAAAAGAAAAGTATATATGCTTAGGAAAAAATTGTCCATTTATCCATCCTGAATTAAATTTCAAATACATCAGGGTTTTTTTTATAATGGTAGGAAAACCTATATGGTTTAAACCTGTACCCTGAAAGCTGGGATTGTAACATCGCGAATTTCCCCTATTTTTTTTTTTTTTTTGATAAAAAGAATGTAGTGTTTTAAACAATATATGTTTTAAATACCTTAAACTAATAATTATTTGTATCTCGACACTTTTGTATGTTTTAAAAATATTTCGAGTCACTTTCGGGCTTATATAATCATATTATGAATTTAGAATAATATAGTTTTAGGGAAATAATTGCCAAAAAAAGATTTGTGTGGACTGGGACTCGAACCCGCGTCCACAGCCAACCAACACACAGTGACAACCAACTGAGACAACTATCATCTTGTGTAGTATTTCAGAAGAAAATAAACTTAAACATTCCTTAAATTGATTAGTCAAAGTCTTAGTCAAACAGTCAAAGTCTTAGTCAAATAGTCAATTCATCATAAAACCTTACTTTATGGTATTGACCAATTTTAATGGCTAATTGACTCCAAAACTAGTATAAAAACCCACCTATGACCCATTATACTTTGCACCTCTAAATCGATTGTTTCAATCCGATTAAACTTTCCCTCATACCTTTCTTCTATAGTCTATTACTTCTACAATTGAAGCTTTGATTATAAGCTCTTGTAATTGGCGAATTGGAAGCTTGATATTCTTTCTTTTTCGTTTTCTTCAATTTGGACTAGCTACGTTGTTGAGTCTTTGGGATTCGCCTCGCATACATTCACAACACATTATTCTATTTTTTTCACGAGACATAACATTTTGCTAAGGTGAGTTTTACATAGCCCCTTTTCTATTTATCACCATTTTTGGGGTGAAACATGTTACAACATTCTATATGCAATTCAATCATCAAAGTGTCTATGTGTTTTTCTATGTTGCATTATGTCTTGAACATGACTAGGGTAAGCACAATTCTAGCATAATCATTAACATTGATCAGCCGACGGTATACAATGATAGATCTATTGGACTGACAATCCCACCCGGATACGTGCCTCCTACAAAGGTAGCGTGGGTGATTGTTATCGCATAACATAATCGAGTGAACCATGAGCGTATGGGATAGACCACAATATAACAGTCACAAGGGTTGATTATGCACTCGATTTACTTCTAGTATGTTTTCACATATGGACTATACTTGCCATGACACTTGAATTGTACAAGTTTTATTCAATTATCAAAACCTATGTAATTCTCACCAACTTTTGTTGACCCAAAATATTTTCAAACTTAACATGTTTCAGGTTATAACATGCTCGAAGATTAGAGTTAATGCTTGAAGATGCGTAGCTTGTATTTTTCATTTTGATGTACAAATTCTTAGAACAATTGTATGTAATTTATTTAAATCATTTATTGAAATTTATTATTTACCATGAGCTACTGAACAATCATCAATACGTGACATCCTGATGTTTCCGCCTTCGGTTGGGGTGTTACAGGGATTAGGTAGAGATGTAGATTCTTAAGAAACCATTGATGTATTATAGTAACACACTGATAAGAAAAAAATAAGTCTTAAACATAAAACTTGTGTCTATTCAAGTTGGAAATGGTCGAGATGTTGGTATGAATCAAATATCTTTATTCGAAGCCAAAGTTGCAAATGAAAATGGTGAATAGACACTTAGTCGGGATGTTTCCGGATTGAACAGACAATTAGACTTTTACCAAATTTTGTCATTTTGTTTCAACCAAACAATTTTAAATATTCCATTGGGCTAAAACATAGGTAAAAAAGCGTATCCATTTTTCAAATTGTTGTTGTCTATGCAAAATCCATGGTAAAATGACCATTTTAACCTTTAGTTTAACTCAAAACTTGTTCTCAAATTCTAAAAAATCTACAGTTTATAAAACTTAACTACATATAATATTCAATTATAAGTATAAAATAATGCGTTTAAAACCAAGTATATATAACATTATAACCTGTTCCCATGTCTTGTTTTTTCTTTCTTCATTTTTTTATTCCTAGGCTTGCTTAATGTTTTAAACTCCAAAGTTTATTTTTTTATATTTTAGCCACCAATTATTTCCTAAGCATGATAAATTAGTGATTATAACTGGCTTACACAATTTGAATGGTAACCGACCTCTCCCACTGTTTTTCTATGTTTAATTCAATTCTTTATGTGATGTTTTGACCCTTAAACATTTCATATTTTTTTTCGTAATTTTTAATTATAAAGAATGCATTCACATTTTTAGGTTTTTTTTTGTCAAACTAAATAAAAAAGAATGCATTCACCATACTAATTTGTAATAGTTTGTAAATGTTGTATTTTCTTTTTACGATTCTTATTAAACGTTGAAAAGTTCGTTTTGTTTTGAATTGACTACTTATAATCATAATTAAGAAGAATACATTCATCACATCAATATGTACGTGATCTATAGATTTTTTTGCAATAACACAACATTAAAAGAAAGGAAGTACCATTTCCAATACATTTTATGATCAATTTGAATGGTAACCGACCTCTCCCACTGTTTTTCTATGTTTAATTCAATTCTTTATGTGATGTTTTGACCCTTAAACATTTCATATTTTTTTTCGTAATTTTTAATTATAAAGAATGCATTCACATTTTTAGGTTTTTTTTTGTCAAACTAAATAAAAAAGAATGCATTCACCATACTAATTTGTAATAGTTTGTAAATGTTGTATTTTCTTTTTACGATTCTTATTAAACGTTGAAAAGTTCGTTTTGTTTTGAATTGACTACTTATACTCATAATTAAGAAGAATACATTCATCACATCAATATGTACGTGATCTATAGATTTTTTTGCAATAACACAACATTAAAAGAAAGGAAGTACCATTTCCAATACATTTTATGATCATGCCGCAACCTTTTCATTAGAAGGAAGTAAAAACTATGATAGTGAAAATGATCATAAAATATATTGGAAAAAACTGCATTTTGAATGAAGAAAATAAAACAATGACATTAAGAAAAAACCATGCATCTAAATAAATTTATAATATTAAACTACATGAAATATGTTTTACATTTTAATTGAAACTCAAGGTATTTTAAATTGAGTTTTCAGCTTAGTGCTTGAATGTGCATTATCTTGAAAGACGTCTTCTTTTTTGTTGTCATTACAACGGTCAATGTATGTGATGAAAGGATCGATAAATCAACAAAGAAATGATCAAACAAGTTTGATTTAGGTGCGGAAACCCTAAATCAATCACAAAATGATAATCAATCAGATCAAAACAAGTAAATCATCATTAAAAGCTTTTCTCATTAATAATCAAGACTCAATTACACGTTAAAATGATCAAAACATGAAGGACATAACGTGAATTAAGTTTACAAAAACACTATAGAGACACACTGAACTTGGAGGGAATAATAATAACTAAAACTATATTCAAAAATCAGCTTAACCTATTTATAGGCTGCACGTACGCCCACAGTGTTCGTGCGAACGTGCACATTCGACCAAACACTCTGGTCGAATGAAGCAATACATAACTAACAAAATCCTCCTTCGCCTCCTGTCTCTCCTTCGTATGAATTATCTTCCTTCGCACCTTTGATTTTCTTCCTTCGCCCACACAGAAACTCCTTCGCCCACTCGACAAAACATATTAACATGTGTTTATTGTAAATCCAAAGCATTAGTCGCATAAATGCATCAACAAACTCCCCCTCGACTATTGCTTGGATTGTTTAACTCTTCGTTCCTCATCCATTCTTTTGTTCATCAGCTTGATCCTCAAAAGTTTCTTCTGTTCCAATGTCATCACCTTCTCAAACACTTGCTTCGGCTTTTTCTTTTTCTCTTCGAAAATCTCTTGAACTTTAACAAACTTGCCGAGCTTTTTGTCATAGTCGCATCCGGCGTTGATATCATGAGCAAAACACAGAAATACCACTCGCTGGTATTTACTAGCCTGTTCAGCATCCTTAACATCGCTGAAGATAGGATTGTAATACAACATTATGATGTCCTCATGTGAGCAATTCACTAACCACATGGGATCAAAAATGTGTATTTTCTTGAAACTTTTCTCTCCATCCTTCAGAACTATAACAGCTTCTTCAATCTTCCAATCGTAGTACCACCAGATAAAGTCTTTGGCGAAATGTTGAGGAATCTGCAGCAATGGAATGTGCCTCAACACTTTTGGTGGTTTATACTTTAAGGTCACTTTGGGCAAACCAGTTATATCGTCAATAGTCTTCTTGTGAACAATCCTTTTAGGATATTGAGGTTCAAAGAGGTTCCACTTCGTCCTACTCTCCCTAGCCATCTTCTCGGCAAAGTATGCAATCTGACCATTTGTCGTTCCAGTCATCTTGTGTCGACAGATGTCACGAATTGCCCAATATGGGAGAGTCTTCGAGTCATGGAATCTATTAAAGTATAGGATTCCCTTCTCCCACTTCACTGCCACACATTTCAGTTGCTTTATAAACTTCCATCCCAACGCTTTTCCTTTGAACATGTCGTTGTGGAATTTATAAAAGCTACCTTGAATCTCAAGTTTAGGACGATTCGCCTCTTTCTCTTTTAACTCCCTCAATAACTCTTTCAAGCTGTCGGATTGTCTGATAAATGGTTTATCATGCCCTCTGAATATCTCATCAACAAACATATCACTTTTCTCTTTTGCACGTCTCTCAGCTTCCTTTAACAATTCATCTGTGAAAGCAGTAAATCCAGAATTCTTATCTCTTTTGAAATATTCTTGATAGTCTTCACTCGTCACATCCTCAACTTCTATATCTTCGAAACTAGGTATATCACGATCATCAGAATGATCTCCGGCTTCCTTTTCAATTAGATCAGGAATCTGGTTATCAGCTAATAATTCTTCAACAGTTTTGCCAACCTGTTTCGCCAGACCTTCAAAGATCTCTTTTGCCATCGCCGCCGAGACTTCACCGTCTTCCAAATCTGGATCATCATACTCCAGTTCAAACACCCTGTCACGAGATTCAAAGATCTCAGAAAATCTGCTGGTCATGTCAATCGTCCAGACTCGATCAGTGAGCATCTGGCGATACATTTGTTTGTCTTCTTCTGACATAGACTTCAGCTTTTCGTTCCAAAAGATCGTATCATCATCTACTGATCCTCCAGGGGGCTTTCGAACTAGATTCTCCTTCTTTTCCAGATTCTCTCTTCTCATACTTGTATTTGTCTGTGTCATCATCATCATTATCATCATCATCATCGGATGCAGAACTGTTATCATCACCAGATCCATCATCTGAACCATCATCACCATCATCTTTCTTCTTTTTAGGAGCTTTACCAGAATCTTCATCAAGATCTGCATCATCTTCCTCATCTTCATCAGATAGCTCAAAATCAACTTGCTCCTCTTCAAGCTCTTTATCTTCTTCACCTTCTTTCAGCTGAGGAGCTCGAGAGTATAAATCCTTGATCAGATTATCCATGTTTTTGTTACTCTCTTTCAGCTTCTTGTTTTCATCTTTCAAAGCTATGATCCGTCTGGTGTTTCTCTGCTCATGTTTTAACAACTTTTTATTATCCTTCTGCAACTTTTTGATCTTCTGTTTCAACTCTTCATTATTCTCATGTGTTGAAACAACTACATCAAGCATCTTTGAGTCGTTTTGTCTAAGTTGGGCAATCTCAGTCTGCTGCTTGTTTATCAGATTCATCATTTCAGTAAGTCTCCGGTTAACAGTATCCATCACATCACTATCAACTGTAACCTTTTTCTTGGGGACTTCAGCAACCTCTGGCAGTTTACCCTTCTTTATCTTCTTCAGTACATTATCTATAACTTCATTGAATGCATCAACAGGTAAATCAGCTTCATGTTCAGTAACTGAAGTAGATGTGGTTTTCTGCTTCTTTGAGGCTGGAGCAGCAACTGGAGATTTTGAGCTAGTAGCAGGTGGTAACTTCTTTCCTGCTATCAGTGTCTCTATCTCTCTAGCTCTCTTCTCTGCAGGTCTCACAACCTTTTCTTTCTTCTTATACTGGGGCTTCTTCGGTTTCTCCCCCTGAACTGGCGAACCAGGAAAGTCTCCTGCTCTCAGACCTAAATCTTCATCCTCTTCGTCCAAACGAATAGGACTCTTCATTCTCTGCTCTTCAACCGATCTGTTCAAACTAACAGACTCACCAGCCACAGTGGCCTTGGGCGTGGTAGTCTTCAACGTTTCAGTTCAGAATCCCAGTGTTCATTGTAACACCCCAACCGATGGCGGAAACATCAGGATGTCACGTATTGATGATTGTTCAGTAGCTCATGGTAATACATATGTTTAAATAATCCTTTATTTCATTACAAAATTGAATTACATTAAAGTCTACATCAAATAATCAAACAAAGCTTAAAACTTCTAATATCTCCTCATGCTAGCTCTAGACTTCAAGCATCAGTATTTCCTGTTGCGTTTGGAAAAATGGGGGGGTCAACTAGAAGTTGGTGAGAATACATAAGCCATGTCAAGCAAATAGTTTAAGTATAAAAGTTTAGCAATTCATATGTCTATCGTAAGTTTAAGTCTACATGAATAAACATAATATGTTGAATCGACATAATCAAACCTTTGACTAGTTTAGGTCCATCCCGTCATCCACGGTTCACCTTAATAATATGTTGGAACGATAACAATCACCCACGCTACCTATGTAGGAGGTACACGTATCCGGGTGGGATTGTCAATCCAATAGATCTATTATTGAGTATCGCCGGCTTGGCCATAGCTAATGATTATGTAATGTTGAAACTTGTTGAAACTCGTTGAAACTGTTGTTGTCTAATTCATGAGGCATTAAAGTTTACAACTAGACATGTATGTAGAATTGCTTAAGTATAATGTTGCAAGTATGAAGAATTGCATAAACATGGTTACGTAAACTCACCTTAGCAAAGTATTAAGTCTCGAGAAATAGAATATGTGTAGCCCCAAAGTTGCCAATTACAAGAGCTTATAATCAAGGCTTCAATTGTAGAAGTAATAGACTATAGAAGAAAGGTATGAGGGAAAGTTTAATCGGATTGAAACAATCGATTTAGAGGTGCAAAGTATAATGGGGCATAGGTGGGTTTTTATACTAGTTTTGGATTCAATTAGCCATTAAAATTGGTCAACACCATAAAGTAAGGTTTTATGATGAATTGACTATTTGACTAAGACTTTGACTGTTTGACTAAGACTTTGACTAGGACTTTAACTATTTGACTCAAGGCTTTATTTAAAAAAAAAATCTTGTATGTAAAAAAAAAAAGAATTTAGAATCATATTATTATTATTATTATTATTTATATACATTTATGTATGTATATAAGTTGTGAGTTAGGATAAATAAAGACTTAGGCACATTTGTATAATATTAATGATAAAGGTGTAATAAAAAAAAATATATATATATATATAAGGGCTTTTTATGTATTAAAATTTTGGGGAAAATTTTGCGATGTTACATTCATCTTCTTGCGTCTCTTCAGAATCAATCGACGCTTCATCAACAATATGCACTCCCTTCTTAGCCATTGTCTTACTTCTTCTCGGTGTACTCTTCTTCTTAGCAGGTTCTGGAACAACCTCTAATCTGATCTCTTTCTCCTTTCCCTTTCCACTTTTTGCACCAACATTAACAACCTGTCGCTTACACTTCGCATCTGGATCAACAGGATGTAATGGATTATCTTGATCTGAATCACTGTTAGCATGTCTCACTAGCCCTTCACCTGGATCCTCATAGTCAATCCTCGCCAAATGTCCAAATAAACGTCTAACAGGTGGACGTTCATTCACTATCAATCCTTTATAAGCTTTCATCCTAGCCAGTGTATTGAGTGACATATGTTCTTGAACGACAATGTGCTTAGGATCCCTCTTCAACTCTTTGTATTTATGATCAAACACCATCTGGAAGAATCGAGGATATAACAGAAACTTCAGATTCCTCATGCCATTTACAGGCTCCAACAAATGTTCCATCAGCATCCCTGATACATTGAACGGTTTGTTCAATACCAGTGCTACCATCATCGAGCTAATACTCTTTCGCATCAAATCATATCCTCCAGTAGCTGATCCAAAGACGTGTATCAACACATGTGCGAAGTATTTGAACTGTGGGCACAACTTTCCCTTGTGCAATGAGCCATCAGTAATCGGCCCATTGTATTTCATCTTCAGAAAGCACTTTCGTTGTTCCATAAAGCTAAGCTCTCTGGGATCAGTCTTCTCATCTTGAAGATTCAAGGCTTCTCTAATATCCTGCTCAGAAACAATAACCATCTTTCCTTGGATCTTGCTAATCACAGACGATTCGCAATTCCAGAAATCCATCTTTGCTTCAGTCCAGAATTCTTGTATCATGTCTCTGTATATAATGGTAGGTGTAGCAATCGCGTCTATCACCGACTCCTTTTCAAGAACTCTATGATCTCAATGAACTCAGTATGCTTTTTAACCTCCCCAAGATACGCACAACAATTATGCGCATTCTCAAATGTTAAAAGCTCTTCAGTAACTTTCTTTGCAGGCTGTGAGGATGATCCGCCTTGTTCAGTAGGTTTCTCTTGTTCAGACATGGTTCAATCTGCAAAACAAAACAAAGAAACATGTTAAAAATCGACAAAATATTCAAAGTATGAAAATTTGGTAATTTATCTTCTCATTCGCCCATACGGGGGTGCGAATGAGTGATTATAGGTGCGAATGTAAAAATATAAAGATACGAATGTAAGGTTTTTGACAAAAACATTACATTCGCCCAAAATTGTTCATTCGCCCAGTTAACCATCTCCTTCGCCCATTCGAAAGGTGCGAAGGAGTTGTTCTTCAAATTCAAATTTTTAACTTTTCATTTTATTGATTCTGATCATGTCATTTTGATTCAAAAGGCTAGTAACAATGCCGATTATAATTTTTACATCAACAATTTCATCAATTAATCATTATATCAGTGTTTTCTACTTAAAACTAGGGTTCGAATAAAAATGATGATTAATTGATCAATCTGGTGATTTAGAATCCTTGTTTTATGGATTTTCTCCCCCTAAAACACAGATATAATGAATCCCTAACATCAATGAAGTCAATGAACATGTTTATATCAGTTTTTAGAAATCTAGGGCAACAAGTGGACTTCACTTCAGAAATTTTGAAAAAATTTGTAAGGGTTTGAATGAGACTGAAGACATATATATACGCATGCTCCTTCACCCACTTGCATCGGTCGAATGAGAAACTTTTGGCTCCTTCGACCCTATTTAAAGGTTCGAAGGGGACAAAAGGGTTCGAATGCGGAAATTATTCAAGAACACTCTCATTCGCCCAACCACACTGTACGAAGGAACAACAAAAATTCCACGTTCGACCAAACGAATGGGCGAACGAAAACTGGAATTTTGACAAATTTTCCAAATCTCAAAAACGAGTCCCGTTCCAATTATTTTTCAACTTTTAAGCATCCAACATTCATATTTTCACATTTAAAGATTACAAAGCGCAAATGGTTCATCAAGGTTTAGAAAATCGGCATCAACCACCATCAGCTATCAAAAATAAGATAGAAATGTAAAATCTTTTTGGATTTTCTAAAGTTTATACTAAAACACACCTAAAAACTTTTTGAGTTTTGTAATTTTTAACGAGAAAATAAAATGCAGAAATGTAAATGAAAAACAATAAATGTTTTGGGATTTCCGGTAAAGGGATCATATCAGTTATTGAGAAATCTGATCACACCGTTGATCTTTTTGATTATTATCATTAAAGACAATGTGTGATCTGGCAACTGCTGATATTGTGATCCACATAAACTCACATGCAGACTTTTGTGCAGTGCTTTAGACTGATACTATTATGTATTGTATAAACAAAATTGTCTGTGGTTCCCACGCACACGACATACTCCCGTATCAAGAAGTAAATGCACAAAGACTCATTGTAAAGCGTGATTATGCTTTCGTCGTCTGTAATTTACAAAGTAGAATGCATAGAGGTATACAGGTCAGCAAAGTAACATGTGCACTTTAGTAGGTTGAGGACTGATATTAATCATGATTTGCATCAGTGATTAATACGATGTAATAGATAATCTTTGATCATCATAAAACATAGAAAGTTCCTCAATTCGGTAACTTTAGGATTTGGCATAAAGCTCTTTTATAAAGACACCCTGTCTGATCTAGGTCCGTAATGACTTACAGCAGAAGATCAGAGAGGCTATCCCCAGACAACTAATAACATAACGACCCTAAACCTCCGAGTTTTGTACAAATACCCTATCAAACGAAATTACGGTACTAAGACCATATGCCAATGAGGAGTTCATCCACACATCAATTCGTTCGATATGTATGTATCAGACACGCAGTAATAGGTCTACGAAGCCTATCAGCACATCGCACAGACTCAGACACACGCCCTATATAGCATTACATTTCTTAGAATGTGTCAGATCCCCACTGATGTACTATCATTTCCCCTTTTTACTCCAGAAAATCATTTTTGATTTTTCTGATTTTTTTAAATTTTTGAATTTACTGTTCCCAAGGATAAGCTGGAGCATTTCAAATATGTGACTGGCCAGATATCGTTTGTTCACAGAAATCTGACGGCATTAATCTAAGGGAAGAAGATATAGCAGTCAGCAAAGAAATTTTCTAATTTTTATGGATTTTGAAATTTTTTAATGTTTTTGGATTTTCGAAATTTTTTTCTGAAAAACAGTAAAAATTTAACTAAAAAGCGATAAACTGAGGTGGTGATCAGTCTTGTTTTTCTTTAATACCATTAGCTTTTAAAAGATAATCAAATCTGGATTTGTCAAAAGCTTTGGTAAAAAGATCTGCGCGTTGGTAATCAGTGTGGATTTTGACCATATCGAGCAACTCTTTAGCATAACAATCACGGATAAAATGATATTTAATCCGGATATGTTTAGCCTTTTAGTGGATCCAAAGAATCTATGAGCAGCAGCTCGATGCTGAAACGTATTCTGCTTCACATGTGGATAGTGCAACTGCGGTCTGTTTCTTGCATTACCAGATCACGAGCCTGCTCCCCATAAACTGACATCCAGCCGTTGTGGATTTGCTGTCTTTGTCACAGCCGCCCCAATCTGCATCACTAAAAGCGATTAGGTCAAAATTATCATCATGAGGGTACAAAAGTCCTTTCGATGGACAACCCTTCAGATATCTAAGGATACGCTTGACAGCTGCAAGATGACTTTGTTTCGGCTTCGACTGATATCGTGCACAAAGACATGTTGCAAACATTATATCCGGTCTAGACGCGGTGAGATACATCAGAGATCCGATGATTGCTCTGTATGTAAATGGATCAGTCAGCTCCCCCTTAGCGTCAACTCCAATCCCGTGATTAGGCTGTATCGGGGTATCCATCGGCTTCGAATCATCCATCTGGAATCGGCTCAAGACTTCAGAAACGTATTTGGTCTGGTGAATAAAGATCCCCGTTGGTCTTTGCTCCACCTGCAAGCCTAGGAAAAATTGCATTTCTCCCATTGCGCTCATTTCGAACTTTTCCTGCATAACTTTTTCAAATTCCCTGCACAGAAGTTCGTTAGTAGACCCGAAAATAATATCATCAACATAAATTTGTACAAGAAGCAAATCATCTCCTGCTTATTTCGTGAATAGTGTGCAGTCTACCAATCCACGTTTGAATCCTTTCGAGAGAAGATACGTGCTCAGCTCCTCATACCATTGTCTCGGAGCTTGGTGCAACCCGTAGAGAGCTTTGTTTAAGACATAGACCTTATCCCGATGAATAGGGTCCTCAAAGCCTGATGGTTGACCTACGTAAACTTCCTCTTTGACCACACCGTAAAGAAATGCGCTCTTTACGTCCATCTGATACACCTTGAATTTCTTCCAGGATGCAAACGCCAGAAACATTCGTATAGCTTCCAAGCGTGCAACAGGTGCATAGATTTCATTGTAGTCGATTCCCTCTACTTGATGAAAACCTTGGACAACCAAACGAGCTTTGTTTCTTACTATAACTCCTCTATCATCCTTCTTACACTTAAAAACCCATTTGGTTTCTATTTTCTTTCTTCCTGGGGGCAAATCTGTCAGCGTCCAAACTCTAAGTTTCTGAAATTGTAACAACTCTTCTTGCATCGCTTCCACCCAAGCATCATCCAAAAGAGCTTCCTTGTACGTCCGTGGCTCGACCTGCGAAACATAACAAGCGAAAGACCAGTCATTTTGAAAACCAGATTTTTGTATTTTGGCATATAAAGCAAGATTGCCAATATTCTCTGGTGCTAGAGCATTCCTCAAATGCCCTCTAGTCATAACGCTGCTACCAGGATCACCAATAACCTGTTCAAGCGGGTGTATTCGATGTATCCGAGATTCCGGATAATCAGGTACGTGCACTCCCGTTTGAGTCATCAAATTCTCTGTAGAAACCAGATCATTACCCACATTTGATGATGAAGCACCATTTGGATTTGGGTTCACTGGTGGTGTCACTGTAGCATTGTCCAGAATAGCTTCACTTGTAGCATCATCGTCTTCATCTTCTGAATCTGATGAGTTAAGCGTTGTTGAAGCTTCTTGGAACACTTCTTCTTCCATCACAGGAGCAGTGGTATCATTAGAAGCCGCTTGAGGATTCACGGTGATCGGACGCACTAACGGTGAAGTCACTGCGTTTTCGACCTCGTAATATAAACGGAGTACATCTTCTTCAACCATGCTATCTAGATTGAATAATTCAAAGAAATCTTTGTAATCAAACATCCAGTCTGGACCGCCTCCCTGTACATTCTGAGTGAATCTTTGTACTTCGACGTTAGCCCACTCCTCGACTTTTCTAGTTCTTTTGTTGAATACCCGTTTGAGTGGGGTTGCATATCCAACAAAATAGCCTTCTTCAGCCTTTGGTGCAAACTTCTCCGAAGGATTAAGCATTGTACATGGGGCTCCAAACGGTTCTAGATACTCTAGATTCGGCTTTCGTCGGTTCAACAGCTCATAAGAAGTTTTGCCAAACTTCTTGATTGTTAAAACACGATTTAGAGTATAACATGCTGCGTAAATTGCTTCGTTCCAGAACATAACTGGAAGATTTGAGTCCGCAAGCATTGTTCTCGCCGTTTCGATTAGAGTCCTGTTCTTCCTTTCTGCGACACCGTTCTGCTGGGGTGTATACGGAGCGCTGTATTCATGATGAATTCCCTTGTTTTCACAAAGATCATCCATCTGAGCATTTTTGAACTCCGTCCCATTATCACTCCTGATTCTTTTGATCTTTAGACCATAGATATTCTCCAGACGAGTGAACAGAACTTTCAGGTTGTCAAACGTGTCGCTTTTCAGGTGTAAGCACATAACCCATGAGAATCTTGAGTAATCGTCAGTCACCACAAGACAGTACAATTCCCCAGCATGACTTTTACGCTTGCCTGGACCAAATAAATCCATGTGCAAACGCTCAAGCGGTAGTTCAACGGAATTGACTTTCTTTGGTCTATGGGTCTGTTTGTGCTGCTTACCCTTTTTACAACTAATACACTTGTCATTCAAATGAAAATGTTTCACATTAACTCCAGTGACAAGTTCATTCTTCACCAACTGGTTCATCTTTCTCAACTGAATGTGTCCCATTCTCCTATGCCACATAATTGATTCTTTTTCTATAGCCTTAGAGAGGAAACACGTGACTTGGCCATATGTGGTCATAGCTTTGGACATATCGAGAATATACAAATTGTTTACTCTCGGTGCCTTTAGCATCACCCACTCTTTTGGAAGTTCAAACCCGGTTTCAGGATGTAGCAAGATTTGTCGTCAAAATAAACAGAGAATTGTTTATCATAGATTTGACTGACACTGAGTAGATTGTAATCTATCTGCTTCACATACGATATCCGCTCAAATGTCACTACCCCCGTTGCTAACACTACCCTCCATCGTAATGTAGCCTCCCTTATTTCCTGCAAACGCTACGTAACCTCCATTTATATTCTTGATGTCAAAAAGTAGCGTGAGATCCCCTGTCATATGGCCAGAAGCTCCACTGTCAACAATCCAGAGGCTGCTAACAGGGCCAGCTGGAGCTCCCTGCACATATCAAGTAAAACAATTAGATCTTTCGGGGGACCCAAGCCTGTTTGGTCTTGGGTCTTTGAACCGGTTGTTTCAAAGATTCATTAGATTCACAAACATCTTGGGTTTTAGCAACCTCTTTCTTTTCACACTAAACTTTTGTTTTCTCAGATTTCACATTCTGTGAAGTTGAAGCACCCTCAGACCCCTTCGATGACCAAGCCTGTTCAGACCGTTTCAAGATCCGAATCTTAGATTTTGAGGTCTCAGCCGGTTGCTTTACTCCGTCCTTGAATGTTACCTTCTTGGTTACCTTCTCTGATTTAATAGAGACAGGTCCAACTGCTGGTTTGACATTAGGTTTAGCAGGAACCTTTTTGTTTTCAGCAGTTGTGTTCATGTCTTTGAGGATAACTGTAATTATCAACCGGATAATCATGTCTTTGCTTCATCTCCACCTCGTGCCTCTTGTGTCGTACATATGGGCAGGTGGCAAGTAAATGTCCCCTTTCCCCGCGCTTAAAACACGCACGGTATTCTTCATAGTTGTCCTTGATGTTCGACTTGGAAAAACTTGCAATGGGATATTGATCAACCATGCACTGTTTTCTCAAACTCTCAGGAGCTGGTTCCTTTGAGTAAGTCGGCTCAATAAAACTATTTGACTTGTCTGTTGGTTTAACGAATTGTGTGACATTGACCTTTGCGTCTTTAGAATTATCCGAATAAATTTTCTTTAAAATGGCTAGAGGAATGTCATTGGTTCGTTCATGTTTTGGAAACCAAATTGTACTTTCCTGCCAGATCTTTTCAATTTTAGAATAGTTGACAAATTGAATCGGATATTCGTCATCAGACATAATCTTATCAGAGCCTTGCATCCGGTAGAAAACTTTCACAGGTTTATCACACGATTCGTTGTTCTTTTCTTCATTTGATTTCTCAGTTTTAGTTCAATTTTCTTATCAACAGATTTAACCACATTTTTCTCAATTTTCTTAACAACTTTCTTTTCAACATTTTTATCAACAGACTGCTCAACTTTCTTAGCAACATTCTTTGTTGGTTGATTCTTTCTGTGAGCATTAGCCATGGGATGTACAATCTGAGATGGTGAGACTGGTTCAGTAGTGATTATATGATTTTCATCAGGAATATCACTTTCTTTCTCAACAACCGTCTCAGACTGTTCATCTTCTTCATCAGAATACGGGTCTCCGACACTGGATGTGTTGGACTCGTTATCTGATGTGGAGTCAGATTTGACTAGGTTCTCCGGTGCTATCGCATGTAAATTATGATTTTCAAACAACACCGGAGATGGGACAGCTTTGTAGTTTGCACTACTCGATTGTGAAGGTTCTTCGATGATGTGGTCAACTACATAAGCAATGTGCTTATAGCTCTCTAATTTTTTATTCACTTTTTCAGCGAAGCACTTGATGGTTGCCATTTCTAACTTTGTGTTTTCCATTTCATTTATATAGTTGTTAATGGCAAGTTGCTTTAAAGACAAAGTCTTTTTCAGTTCAGAAACATCCTTTTTGTAACCATCAAGTACTTTGTTGAATTCTTTTGATTCTTTTTGATAATTTTGACAGTTTATTTTAGCACTCTCAAGTTGTACCTTGAGTTGCTTATTTTCTTCAGTCAAACTATCAAAAGCAGAACATTTATCACAAACATGAGATTTAGATTGAGATTCAGTACTTACCGGTTCAGGTGGTTCTGTCATTTCCATCAGTGCGAAATGAGCTTCATTCCTTGCAAAGAATTTTGAGTATTCAATCTTTGTGCAGGCATCATCCACCATGCACGACTTGCGGGTCATAAGGAAATCTGCTTCAGCTAGCAACTGATCGATGTCATCATCTAGTGAGTTCACACTAGCTTCCGAGTCAGAATCACTTTCCATGTCCGAGTAAGCTGAATCATATTGCTCTCCAACATCGGTGACAGAATCAAGAATCATTCCAGACTTCTTGTCTTCACACTCATCATTCACATCCCCATTCAACTCTTCTATTTCAACTCCGTCAATTTTTCTGTCACAACATCTTCTTCAATCTCCACATGTTCATCCAAACTCATCTTTTGTGCCACACAAGCCACATTTCCTGCATAATCTCTTCTACTCCTAATTGCATACCCGTCCAATCAAAACCTTCATCTTTTTGAATCACAAGTGCTTGGTTTTGGTTTTCTGTTTGGGTTTGGGTTTGAGTGTTAGGTGTAGAGATGGGAACAATGGTTCGGTTTGGATTCTGTTGTGGCTGGTTTTGAGATGTGGATTGTCTAGTATTGGTATTTTGCTGTGTGTTTTGACGGTTCTGGTAGTTGTTTTGAGGTTGAAAGCTAGAAATGTTAGGACTGTTGTATGATACCTGATTCTGGTTTTGGTTTTGTCTGTTTTGGTAGCTTGAGTTGAATGGGTTTCGATTACCTTGCTGAGCCGGCTGTGTACACTCTCTCTTGAAATGACCCTTCTCACCACAATTAAAACATGTGACCTTGGTTAAAGCCATAAGTGGTGTTTGGAGAAGTCGAAAGGTCAGTTCTCCCAGTTTTCTGGATAAAATCAGTGGCTCTTCTCATGATGCTAGCAAACGCCCATTGTATATCCATAAGCTCCATTTCCTCTTTATCGATTTGTGCATTTTCCTCATTGGTTAGATTGTTGTTTCCAATCTGACTAGCAACTAAACCGTTGTATGATGCAACCATAGCAGATACTAATGCTACATGCTGTTGAGCAATCTCAACAGTAACATTGTTAAGGTTAGAAGTCTCTAACACAATCGGACTTTGATTTGATTGTGTTTGAGTGATCTGCATTTGGTTCATGTGAGGATTATATGGTTGTTGTTGAGGTTGACTGGCAGTGTAACAGTCAGCTTGTTGCATAGGTGAAAAAGGTGGGATGAAATTAGGTGTTTGATAAGATTGTGGTGTATATGATGAAGTTTGGGCAAGATAGTTAATTGGTGCTTTGGTAGGTTCAACAACATTAGATACACAAGCAATATGAGGTGCAACACTTGAAGTAGAGCTAGAAGTAGAAAGAGAAGTAGATGTACCACTCACATACAACTATGGGTTTTGTGGAATCTGTGCTCTCTTTGCTTTCCTCTTCTCCTCCATTTCATTGTTCTCCAGTTTTTGTATGAACTCATTGATAGTCCAATACTGGTATGCATCTTTTTCTTTCAACACTTCAATGTGTTGGTTCCAATATGGTGGTAAAGCATCAGCAAATTTATCCACCAGTTCAGACATAAGTATGCTAATCTCATAACTTGAGAGCTCTGTGAGCAAGTGGCAATACCTTGGAACCAATTCTTTTAAAGTCTCGTTACCCATGTAACTAAAGTTCTCAAACTCTTTACGAAGCTCTTCCATTCTCAGCTTCCTAGTCTTCTCGTTACCATCATGTCTGTTTCTCAGCATATCCCACAATTGTTTTGAAGTAGTACACGATCCGAACTGATGCAGCAAGTCAGTGTTGATCGCCTGGAATAATTGAGAAAACGCCTTTTTCTCAATCGCGAATTTCTTCTTCTCATCATCAGCCAAGTTCTCCAACGGTATAGGTTCACCTGTGTTCTCCAGAATAGGAGAAACATAACCTTTCACTATCATCTGCCATGCCTCGGCTCCCTCTAAGCCTTGTCCCTCCACATGTATCTTGAACTTTGTCTTCCATGTGTTATATTCAATCATATCCATGAGCTTTGGTGGACGATATCCACTGCCTGAAGATAGATCATGAATGAGTGTAGATATGGCATTGGTCGTCTATGAGTGAACGGCAGCTGCTGCTACTCCCCAATAGTCGCCAATTGGTTGCTGTAGCAGTTGCACAACTTGCTGAGGAGTAGAACTAGTCATAGCCATGTAGTTGATTGGCTGAGATGGTGAACTAGTCTTCTGAGCTGCAACTGTCCATGGATCTCTGGTTGTCTGCTGCTGTGGTGCTTGATTAGGTCTTGGCGTAGTTGGAAAGTTCCACATCTTAACCTGTAAATGTTCAAACACGAAAAGATTAGAAAAATTTTAAAACAGGTTTTACCTTCGCACTTACGGATGGTCGAATGAGAAAAATTCTTCTCCTTCGACCGTTTGGAAAGGTACGAATGTGGACAATAACAACACACAGACTCTTTCGACCGTTTGTTCTCTTTCGACCGTTTTCTCCCTCCTTCGACCGTTCGATCAGTCGAATGTAACTCTGATGGACGAATGTACACAAATAAGCTATGAAACTCTATGTTCGACCACAAAAACAACACCTTCGACCAGAAAATCACTCGTTCGACCAAAATAACTCACACCTTCGACCGTCTCTCTAGGTTCGACCCCTGCTATTTCAAAAACGGTTATTCTTTGAAAATCAGTTAATTTTGATCATGTTAAATGTTGATAGATTTTGATGATTTTAATCAGGTTTTGAATCGGAATTGATTTGGAACAAGTTTATCAAAGAGAATTATCCATTTTAACCATGAAAACAAGTTGTAATCAATCAAAAACTCATCAAATCAGTTTGTTCTATGAAAACAGAAACTTTTTGACCAAAATTGGGTCCAAATCAACTGAGAAACTATCAATTTGTGGTTGTTTGATCCAGAATGGCTCTGATACCACTTTGTATGTGATGAAAGGATCGATAAATCAACAAAGAAATGATCAAACAAGTTTGATTTATGTGCGGAAACCCTAAACCAATCACAAAATGATAATCAATCAGATCAAAACAAGTAAATCATCATTAAAAGCTTTTCTCATTAATAATCAAGACTCAATTTCACGTTAAAATGATCAAAACATGAAGGACACAACGTGAATTAAGTTTACAAAAACACTAGAGAGACATACTGAACTTGGAGGGAATAATAATGACTAAAACTATATTCAAAAATCAGCTTAACCTATTTATAGGCTGCACGTTCGCCCACAGTGTTCGTGCGAACGTGCACATTCGACCAAACACTCTGGTCGAATGAAGCAATACATAACTAACAAAATCCTCCTTCGCCTCCTGTCTCTCCTTCGTATGAATTATCTTCCTTCGCACCTTTGATTTTCTTCCTTCGCCCACACAGAAACTCCTTCGCCCACTCGACAAAACATATTAACATGTGTTTATTGTAAATCCAAAGCATTAGTCGCATAAATGCATCTACAGTCAAGGTTAATAACATGTCACCATTTTTACTAAGAGCCTCTTAGATCTCTCTCTTTTTTTTTTTTTTTTTTTTAGTTTCAAACATCTGATTTCTAAAAAAAAGTGCAAAATTTAATTACACAACCTAAAAAAGGATTATATAAACTTTAATATTACCTCTTTACTAAATTCACATTGAAGTTTAAACATGTAGGGACTAAACATTGAATCATAGCAAATAATCCCAACACTATTATTACCACCATCGTGCAATAAAATGTCCATACCGTGTACCACATAACACAGCAAACATGTTAATATAAAAGAAATGCAAAAAAGTTAAACCTTAAAAAATATTGTATGAGACGCAACCTTGGACGCTTGTATAGCTACTAGTTTATTCAAAGCGATATGCTCATCATCCAAATGAATCTGCAAAAAAAAATGTTAACATTTATATCCGAGTAAAATAATATATGTATATAAGAAGCGTATGAAAAATTATAAACTAACAAAGACCTAACCTTAGAAGCTGCAACCATGCATTACTATGTATTTATATGATAAAATTTAGTAGTCCATTATAGGGTTTAAATTTTGAAAATTATTTCCCGCTTGATTAACTATAAAACTTTGTCACCCCCTTTAAATTAGGACGTTTTGTTGAGATATTTGACTAAAGTTTTTGCACCCCTTTAAATTAGGGCGTCTTTGTTTATGTTTAACCAAACCTTTAAATCAGTAAGTTTGTTGATATTTGAATAAAGTGTAAAGAAATTTTTAGTCAAATATTTGAGAATAGTATTAGTATTAATTTTTTGAACGAAAATATCATAGAAACTTTTGCATTAAATAAATTTCTATAAAAAAATGAAATAAACAATATGGTACTTGTTACTGAAAGAAGTAATTTTTTTCTTATTATTTCATTCGAAAAAACGAGTCGATCATGTTTTAATAAAACTTACTACTTTTTAAAATAAAGCTTAACATTTTACATTTGTTTGTGTATAAAAAATTAAATATGGTTTTGTATTTTAGAAATCTCATATTTATGTCAAACCGAATTTTCGAGATGTTCTGAAAAGGAAAAAAAACTCTTCGGGTGTATATATTATTTGCTTGTTGATTAATCACTTATACATAAAGGCATTACTTGCTTATACATTTTAATTGACACGTTGATATCGACTAAAACAAACATCGAAACATCGATAAAAATGAGCAGGTCGTCACGGTACCTTCGAGTAGTTTAAAGATATGATAGGAATAAGGAATGGAATTATAATTTTCTAGGTGATAACTACTAACTATAAAATGAGGGAACTAAAATGTAACTAAGATGTTATTTTAGGGTTGCACCTTATGCTTTAAAGAAAAAAAAGTTCTTAACTTTTGAGTATCTTAAACTACCCTTCCCTCATACATTATAATATAGTATAGATAAAATGCGATAATCACTTGTACGTAAGGCATTCTTTCTTGTACATTTTAATACACACATCGGTATTGACTACAACAAACATCAAAACGTCGACAAAAATAATCCGGTCGTCATAGTATTTTCGAATGTTTTTAAAATATAATAGTTTAAAAGTTATAATAGAATTAAATAAAAGAGTTATAATTTTGTAGGGGAGGGGAGAAAAATGTAATTATTAACTAAAAATTAGGGGATTAAAATGTAAATAAGATAGGGTATTAAAGTGTAAATAATGTATGAATTACTATTTTACCCTCACTTTAGGGTTATTAATGAAAAATTAGTTC
Source organism: Ambrosia trifida (assembly GCA_028751855.1). Lineage (NCBI taxonomy): Eukaryota > Viridiplantae > Streptophyta > Magnoliopsida > Asterales > Asteraceae > Ambrosia > Ambrosia trifida. Next base: position 9,513,213 of record CM054123.1, on the reverse strand, counting down.
TTAACTTTTGGGTATCTTAAAATATCCCTCCCTCATGCATTATAATAGAGTATATATGTAGTTAAGTAACTCAATGCTTTTGAAACCAAATATCCTTATTTGATTCCATAGCAAACTTTTGCAGGGGACGAAAAAGGTTATAGTGTTGGGATGTTTGATATGATGCAAAACAAATCTATTTATCATATGTATTATGTGTGGTTTTAGTACATTTAGTAGTTATTTTTATTAGATTTTAGGTTTTATTTATTTGTTTAAGTGTTTCATAGGTAATAGTGTACAAAAAAGAGTGGAAATGACCTAAAATAATCAAGAAATGAGCACGCGGAGAAATCGTCCAAGAAAATAAAGATTGAAAAATATGAATTATTGTATCTTAGCGCCATGCGAAAATTTTCTTTGAAAGCTTCATGACGCATGAGTGCAGGGGAAAACTAACTCGACAATTTTATCCTTCTTGAGACGCAAGGGACATTGCCATTACTCTTTGAGAAATGCAAAGAACTTATAAGTTGGAAAAGATTAGGTTTCAGTCATATAATCATAACAGTTGGCCCTAAGACTCATTCTACGACTTATAGATTTCCCTAAAGGCGATTTTGGGCGATCTAAGGTGGAAGAAGCATTGGGATCTACTCATTTAGCATAGAGTCTTAGAATCAAGTACTTGCATCTTCTTATTTTATTAACTTTGTTTTCATTTTGAAAATTTAGACTTCATACAATGTTATTTGTCACACCCTCAAATTCCACATGCGGGGTTTTACCGCGAGGCGCGTGACACATCAGGATCCAAGTCAACAGTCACAATAAACGACAGGTATATGATACGAGAACAACGTACACCGCCCATTAAGTTTTCAAAATCTATCCACCACAGCGGAAGCAGAAAACTTTATTACAACCCAAAAGTAAAATACAAAAGTCTAATGGTACTAAATAAACATGCAAGTGTAACACCCCAACCGATGGCAGAAACATCGGGATGTCACGTATTGATGATTGTTCAATGGCTCATGGTACTAAATGAAAGTTGAATAATATTAAACAATTTACAATTTACATGTAAATATTACAAAGGTTGATCAATATAAACTAGGTCCAAAACTCCTATGTGTTCCAAGACTTGTACAACTTCCAATAGCAAATAAACCTGAATCATGTTAAATTGGAAAGATAGGGGGGTCAACTATAAATAGTTGGTGAGAATACATAGGTTTTGTATATAGTTGAAAACAACATGTTGTATAACAATCATAGTTGAAGTATAATAATGAGTAATGATAGAATATGAGTCCGACATGTAACAATGCGTCTTTTGTACAATCAAACCTTGTGTCGACTGAGACCTAACTCGCAAGTTAGTAAAAGTGTAACTGTTATCGATCATCCCTGAATTAATGCGGGGGGATGGGTTTGTCAGACCTATAGCGCTATAATCTAAATAGGCGGCTTGATTAATGTTAATGATTGTACTATGTCTTTTTGTTACAGTCAAATAATAGAATGAGTAAATGATAGTATAATTGAATCACAAGTTTCAACAATGTAAGAATGAGTAATTGATAGTGTATAAAATATTTAAACATGTTTCACCCCAAAATGTAAAACAGAAAAAGGGGCTATATAAACTCACCTTAGCAAAGTGTTAAGTCTCGTGAAATAGAATAAGTGTAGCCCAACGTTGCCAAAGATTACCCATATTTAAGGTAATAAATAAGTCTAAGTCATTCTAGTCTACAAGTATTTTCTAGGGTTTCAAATTTGGGGATTAGTATTCGTTTAATTATTAAATAAATTGTTTAATAAATAAAATAAATTTGAAAAATAAATAAACAAAAGTCTTTTTGTAGGCTTTTGATTAAGGATGATCACATTAATAGGTTTTAAGTATGAAAATAATTTTTATAGAATTATTTTCTTAAAAATTGACTATTTAGCTTATTTATTTCTATTTTGTCAAAAGATAACTTTAATATCTAAAAATATTAAAATTAAATAATTTTTAAATTAAAATTCGTATTTCTGATCTAAATGGATAGAAAGAATTTATATAAAATTTTGGTGTAAAAATATTGAAAAATGGATTTATTATGATTTATTTATGATTAAAATAACAAACAACGATTAAAAATATTAAATAAATGAGTTTTCTGAAATAAAAATTATTTCAGAAATGTTTATTGATTTATAAACTTGGAATAATTTTTTGTGGAATTTTATAAAGTCGTTTTGATAATTTTATAGAATTTTATAATTATAATTGAATAAACTTGTAATATTTATTATATATAATAAATAAAAGATTTTTGAAAAACTAAAAATTGGATAATAAAGTTTATCATCTGAATAACATAAAATAAATTTTGTAGAATTTATAAATTAGATTTAGTATTTTAAAACTATTTTTAAAAATAATAGTGAATATTTAAGTATGAAGGGTTTTAAAAAAAAAAAAAGGTTTGTATGTGCTAGGGATCGAACCCGCGTCAAACCCGGGTCGGGGTTTTAAATCACAAGCCCAGACTTTCCTATGAACCCTAGTTTTCTAATCGACTGAATTACGAACCAATAACCCCAGTAATCATAGGGTTATTGGTCGGCCTATAACGACTAACGAAACCATGTAATAAATCGTCACTTACAAAAGGTTGTTGAGCTCGATTACGTTGGTCAACAGAAAAGTCAACTGCGAACGGTTTGAATATTATAACAGAGATTTAGAGGTAATTGAGAATAGGGGTTTTGTTTTCGGCACTAGGAGGTGGTTCGGGACGTCTCAATTTATACTATGAATACCGAAATGGAAGGTTTTGAATGCTTGACCATCTCACGGTCAAGCTTGCTGTCGCCGAGTCCAATTAGGGCCTGATTGAGCGTAATTCCAGGTTGAGACTGACGCGGGGTGACGTGTTGGTCAAAACCGAGTCATGTAATTCAAGTATGGTTTCCATTTCAGGATCAATTTACGTGGTCAAAGGTGAAAGACGCAGCAGTTGACTTTTTTGTTGTTTGATAGGGACGGTTTAAATTTATATTGGTTAGGATATGTTCAACAATGAGTGGGTAGCTCAACAGGTTGAGCTGTTTGATTGTGTGAGCCGGCCATGGGCACGGGTTCGATTCCCGGCCCAGGCACACATTTTTTTACAATTATTTCACCATTATAAAGTTAATATACGGTTATAGTATGGTACTAGGAGTCCAAAAGTGTCACGAAATATTTTTTAGGAGGTACGGTAATGATAAAAATGCGACGTTTATTTAATAAATGTCTCAAACGTACATGGAATTAACACGAAATGTTACAGTCTCCCCTAATTTTAGGAAACTTCGTCCCGAAGTTATTGAAAACACAGGGTTGAAGGTAGAAATTAGGACAAGTGTGGTCTGGAAAATTTTGTGTTAAGGCACGACATGACTAGAATAATCTGTTTCGAATAATTTGGATAAGAGATTAGATGTGTCTTGAAATCGCAAGGAGAATAAGGATCTTAAGTTTTAGGAATCCTAAAAGAAATGCATGAGTTAATGGACTATAGAAAGACTAAATGGACTACCAGGTAACTAGAGTTCATAATTGGTTATTTACCGAAAACCTTGATAGAATTTCACACTACCTTAACGTACCTGTAAATTCGTGATTACGTTCCGGACCGCAATCACCAATTTACCTTACATTAGGGTTTTGTGTCCTTCTATGACTCTAACACACATGTAAGTAATGCAAAAATAATCCTGTGGTTGAACCTCTGTATTAATGAGTCTAACTGTTGAGCATGAAAAAGACTCCTCTACCAGTTAGTGAGTAGGAACCTCTACCGATTGTTGAGCAGGTTCGATAGCCTCCACCAGTCGTCGAGCAGGTTGTAGGGCCTCTCCCGACTGTTGAAAAGGCATGATGACCTCTACCAATCGTTGAGTAGGTTATTTGATACTCAACTAACTGTTGAGCAAGTACTTCATCCTTTATCAGTTGTTTGATTAAGTGTAACAATTATTCCACACATAAATTGCAAATTGATAATATGTTCATGTAAGCAAGTTTATAGGTGTAACAAATATAGTGTGTGAGTTGAAATTGTATAGATTTAGATATTAATATAGCAATTGGCTCACACTCAACCAGGCACGTATTCAAGTGTCATACTAGATAAACAACCCTCATATAAAAGGCAAAAGTTTCAATACTAGAATTTATTACTTGTATCATAATGCGTTAATACATAGAATTTTAGAAGCAACAAAACATTCTTATGGTGGAGCATGTTGTTAGGCAGCTGGAGGGTCTTGATCTCAGTTTAGGTTAGGGCATCGGTTACGGAAATGATTTGGGTCTCCACATTCATAGCACTGACCATAGTTGTATCTGCCGGGACGATTAGGGTTAGTAGCCTGAGCAGGGTTGGTCGGTTGGTTGGTATTGGGGTTTGGGGCTTCACGACATGTGTTGACTAGATGGCCATACTTACCACGATTGGTGCACAAGCGACATGGTGAAGCAATGGGGTGATGACGTTTGCATGTATTACACAAAGGAAAGTTCCCCGTATAAGGTTTCTTGTTAGGAGCTAGTGTAGTAAGGTTCGCATCAAGATCCCTGGTCTTGCGTTTCTGGTTCTCGGTAGTTACCGCTGCTACAATACTTGCTTTCTCGCCTTTCCGAACTAAGGTCCCGTCTTATACGTGATTGTCTGTTAAGGTAGCTGCTAGACGCTTGGCTTCCTCCAAGGTGGCAGGATTCCTTCCCCACACCGTGTCCTGAATTTGCATAGGTAAACCACCGATATACTTCTCGATGGCTAAAGGTAAGGGAGTGACCTTATGGGGCAACAACAGACTGAGCTCATGGAAGCGGGTATTATAAGCAAGGTTTTCCCCACTATCCTGAGCAAGAGTGTGGAACTCATCCTCCAATTTCTTGACCTCGTTACGTGGGCAAAGCTCAGCTTTCATTATCTCCTTGACTTGATCCCAAGTCATAGAAAGTGCAACTTCAGCTCCGCGGGTGCACTTTTCCTCATTCCACCAAGTGAGTGCTCGTTTGTGAAGAACACTCATAGCATAACGGACTTTAAGGTTATCGGGGCACTCACAATTTATGAAAGTATTCTCGATACCCTCGAACCATTGAAGGAGGCCAGTAGCTCCTTCGTCCCCGCTAAAATTTGGAGGATTGCAGGTATTAAAGTGTTTGAGAGTGCAGACTGGGTGACCATTCCCGTTTCCATTCCCGTCTCTGTAACACCTCAACCGATGGCGGAAACATCGGGATGTCACGTATTGATGATTTTTCAGTAGCACATGGTATAAATTGAAATTTTAAATAATTTATTCATAACATAAATATCCAAAATGAAAAGATGTCTAGAAATCCCAAATACATGATATCAAATAAGGCAATAACTTCAAATAACTTCAAAATAAACTTCATAATATTCCTCATGCATACTCTAAGCCTTAGCTTCGTTGTTACCTGAAACATGTTAATTTTGAAAATATTTTTGGGTCAGCAAAAGTTGGTGAGTATTACATAGGTTTTGATAATCGAATAAAGCTTGTACAATTCAAGTGTCATGGCAAGTCTAGTCCATATGTGAAAACATACTAGAAGTAAATAGAGTGCATAATCAACCCTTGTGACTAGAATATTGTGGTCCATCCCATACGCTCATGGTTCACTCGATTATGTTATGCGATAACAATCACCCACGCTACCTATGTAGGAGGCACGTATCCGGGTGGGATTGTCAGTCCAATAGATCTATCATTGTATACCGTCGGCTGATCAATGTTAATGATTATGCTAGAATATTGCGCTTACCCTAGTCATGTTTAAGACATAATGCAACATAGAAAAACACATAGACACTTTATGATTGAATTGCATATAGAATGTTGTAACATGTTTCACCCCAAAAATAGTGAAAATAGAAAAGGGGCTATGTAAAACTCACCTTAGCAAAATGTTATGTCTCGTGAAAATAGAATATGTGTTGCCCAACAATGCCAAGTATTACCCTATAATTAAGGTAATAAATATGTCTAAGTCTTTCTAATCTACAAATATTTTCTAGGGTTTCGAATTGGGGAATAGTGTTCGTTTGATTAATAAATAAAATGTTTGATAAATAAGAGAATTTGATAAATAAATAAACAAAAGTCTTTTTGTAAATTTTAAATTAAAGATGGTCACAATAATAAGTTTTAAGTATGAAAATAATTTTTATAAAATTATTTTCTTAAAAATAGAATATTAAATCTATTTATTACAAATTGTCAAAATATAACATTAATATTTAAAAATATTAAAATTATAGAATTATTAAATTAAAAATTTTATTTCTGTTCCAAATAAATAGAAATAATTTATATAAGTTTTTGGTGCAAAAATATTGAAAAATGAATTTATTATGATTTATTTATGATTAAAACTAACAAAAATTGATTAAAAATAATAAATAATTGATTTTTCAGAAATAAAAATCATTTCAGAAAAGTTTATTGTTATAAAAACTCAGAATAATTTTTGTGGAAATTTATATAATTGTTTTGATATTTTTATAGAATTTTATAAATAAAATAGAATAAACTTGAATTATTTATTATATATATTAAATAAATAAATTTTGGAAAACTAAAAACTGTATGTTAAACTTTTCTACAAGAATAACATAAAATAATATTTGTAGAATTTATAAAATAGTTTTAGTATTTTAAAATGAATTTTTAAAAATACTAAGGAATATATATATATATATATATATATACTTAAATAAAAAAAATGTTTCTTGATGCCATGGATCGAACCCGGGCCCTTGGCCGGTTCGTATGTTTTAAATCACAAGCCCAGACCAACTGGTCTTGACCCTGAGAACGATTAATCTTTGATTAATTTAATTATATAATATGAGGGAAAACTGATTTATATTCTTTTTAAAAGAATTGATAAAAAACGTTTTTGTATGGGACTCGAACCCGCGTGTTTAGATTAACAAACATCAGACACAACCACTTGATCTAGATCGGTGGTTGTGTTTGATTCCAGTTCGTTTAAAATATATAATCATAGACTGCAACATGTTCTTCCCCAATTTGAATCTGTTCGAACCCTAGATTTACAATCAATTGATTTACACAACAATAACCCAATTAATCATAGGGTTATTGTTGTGTGTATGCCGAAGAATAAAACCCACAAGAAAAACATTACTTACAATAACGAATTCGTGATTCTTGTGCAGTCAAAACAGAAAGTCAAAATTTGTACAAGAATGCTTCAAAGGATGAATAAGAACAAAAATTGGAGGTTTAGAGAGTGTTACCGGCGAGTTGAGAAGGATTTGGGAGGTCCAATTTATAGGGAGAGGGTTTGGATCACACGAATGGAATGTTGACTCGGCTTTGAATGTAATGACGCGTCTTCATGTATAATTGGCATGTTTCTGACCTCAAATCAGCGTGTAATAGACGCGTAATCAACAAATCAATCAACAATCATTCCTAATCCGGATTATTACGCGTTTGAATTTGTTAATTTTGGTAGATTGATATCACAGTTGACTTTCCTAGGCAACTGTGAAGAACTAAACTTGTTATATAATTATAATATGTTGGGATTAAATCAAGTGTGTGTGTAGACCAGTTAGTTGTGATGTTATGCTTGGTTGACCCGGCTTGGGCGCGGGTTCGATTCCCGGCCCAAGCACTTTATTTATTTATTTTTTTTACAATAATCTATATATATATGTATATTATATATAAGTAATATATTATTAGGTTTCCAAATGCGTCACAATAATATTTAAAAAGCGAATAATAATAATAATGAAACTTGACGTTTTATTCAAAATAATTGTAACGTACAAGTATTAATGCGTAATGTTACAGTCTCCCCTACTTTTAGGAACTTTGTCCCGAAGTTGGAGTTGGAGAGTCTGGTGGAAAAAGATGTGGGTATTTAGACTTCATCTGGTCTTTACGTTCCCAAGTGAACTCTGGACCTCGTTTAGATTCCCAACGAACTTTAACGATCGGAATGCGACTGCGCTTGAGTTTCTTGACTCCAGTATCTACGATCTCGACGGGTTTCTCGATAATGTGCATAGTTTCATCGATTTGCACATCTTCAAGAGGGACATGGAGGTTCTCATCTGCTAAGCATTTCTTGAGATTCGAAACATGAAAAGTTGGGTGAACATTGCTTAGCTCAGGTGGAAGATCAAGTTTGTAAGCCACTTTTCCAATCCTGTCAAGAATTTTGAATGGGCCTACGTATCGAGGAGCTAGTTTTCTCTTTCTATCGAAGCGAATCACTCCCTTCCAAGGGGATACCTTAAGAAGTACAAGGTCCCCAACTTGAAATTCCAAGGGCTTACGACGTTTATCAGCATAGCTCTTCTGACGACTTCTAGCCTTGAGAAGATTATCCTAAATGAGTTGGATTTTATCTGTGGTTTCCTGAATCAGTTCAGGTCCAGTGATCCGGGCTTCACCAACCTCAGTCCAACAAACATGTGAACGACATTTACGGCCATAGAGTGCCTCGAAAGGAGCCATGTTAATGCTGGCATGATAACTGTTGTTGTATGAAAAATCGACCAAAGGAAGATGAGAATCCCATGCGCCACCAAAATCGATGACACATGCCCTGAGCATATCCTCAAGTGTCTGGATGGTCCGTTCAATCTGACCATCTGTTTGAGGGTGATAAGCAGTACTCAGGTTCAACTTGATGCCCAAAGCATCTTGTAAGGATCCCAAAAGTGAGAGGTGAAACGACCAACACGATCAGAAATAATGTCCAAAGGTATACCATGACGACATACGATTTCACTTACGTACATCTTTGCCAACCTTTCCACATAATACTTCTCACGAATAGGTAAGAAGTGGGCTGACTTGGTCAAACGATCAACGATTACCCAAATGCTGTCAAAACCTTTGGGTGTACGAGGGAGGTTAGTGATGAAGTCCATTGCTATGCTCTCCCATTTCCATACAGGAATTTCTGGTTGTTCGAGCATACCAGATGGTCGTTAATGTTCAGCCTTGACCTTTTAACAAGTGAGGCATTTTGCAACGAAAAGAGCAATATCTTTCTTCATACCAGGCCACCAATACGAATAACAAAGATCTTGGTACATCTTGTCAGCTCCAGGATGAATAGAATAACGAGACTTATGAGCCTCGTTCATAAGAAAGGTACGAAGATCATCATGGTCGGGAATCCAAAGTCGATTAAGAAAATAGAGTAGACCATCAGGTTTGGTTTCAAGTTGAGTCTCAGCACCACAAGACATTTCGTCGTACATGTTACCTTGGGTGACTGAAGTATGTTGAGCCTGGAGGATACGATCCTGAAGATCAGTACGAACTCTCGCGCAATGAAGTTTGATACGCTCTTTACGACTGAGTGCGTCAGCCACAACATTCGCTTTGCCAGGATGGTAGCGAATTTCGCAATCATAGTCGTTAAGTAACTCAACCCAACGCCGTTGCCTCATATTAAGATTTTTCTGGTCGAAGACATGTTGGAGACTTTTGTGGTCCGTGAAAACCACATATTTGGTTCCATAAAGATAGTGTCTCCAAATCTTAAGAGCAAAGACGACAGCGCCCAATTCAAGATCATGGGTGGTATAATTCTTTTCGTGAGTCTTGAGTTGTCTAGACGCATAAGCAATAACCTTGCCTCGTTGCATGAGAACACAACCAAGACCTTGGTTTGATGCATCACAATAGACCACGAAGTCATCATTACCATCAGGTAGAGACAAGATAGGAGCTTCACAGAGTTTCAGCTTAAGAGTTTCAAATGCTTCCTCTTGCTTTGGTCCCCACTCATAGGGTTCACCCTTGTGAGTTAAGGCAGTGAGAGGAACAGCGATCTTAGAGAAGTTGGCAATGAATCGACGATAATAACCAGCCAAACCAAGGAAGGAACGGACTTCTGTTGGAGTTTTAGGAACACTCCAATTCTTCACAGCTTCGATCTTTGCAGCATCAACATGAATTCCGTTCATATCAATGACATGTCCCAAAAATTGAACTTCCTTAAGCCAAAATTCACATTTCGAGAACTTGGCATACAGTTGTTCTTCCTTTAGGAGACCCAAATGGAGTGAAGATGTTGCTCGTGATCGGATTTTGATTTAGAGTAAATCAAAATGTCATCGATGAAGACGATCACGAATTTGTCAAGGTAGGGTCTACAAACCCGATTCATTAAATCCATAAACATTGCGGGAGCGTTGGTCAATCCAAATGGCATGACCATGAATTCATAATGACCATAACGTGTACGAAAGGCTGTCTTGGGAATATCTTCATCGTGGACTCTAAGCTGATGATAACCAGAACGAAGATCAATCTTCGAGAAGTGGGTTGCTCCTTGAAGTTGATCGAAAAGATCGTCAATCCTAGGCAATGGATAACGATTCTTGATGGTGAGTTTGTTGAGTTCGCGATAGTCGATACACATCCTGAGAGATCCATCTTTCTTCTTAACGAACAAGACAGGGGCTCCCCATGGAGAAGAACTGGGATGAATGAAACCTTTATCAGAAAGTTCCTGTAGTTGACTGGCAAGTTCTTGCATCTCAGAGGGTGCAAGAGGATAAGGAGCTTTGGCGACAGGATTAGCACTAGGAACAAGATCAATTCTAAATTCCACTTGTCGAGCAGGAGGCAAACCAGGTAAATCCTCTGGGAAGACTTCAGGATAGTCCCGAATGATTGGGATGTCTTGGATACTTTTGCCCTTGTCCTTCTTTTCTATCACGTTAGCTAAGAAAGCCGTATACCCCTTTCGTAAGTATTTTTGGGCAGTAGTACAAGACATGAGCTTAAGCTCGCCACAAGGCTTCTCACCATAGATCTTCAAAATCTCCCCAGATTCGAGAGGAATGCGAATGACTTTCTCAAAACATAGAATTTCAGCACGATGGGTTGACAACCAGTCCATGCCTACTATGACATCAAAACTTCCAAGATTCATAGGGATGAGATCGATAGAGAAAGTATGTTCGTCGAGGTTCAACACACAATTACGAATAATAGAATCGATCGAGATAGACTTCCCATTAGCTACCTCTAACACTAAAGGTTCCTCTAGGTTAGTTTGGGGTAAGTTAAGTAAGGGTTCAAACTTTAGTGATACAAATGACTTATCAGCTCCCGAATCAAATAATATGGATGCATAGTGGTTATTAACGAGTAACATACCATTCACCACCTCGTTGTTGTCACGGGCCTGGTTAGCATTGAGATTGTAGGCGCGACCTCGAGCACCTTGGTTCTGGTTGCGGTTGCGGTTTTGGTTCTGGTTCTGGTTGCGATTGGGGCAAGCATTGATATAGTGATCAGGGCTGCCACACTCGTAGCACTAACCACGAGTAGGTCTGTTGTTTTGTTGGTTGGGAGCTGGGGCATTTCTGGCTGGGTTATTTTGGGCAGCAGGGCCGTTAGCAGGAGGAGCTCGACAGATGTTCACAAGGTGACCATACCTTTGGCAATTAGTGCAAAAGCGACATGGCACCTATGCTGGATGATGGTATTTGCAAGTGTTGCACAAGGGGTGAGGTCCGGTGTATGGCTTCTTGGCTGGGTTTTGTGCTGCAGATGGGGTGGTAGCAACCATGTAGTTCCTAGCCTTGCGCTTCTTGTTGCTTGAGGTCTCGGTCTTAACCTTAATAGCGGGCTGGGGAGTGTCTTTTGCAGCAGTCTTCTTAGTGTTCTTGCGGAAGAGAGTACCGTTCTTCACATGATTATCGGTGAGAGTAGCCGCCAGACGTTTGGCTTCCTCCAAGGTAGCAGGATTCCTTCCCCATACCGTGTCCTGGATTTGCATGGGTAGACCACCGATATACTTCTCGATGGCCACAGGCAGGGGAGTGACTTTATGGGGCAACAATAAACTGAGCTCGTGAAAGCGGGTATTGTAAGCAAGGTTTTCCCCACTATCTTGAGCAAGGGTGTGGAACTCATCTTCTAGTTTCTTAACCTCGTTGTGGGGACAGAACTCATCTTTCATGACCTCTTTGACTTGATCCCAGGTCATAGCAAGTGCAACTTCAGCTCCACGGGTGCGCTTTTCCTCATTCCACCAAGTGAGTGCTCGTTTGTGAAGAACACTCATGGCGTAACGAACCTTAAAGTTGTCGGGGCACTCACTGTTAATGAAGGTATTCTCAATACCCTCGAACCATTGTAGAAGTCCCGTAGCTCCTTCTTCTCCACTGAACTTAGGGGGATTACAGGAATTAAAGTGCTTAAGAGTGCAAGCTGGGAGACCATTCCCGTTCCCGTTGTGGTTTCCATTTCTGTTTTCGTTTCCATTACCGTTTCCGTTGCCGTTACCATTTCCATTGCCGTTTCCGTTCATCTGGATGACTTGAGCTAGTAAGTTAGGAACCAGAGTCGCGATTTGTTGCGCCATTTGTTGAGAAATGATCGCAGCCAGTTGGGCATCAACACCATTGTTGTTGTTGTTATTGTTGTTGTTGTGATTGGTGTTGTGGTTGTTGCCACTTTCCTCTTGGTTTTCACCACTGTTATTGCGAGTGCTGCTACGTGGAGGCATGATCTGTAAGAGACACAATGAAATGAATGAGGTTATAAGGAATGTAATCATTTATTCATTAATTAAAACGAATAATCGAAAACGTTGACTTATCAGAGATTCTAGATTCTAATAACATAATGAAGACATGCTTTAGCCCATAAGTGAACACTCATCCCGATAATTCCCAGGTAGGCATCCGGGTCCCTCGTCTGATTGGGATATATGCGCAATGCCAGCCTAGACAGAAGACTCAGAATACAGGCGTTCACCGTTCCAGATTGCACGTGTTCGTTATTAAAATCTAGAACTTCGACGAGATCTCAAAGCGGTTCAGGTTAAACCTGAGGATTTTGTCATATTAATCTAATGGTGGATCAGGATTGCAGCAGACGAATAAGAATAGTCACTTGTAGGCTTAGGGTTGTATAAGGTGTAGGATAGGGATAAGATTAAGGAAGCAATTAGGGTAAGTGAAGCAAGTACTGTTTAGGTCCCTAAGGTTATAGTCTAGATTATTTTCTAATAACCTAATTCCCTATAACCAAGGCTCTGATACCAATCTGTAACACCCCAATCGATGGCGGAAACATCGGGATGTCACGTATTGATGATTGTTTCAGTAGCACATGGTATAAATTGAAATTTTAAATAATTTATTCATAACATAAATATCCAAAATGAAATGATGTCTAGAAATCCCAAATACATGATATCAAATAAGGCAATTACTTCAAATAACTTCAAAATAAACTTCATAATATTCCTCATGCATACTCTAAGCCTTAGCTTCGTTGTTACCTGAAACATGTTAATTTTGAAAATATTTTTGGGTCAGCAAAAGTTGGTGAGTATTACATAGGTTTTGATAATCGAATAAAGCTTGTACAATTCAAGTGTCATGGCAAGTCTAGTCCATATGTGAAAACATACTAGAAGTAAATCGAGTGCATAATTAACCCTTGTGACTAGAATATTGTGGTCCATCCCATACGCTCATGGTTCACTCAATTATGTTATGCGATAACAATCACCCACGCTACCTATGTAGGAGGCACGTATCCGGGTGGGATTGTCAGTCCAATAGATCTATCATTGTATACCGTCGGCTGATCAATGTTAATGATTATGCTAGAATATTGCGCTTACCCTAGTCATGTTTAAGACATAATGCAACATAGAAAAACACATAGACACTTTATGATTGAATTGCATATAGAATGTTGTAACATGTTTCACCCCAAAAATAGTGAAAATAGAAAAGGGGCTATGTAAAACTCACCTTAGCAAAATGTTATGTCTCGTGAAAATAAAATATGTGTTGCCCAACAATGCCAAGTATTACCCTATAATTAAGGTAATAAATATGTCTAAGTCTTTCTAGTCTACAAATATTTTCTAGGGTTTCGAATTAGGGAATAGTGTTCGTTTGATTAATAAATAAAATGTTTGATAAATAAGAGAATTTGATAAATAAATAAACAAAAGTCTTTTTGTAAATTTTAAATTAAATATGGTCACAATACTAAGTTTTAAGTATGAAAATAATTTTTATAAAATTATTTTCTTAAAAATAGAATATTAAATCTATTTGTTACAAATTTTCAAAATATAACTTTAATATTTAAAAATATTAAAATTACAGAATTATTAAATTAAAAATTGTATTTCTGTTCCAAATAAATAGAAATAATTTATATAAATTTTTGGTGCAAAAAATTTGAAAAATGAATTTATTATGATTTATTTATGATTAAAACTAACAAAAATTGATTAAAAATGCTAAATAATTGATTTTTCAGAAAAAAAAAAATCATTTCAGAAAAGTTTAATGTTATAAAAACTCAGAATAATTTTTGTGGAAATTTATATAATTGTTTTGATATTTTTATAGAATTTTATAAATAAAATATAATAAACTTGAATTATTTATTATATATATTAAATAAATAAATTTTAGAAAACTAAAAATTGTATGTTAAACTTTTCTACAAGAATAACATAAAATAATTTTTGTAGAATTTATAAAATAGTTTTAGTATTTTAAAATGAATTTTTAAAAATACTGAGGAATATATATATATATATATATATATATATATATATATATATATATATATATATATATATATACTTAAATAAAAAAAATGTTTCTTGATGCCATGGATCGAACCCGGGCCCTTGGCCGGTTCGTGTGTTTTAAATCACAAGCCCAGACCAACTGGTCTGGACCCTGAGAACGATTAATCTTTGATTAATTTAATTATATAATATAAGGGAAAACTGATTTATATTCTTTTTAAAAGAATTGATAAAAAACGTTTTTGTATGGGACTCGAACCCGCGCGTTTAGATTAACAAACATCAGACACAACCACTTGATCTAGATCAGTGGTTGTGTTTGATTCCAGTTCGTTTAAAATATATAATCATAGACTGCAACATGTTCTTCCCCAATTTGAATCTGTTCGAACCCTAGATTTACAATCAATTGATTTACACAACAATAACCCAATTAATCATAGGGTTATTGTTGTGTGTATGCCGAAGAATAAAACCCACAAGAAAAACATTACTTACAATAACGAATTCGTGATTCTTGTGCGGTCAAAACAGAAAGTCAAAATTCGTACAAGAATGCTTCAAAGGATGAATAAGAACAGAAATTGGAGGTTTAGAGAGTGTTATCGGCGAGTTGAGAAGGATTTGGGAGGTCCAATTTATAGGGAGAGGGTTTGGATCACACGAATGGAATGTTGACTCGGCTTTGAATGTAATGACGCGTCTTCATGTATAATTGGCATGTTTCTGACCTCAAATCAGCGTGTAATAGACGCGTAATCAACAAATCAATCAACAATCATTCCTAATCCGGATTATTACGCGTTTGAATTTGTTAATTTTGGTAGATTGATATCACAGTTGACTTTCCTAGTCAACTGTGAAGAACTAAACTTGTTATATAATTATAATATGTTGGGATTAAACCAAGTGTGTGTGTAGACCAGTTGGTTGTGATGTTATGCTTGGTTGACCCGGCTTGGGCGCGGGTTCGATTCCCGGCCCAAGCACTTTATTTATTTTTATTTTTTACAATAATCTATATATATATGTATATTATATATAAGTAATATAGTATTAGGTTTCCAAATGTGTCACAATAATATTTAAAAAGCGAATAATAATAATGAAACTTGACTTTTATTCAAAATAATTGTAACGTACAAGTATTAATGCGTAATGTTACAGTCTCCATTCCCGTTTCCATTGTGATTCCCATTGCCATTTCCATTTCCATTGCTGTTTCCATTCATTTTTATGACTTGAGCCAGCAAATTAGGAACCAGGGTTGCTATTTGTTGCGCCATTTGCTGGGTAATGATCGCAGCCAGTTGGGCATCACTTCCATTCTTGTTGTTGTTATTGTTGTTGTCGTGGTTGTGGTTGTGGTTGTTGTTGTTGCTGCTTCCTTCATCATGATTGCTGCCACTGTTAAGGTGAGTGCTGCGACGAGGAGGCATGATCTGTAAGAGACACAATGAAGGTTCAATGAGACATGGAATGAATGAAGGACAATGTGGTAATATAAGGAATGTAATCATTTATCCATTAATTAGAACGAATAAACGAAAACGTTGACTTATCAAAGATTCTAGATTTTAATAACATAGTGAAGGCATGCTTTAGCCTATAAGTGAACACTCATCCCAAGAATTCCGAGGTAGGCATCCGGGTCCTTCGTCTGATTGGGATATATGCGCAATGCCAGTCCTAGACAGAAAACTCAGAATACAAGCATTCACCCTTCCAGATTGCACGTGTTCGTTATTAAAATATAGAACTTCGACGGGATCTTCAAGGCAACTCAGGTTAAGGCTTGAGAATCTTGTCCTATTAGTCTAAGAGTAGATCCAGTGATGGAGAGCAAATCTTCTTGTAGGGATTAAAGTAGGGATAAGAAGTAGGAGGGAGATAGAGAATAGCAAGTAAAAGGAGCAATATCTGGTTATAATCCTATGGTTATAGACTAGATTATTTTTCTAATAACCTAATTCCCTATAACCATGGCTCTGATACCAATCTGTAACACCCCAACCGATGGCGGAAACATCGGGATGTCACGTATTGATGATTGTTCAATAGCTCATGGTACTAAATGAAAGTTGAATAATATTAAACAATTTACAATTTACAAGTAAATATTACAAAGGTTGATCAATATAAACTAGGTCCAAAGCTCCTATGTGTTCCAAGACTTGTACAACTTCCAATAGCAACTAAACCTGAAACATGTTAAATTGGAAAGATGGGGGGTGAACTATAAATAGTTGGTGAGAATACATAGGTTTTGTATAGGGGTGCAAACGAGCCGAGAAGCTCGCGAGCTACTCGAGCTCGGCTCGGCAAAAAGCTTGAAATGAGCCGAGCTTTAACGAGCTCGAGCCGAGCTTGAGCCTAAAACAAAGCTCGTTTATTTATCGAGCTCGAGCTCGAGCCTGACAAGTGAAGCTCGTTAGGCTCGTCGAGCCTTATCGAGCCTAGTATAATATTAGTTTTTTTAATATTTAATAATATTTACCATTCATTTAAAGTTGTTTAGTAAACGAGCCCCGAGCTCGAGCTTCATTTATCGAGCTCACGAGCATAAATGAACTATTATTTATATTATTTTTATTTAATATATTAACTAATAAATACTAAACGAGCCGAGCCCGAGCCGAGCTCGAGCTTGAGAAATTACAAACGAGCCGAGCTCGAGCTTTGAAAACAAAGCTCGAATCGAGCCGAGCTCGAGCTCGAGCTCTTATAACTTTTATCGAGCTCGAGTTCGAGCCTGGTCGAGCTCGGGCTCGGCTCGGCTCGTTTGCACCCCTAGTTTTGTATATAGTTGAAAACAACATGTTGTATAACAATCATAGTTGAAGTATAATAATGAGTAATGATAGAATATGAGTCCGACATGTAACAATGCGTCTTTTGTACAATCAAACCTTGTGTCGACTGAGACCTAACTCGCAAGTTAGTAAAAGTGTAACTGTTATCGATCATCCCTGAATTTATGCGGGGTGATGGGTTTGTAAGACCTATAGCGCTATAATCTAAACAGGCGGCTTGATCAATGTTAATGATTGTACTGTGTCTTTTTGTTACAGTCAAATGATAGAATGAGTAAATGATAGTATAATTGAATCACAAGTTTCGACAATGTAAGAATGAGTAATTGATAGTGTATAAAATGTTTAAACGTGTTTCACCCCAAAATGTAAAACAGAAAAAGGGGCTATGTAAACTCACCTTAGCAAAGTGTTAAGTCTCGTGAAATAGAATAAGTGTAGCCCAACGTTGCCAAGTATTACCCTATATTTAAGGTAATAAATAAGTCTAAGTCTTTCTAGTCTACAAGTATTTTCTAGGGTTCCAAATTTGGGGATAAGTATTCGTTTAATTATTAAATAAATTTTTTAATAAATAAAAGAAATTTGAAAAATAAATAAACAAAAGTCTTTTTGTAGTATTTTGATTAAGGATGATCACATTAATAGGTTTTAAGTATGAAAATAATTTTTATAAAATTATTTTCTTAAAAATTGACTATTTAGCTTATTTATTTCTATTTTGTCAAAATATAACTTTAATATCTAAAAATATAAAAATTAAAGAATTTTTAAATTAAAACTTGTATTTCTGTTCTAAATGGATAGAAATAATTTAAATAAAATTTTGGTGTAAAAATATTGAAAAATGGATTTATTATGATTTATTTATGATTAAAATAACAAAAATCGATTAAAAATATTAAATAAATGATTTTTGTGAAATAAAAATTATTTCAGAAATTTTTTTTGATTTATAAACTTGGAATAATTTTTTGTGGAATTTTATAAAGTCGTTTTGATATTTTTATAGATTTTTATAATTATAATTGAATAAATTTGTAATATTTATTATATATAATAAATAAACGATTTTTGAAAAACTAAAAACTGGATAATAAAGTTTATCATCTGAATAACATAAAATAAATTTTGTAGAATTTATAAATTAGATTTAGTATTTTAAAACTATTTTTTAAAATAATAGTGAATATATAAGTATGAAGGGTTTTAAAAAAAAGGTTTGTATGTGCTAGGGATCGAACCCGCGTCAAACCCGGGCCGGGGTTTTAAATCACAAACCCAGACCAGTTGGTCTGGAACCTGAGAACGAATAATCTTGGTTTGAATTAATTATATAGGTTATCTGTTCGTTTAATAATTGATAAAAGAAAAAAAAAAGCTGCGAATGGGAATCGAACCCGGGCCTTATGGCCGGTTCATGTTTATGAGCAAACGGGCATAACCAACTGATCCACAGATCAATTGGTTAATCTTTTTGTTTCGAAATAATTATAAACAGACACAGTTACAGTCGTCTTCCCCAAACTTTCCTATGAACCCTAGTTTTCTAATCGACTGAATTACGAACCAATAACCCCAGTAATCATAGGGTTATTGGTCGGCCTATAACGACTAACGAAACCATGTAATAAATCATCACTTACAAAGGGTTGTTGAGCTCGATTAAGTTGGTCAACAGAAAAGTCAACTGCGAACGGTTTGAATATTATAACAGAGATTTAGAGGTAATTGAGAATAGGGGTTTTGTTTTCGGCACTAGGAGGTGGTTCGGGACGTCTCAATTTATACTATGATTACCGAAATGGAAGGTTTTGAATGCTTGACCATCTCACGGTCAAGCTTGCTGTCGCCGAGTCCAATTAGGGCCTGATTGAGCGTAATTCCAGGTTGAGACTGACGTGGGGTGGCGTGTTGGTCAAAACCGAGTCATGTAATTCAAGTATGGTTTCCATTTCAGGCTCAATTTACGTGGTCAAAGGTGAAAGATGCAGCAGTTGACTTTTTTGTTGTTTGATTGGGACGGTTTAAATTTATATTGGTTAGGATATGTTCAACAATGAGTGGGTAGCTCAACTGGTTGAGCTGTTTGGTTGTGTGAGCCGGCCATGGGCACGGGTTCGATTCCCGGCCCAGGCACATATTTTTTTACAATTATTTCACCATTATAAAGTTAATAAACGGTTATAGTATGGTACTAGGAGTCCAAAAGTGTCACGAAATATTTTTTAGGAGGTACGGTAATGATAAAAATGCGACGTTTATTTAATAAATGTCTCAAACGTACATGGAATTAATACGAAATGTTACAGTCTCCCCTACTTTTAGGAAACTTCGTCCCGAATTTATTGAAAACACGGGGTTGAAGGTAGAAATTAGGACAAGTGTGGTCCGGAAAATTTTGTGTTAAGGCACGACATGACTAGAATAATCTGTTTCGAATAATTTGGATAAGAGATTAGATGTGTCTTGAAATCGCAAGGAGAATAAGGATCTTAAGTTTTAGGAATCCTAAAAGAAATGCATGAGTTAATGGACTATAGAAAGACTAAATGGACTACCAAGTAACTAGAGTTCATAATTGGTTATTTACCGAAAACCTTGATAGAATTTCACACTACCTTAACGTACCTGTAAATTCGTGATTACGTTCCGGACCACAATCACCAATTTACCTTACATTAGGGTTTTGTGTCCTTCTATGACTCTAACACACATGTAAGTAATGCAAAAATAATCCTATGGTTGAACCTCTGTATTAATGAGTCCAACTGTTGAGCATGAAAAAGACTCCTCTACCAGTTAGTGAGTAGGAACCTCTACCGATTGTTGAGCAGGTTCGATAGCCTCCACCAGTCGTCAAGCAGGTTGTAGGGCCTCTCCCGACTGTTTAAAAGGCATGATGACCTGTACCAATCGTTGAGTAGGTTATTTGATACTCAACTAACTGTTGAGCAAGTACTTCATCCTTTATCAGTTGTTTGATTAAGTGTAACAATTATTCCACACATAAATTGCAAATTGATAATATGTTCATGTAAGCAAGTTTATAGGTGTAACAAATATAGTGTGTGAGTTGAAATTGTATAGATTTAGATATTAATATAGCAATTGGCTCACACTCAACCAGGCACGTATTCAAGTGTCATACTAGATAAACAACCCTCATATAAAAGGCAAAAGTTTCAATACTAGAATTTATTACTTGTATCATAATGCGTTAATACATAGAATTTTAGAAGCAACAAAACATTCTTATGGTGGAGCTTGTTGTTAGGCAGCTGGACGGTCTTGATCTCGGTTTAGGTTAGGGCATCGGTTACGGAAATGATTTGGGTCTCCACATTCATAGCACTGACCATAGTTGTATCTGCCGGGACGATTAGGGTTAGTAGCCGAAGCAGGGTTGGTCGGTTGGTTGGTATTGGGGTTTGGGGCTTCACGACATGTGTTGACTAGATGGCCATACTTACCACAATTGGTGCATAAGCGACATGGTGAAGCAGTGGGGTGATGACGTTTGCATGTGTTACACAAAGGAAAGTTCCCCGTATAAGGTTTCTTGTTAGGAGCTTGTGTAGTAAGGTTCGCATCAAGATCCCTGGTCTTGCGTTTCTGGTTCTCGGTAGTTACCGCTGCTACAATACTTGCTTTCTCGCCTTTCCGAACTAAGGTCCCGTCTTATACGTGATTGTCTGTTAAGGTAGCTGCTAGACGCTTGGCTTCCTCCAAGGTGGCAGGATTCCTTCCCCACATCGTGTCCTGAATTTGCATAGGTAAACCACCGATATACTTCTCGATGGCTAAAGGTAAGGGAGTGACCTTATGGGGCAACAAAAGACTGAGCTCATGGAAGCGGGTATTATAAGCAAGGTTTTCCCCACTATCCTGAGCAAGGGTGTGGAACTCATCCTCCAATTTCTTGACCTCGTTACGTGGGCAAAACTCAGCTTTCATTATCTCATTGACTTGATCCCAAGCCATAGCAAGTGCAACTTCAGCTCTGCGGGTGCGCTTTTCCTCATTCCACCAAGTGAGTGCTCTTTTGTGAAGAACACTTATAGCATAACGGACTTTAAGGTTATCGGGGCACTCACTATTTATGAAAGTATTCTCGATATCCTCAAACCATTGAAGGAGGCCAGTAGCTCCTTCGTCGCCGCTAAACTTTGGAGGATTGCAGGTATTAAAGTGTTTGAGAGTGCAGACTGGGTGACCATTCCCGTTTCCATTCCCGTCTCCATTCCCGTTTCCATTGTGATTCCCATTGCCATTTCCATTTCCATTGTTGTTTCCATTCATTTGTATGACTTGAGCCAGCAAATTAGGAACCAGGGTTGCTACTTGTTGCGCCATTTGCTGGGTAATGATCGCAGCCAGTTGGGCATCACTTCCATTGTTGTTGTTGTTATTGTTGTTGTCGTGGTTGTGGTTGTTGTTGTTGCTGCTTCCTTCATCATGATTGCTGCCACTGTTAAGGCGAGTGCTGCGACGAGGAGGCATGATCTGTAAGAGACACAATGAAGGTTCAATGAGACATGGAATGAATGAAGGAAAATGAGGTAATATAAGGAATGTAATCATTTATCCATTAATTAAAACGAATAAACGAAAATGTTGACTTATCAAAGATTCTAGATTTTAATAACATAGTGAAGACATTCTTTAGCCTATAAGTGAACACTCATCCCGAGAATTCCCAGGTAGGCATCCGGGTCCCTCGTCTGATTGGGATATATGCGCAATGCCAGTCCTAGACAGAAAACTCAGAATACAGGCGTTCACCCTTCCAGATTGCACGTGTTCTTTATTAAAATATAGAACTTCGACGGGATCTACAAGGCAACTCAGGTAAAAGCTTGAGAATCTTGTCCTATTAGTCTAAGAGTAGATCCAGTGATGGAGAGCAAATCTTCTTGTAGGGATTAAAGTAGGGATAAGAAGTAGGAGGGAGATAGAGAATAGCAAGTAAAATGAGCAATTTCTGGTTATAATCCTATGGTTATAGACTAGATTATTTTTCTAATAACCTAATTCCCTATAACCATGGCTCTGATACCAATCTGTAACACACCAACCGATGGCGGAAACATCGGGATGTCACGTATTGATGATTGTTCAATAGCTCATGGTACTAAATGAAAGTTGAATAATATTAAACAATTTACAATTTAAAAGTAAATATTACAAAGGTTGATCAATATAAACTAGGTCCAAAGCTCCTATGTGTTCCAAGACTTGTACAACTTCCAATTGCAAATAAACCTGAAACATGTTAAACTGGAAAGATGGGGGGTCAACTATAAATAGTTGGTGAGAATACATAGGTTTTGTATATAGTTGAAAACAACATGTTGTATAACAATCATAGTTGAAGTATAATAATGAGTAATGATAGAATATGAGTCCGACATGTAACAATGCGTCTTTTGTACAATCAAACCTTGTGTCGACTGAGACCTAACTTGCAAGTTAGTAAAAGTGTAACTGTTATCGATCATCCCTGAATTTATGCGGGGTGATGGGTTTGTCAGACCTATAGCGCTATAATCTAAACAGGCGGCTTGATCAATGTTAATGATTGTACTGTGTCTTTTTGTTACAGTCAAATGATAGAATGAGTAAATGATAGTATAATTGAATCAAGTTTCGACAATGTAAGAATGAGTAATTAAGAGTGTATAAAATGTTTAAACATGTTTCACCCCAAAATGTAAAACAGAAAAAGGGGCTATGTAAACTCACCTTAGCAAAGTGTTAAGTCTTGTGAAATAGAATAAGTGTAGCCCAACGTTGCCAAGTATTACCCTATATTTAAGGTAATAAATAAGTCTAAGTCTTTCTAGTCTACAAGTATTTTCTAGGGTTCCAAATTTGGGGATAAGTATTCGTTTAATTATTAAATAAATTGTTTAATAAATAAAAGAAATTTGAAAAATAAATAAACAAAAGTCTTTTTGTAGGCTTTTGATTAAGGATGATCACATTAATAGGTTTTAAGTATGAAAATAATTTTTATAAAATTATTTTCTCAAAAATTGACTATTTAGCTTATTTATTTCGATTTTGTCAAAATATAACTTTAATATCTAAAAATATTAAAATTAAAGAATTTTTAAATTAAAATTTGTATTTCTGTTCTAAATGGATAGAAATAATTTATATAAAATTTTGGTGTAAAAATATTGAAAAATGGATTTATTATGAATTATTTATGATTAAAATAACAAAAATCAATTAAAAATATTAAATAAATGATTTTTCTGAAATAAAAATTATTTCAGAAATGTTTATTGATTTATAAACTTGGATTAATTTTTTGTGGAATTTTATAAAGTCGTTTTGATATTTTTATAGAATTTTATAATTATAATTGAATAAACTTGTAATATTTATTATATATAATAAATAAAAGATTTTTGAAAAACTAAAAATTGGATAATAAAGTTTATCATCTGAATAACATAAAATAAATTTTGTAGAATTTATAAATTAGATTTAGTATTTTAAAACTATTTTTTAAAATAATAGTGAATATATAAGTATGAAGGGTTTTTAAAAAAAGGTTTGTTGTATGTGCTAGGGATCGAACCCGCGTCAAACCCGGGCTGGGGTTTTAAATCACAAGCCCAGACCAGTTGGTCTGGACCCTGAGAACGAATAATCTTGGTTTGAATTAATTATATAGGTTATCTGTTCGTTTAATAATTGATAAAAAAAAAGCTGCGAATGGGAATCGAACCCGGGCCTTATGGCCAGTTCATGTTTATGAGCAAACGGGCATAACCAACTGATCCACAGATCAATTGGTTAATCTTTTTGTTTCGAAATAATTATAAACAGACACAGTTACTGTCGTCTTCCCCAAACTTTCCTGTGAACCCTAGTTTTCTAATCGACTGAATTACCAACCAACAACCCCAGTAATCATAGGGTTATTGGTCGGCCTATAACGACTAACGAAACCATGTAATAAATCGTCACTTACAAAAGGTTGTTGAGCTCGATTACGTTGGTCAACAGAAAAGTCAACTGCAAACGGTTTGAATATTATAACAGATATTTAGAGGTAATTGAGAATTGGGGTTTTGTTTTCGGCACTAGGAGGTGGTTCGGGACGTCTCAATTTATACTATGATTACCGAAATGGAAGGTTTTGAATGCTTGACCATCTCACGGTCAAGCTTGCTGTCGCCGAGTCCAATTAGGGCCTGATTGAGCGTAATTCCAGGTTGAGACTGACGCGGGGTGACGTGTTGGTCAAAACCGAGTCATGCAATTCAAGTATGGTTTCCATTTCAGGCTCAATTTACGTGGTCAAAGGTGAAAGACGCGGCAGTTGACTTTTTTGTTGTTTGATAGGGACGGTTTAAATTTATATTGGTTAGGATATGTTCAGCAACGAGTGGGTAGCTCAACTGGTTGAGCTGTTTGGTTGTGTGAGCCAGCCATGGGCAATGGTTCGATTCCCGGCCAGGCACATATTTTTTTACAATTATTTCACCATTATAAAGTTAATATACGGTTATAGTATGGTACTAGGAGTCCAAAAGTGTCACGAAATATTTTTTAGGAGGTACGGTAATGATAAAAATGCGACGTTTATTTAATAAATGTCTCAAACGTACATGGAATTAATACGAAATGTTACAGCAAGTGAATCCTAGATGCCGTGAGACTCCGTGCGCCTATCCCGACTGCTGCTACCTTAGCGACCTCAGAAAACATGCTAAAAAGTCAACATATAATGCTGGTGAGTTCACAGGTTTTACGATAAGCGTTTCGTTAATCCTTTGAAAACCGTTACCGTTACTATTATGTTGTGTGAACGCTAGCTAGGCGTTAAGTTAATTACTACTACGGTTGAAACCATTGATGACTGTGTTTGTTACTGTGTGATACCCCTCGGACTACCGTCATCCCCGGTAGGCCCTGTGTTTTTGAGACAATATGCACCCGCCCGGCCTCCGGCCGTCGCGTGTGGTTTGTCAGGCCCAATAGCGCTATCCACATTTCCCCGCTACATACCTGTATTAGTGGTTTCCTTGGGATTTAGATGAGCCGTATAGTAATATAAAGATAGCCATAGTATAACTTGAAATCATGTGTTAAAAGTGTGTAAGCATGTTTCTCCCCCGAAAACAAAACTGAAAAAAGTGGGGGCGTGAACTCACCTTAATTTCCATGCTAAGCTAGCAAACAAAGCTTGAAACCTCGACCGACTTCCTCGTGCCCTATTTACCAACAAAGGACACCTTAACAATCTATCACACATAAGCCTAGCTTATTAACCGTCTAAAAGATAGTCTATCCGACTGTCTAGACTCGTGTGTACCAACACGAGTCTCAATACGTTTCAACTCGACGAACTGATCGTGACTTATCTTAATTCTCGTATTACATAGCACCCAAGTTGCACACTTGTTACTATTTGTGTATAAACCATGTTGGACTAGTACCCCGAAACGTATACTTATCCTGAATCGTAGTTCGTCTCGTAATTCATATAAATATATATGTTTTGTGTAATTATACTTTTAGAAAATACTATTTGAGGAAATACAATTTAGTTATTAAAATCAATTAACAACATTTGTTACTTTTTTCCAAATATTGTTTGGAAATCATCTTTATTGCCACAAATAGTTAGACTTTGAAAATACTTCGGTTTTGTATATAATGCACTTGTTCAAAAGACTTACAGGAATTTATTTATAGTAATAATAGCAGTTCGCTACGCTTTGGTTTTATAAAAAATTGGGCAGAGTTTTCTCTGTTTTGTACAAACCAGACAACACCCGTTGTCTACAATTTTCCCCAAAAATCACTTTCAAACACAATTCATCAAGCCCTTTTATCCACAATTCCGATTCACAAGACTATACGTTTCGTTACCTATGTATACTTATATATATATATATATATAGCAATGTGTATATATATAGAATATAGTCCGACAAAGTAGTCCAATGTTATTTAGTCCGATGTCCGATATAAGTTACGTCAAATTAACCATTTACCAAATCGTTTGATATATAATTTAGTTACCGTTTATTATTATTATTATTCGGTCCGTTCGCGAGTTAAAAATATTGTCCGTATCAATATATTTATAAAATAATAACATTGATAAATATATATAAATATTTACAAATATATAATGTTATAAATATATGATAAAATAAAATGACAATAAATACAAATATAAGCTATACCGAATCACACGCGCGTAACCCGAAATCTGACCCGCGAGAAGGTTGAACGGATCTGACCCGAGCCAACCATAACCGCGACTGAAACCCAAACCGAACACGGTCTCGTACCGAATCTGACCCGAAACCAACACCACCAAATCTGACTCGACTATTAATCAAGGGCTTAAAACGAAACCTGGACCGAACATAGATCAAGGGCTCGAAATCTGACTTGGAAACCAACACCCAAACAAAACCCGAAGACCAAACCAGACCTCACAATCCCACCATCGAGTCCATCACGAACCAACAATAATTGGACCTCCTGACGCCATGACCACCACAACAGCCACCATCGACCTCCAACCATAACCCGCACAAAACCCCTCCAAGACCCACCACGAAGCACCACCTAAACCCACGAAACTAGCACCAAAAATGACCAGATCGGCCTCACCCGAGACCTGAATGAACAACGAACCTGACCCGGATAAAACTAAGAACTGACCCGAGAACACAACTCAAACCGAACCCAAAACACGACCACTAACATGCTGACCTTCACCATTTGAACCATAACCAGCCACGACTGCCACCATCTGCACTCGACGCGACCACCACAATCCCGTCACCATCCAAACCCAACACCGCCACCACATCGGAACCGACTAACACAGCTGCAACCCTAACCAAATCTGGCGCAGAAACACTCATCCGGTACTAAAGCTCAACCTGAAATCATCTTTATCTCTAGACCACCTTCCTGTCATCATCAACACCGCTCCGCCACCACCAAAGAAGGTGGTGGTCGGCCGTCGTCTGAAAAGAGTGGAGAAGAGGGAGAGAGCTGCGAGGAGTGAGAGTAGAGAGAGAGGCAGATCGAGCTAGAGAGAGAGGCGGGTTTAGAGAGAGAGAGAGTGTGTGCGTGTGTGGCTAGGGTTTGTGTGTAGGAAAAGAATAAGGAATAAGGAGAATAAGATGAATTTATAGTTAGTGTTAATGTTAGGTAGGAATACACCGTGTGTCGAACCTGTTTAAACGTAAAATGCCTCGGTTTATATTTTGGTTCGAAAATAAATTACAAAAGTTAGTCGGTTGCGTTCGAAATTAAAAATAATAATAAATCGAGCAAAAATATAAATATTTTCGTTGTCTGACGCGTGCTTTCAGAACACATGTTTAAATCGCGTTAAAAGATTCGATCACAGTTTCCTTTGTTAAAACGATCCGTTAACCTTTGAAACTTAATAATTTAAAATATTCCATAATAAATAATTACTTATAATCACTTCAGTATTGATCGAAAGTTGCCGGTTGTAACATTATTCATGAGCCTTATGAATTTAAAAATGTTTAGATGCGTTTTCGCAAGTTTGGTTGCCTTGTTTCGCATGTTTTCACGTATTAGTGTTTTACAAGATTGAATCTAGAGTTCGGGTGTTCTAGTGATTAGAAAGATTGGATCTTGAAGTTGGTGTATGCGGTGATTTGGCTAACTAGCGAAGCCGTTTGTTGATCCATCGTGAAGGCTTTTGGTTTTCTTCATGGTGGAGATTCTTAACCCCCTATAGTTGTGGTTGCTAATATTATTTTATTGGATTTGTATTTGGATCACTGGTTTCGGGAAGAAATTTGTTTTATGTTTATACACACTTCCGCTTAATATATTAATAAGATGTTATTAATAGTCGACTAAATATATGAAATTGAGATTTTATATTAAGTACATAAAAACAGATTCAGGTCATGGGTGTTGACCGATTCCCAACAGAAGGTAGTTCAGTAGTATCTGGTATTAGGTATTCAGGTAGAAAACACTTTGAGAGGAGGTTTTGCTAGGTTTCCTAGTATTCTTTCCTATCCCTAGTCTATCAGGTGTCTTTAGGTTACTCCTTGAACTTTAGGTTTATTATGATTTTTGAGACTGGAAGGTTGTCTAGTCTATAAGTACTTTAGTATTGTTGGAGAGACTGGGAGGTAATCCAACCAACGAGGGTGTTTTAACGCCTTTAGGGTTTCTTTTTGGGTCACACCCAGAGAATGAACAGGGATCCACTAGGTTGTTTGTGTGTGTTGTATTTTATGATCCTGGTTCCATCATAGTTACCATAGCCAAGAGAGATCTAGTATTCACTAAACAAGATTTTTGACCTTGGTAGTGTTTTCTCATCCTTAATTTCACCTAAGTAGCTGAATTGTGTTATGTTCATGTTTTCTAAAGTTTTTTAATAAGTTTAATTCACAAAACCCAAATCAATTAAAATCAATTTCCTTAAGTTTTTATTCAGAGTCTAGTTTTAGAGTGTAAATGCATATTATGTATATCCCTACCTAGTGATAGGTCTACATTAGTCGTTTGCTAGGTTTAACGTGTTATAGGGAAGAGTTAGAGTTGAATTTGTAATGTACAAGTTAAGGAGAAAATGATTCCACGCTTGGACAACAGGCGAATGAGGCCCATACGCCTAGACCCCAGGGGGCGAATCGGTGCCGGACCATAAATAGAATTGTACTCCTTATTCTCCCCTACTCTTATAGCTCTTGTAACTTTTGAAAAACCTTTTCAGGTCTGAATTTATGCCAAAATTGCATTAGAATCCTTTCGTGTGTCGTTTATGGATTTCTAAGTTTTTATAACCGACTATCAAACGTGTGTGCTTTGTTTCCACCATTGTATTCGTCCAAAGCCAGAATCATTCTTGTATCAGAGCCAACATCTAAGAGAAAGCAGGCCTACATAGAGTCGCTAGTGTCTCTTGGGTTCGATATTTAGACTTCCATTAGACTTTACTACAGTTGATAACTACACTTGCTTGTCCTGTGGTCAAGTATAAGGATTGTCTAGAGTTTAACTAGAGTTTCTAGGATAGTTTATTCTTATAAACCATATTTAGCACAACACTAATTCATCATGCCATTCACCTCTCATTTTGCCCCCTTTTGTATCAAGATTTTATTCTTTCATGTGCTCACAAATCCATTCACTTTTAATGGGTCTTTGAACTGGGCTAACCTCAAATAATATATGGTTCATAACAGATCGATAAAGTTATAGGGAAATTAAGCACAATTGCTCTCATGGCCAGACCATGGGTTGTCCCTTTAGGCACATCCAAACGAGTTATAACAAGACTTCACAAATTTGTATAGATGTCCCACAGTCGATAACGGGATTGACCGCAATGTTCCTGACAAAAAATACACAGGGTAAATAAATGAAGTCAATGACCAACGCTACAGGTTGACTACTTAATTAAGATAATGACTACAAAGTGGTACCACAATCATACCGCACATCGGCCACACTACGGTTTTACAAGATTGCATTAATTTACTCAAAACAACAACATTCCATTGATCTCATCTTTCAAACATGGTTATGTTTGGTGGGATTGATTGGATCAAGAGATTGTATAATTGAGAGAATTATATTATAGTATCTATTAATTGTACGACACTTCTACAGTGTTGTACAATTATCATAACAAAGAGTACTCAGAAAAAATGTCAAGAACCGCCCAAAAAAAGTCCTAAGAGCCCAGAAAAAATGGGAGGAACCGCCCAGAAAATTTTTTTTGGGAAGAACCGCCCAAAAAAAGTCCAAATCTTGAGTTTTTATTTCTTCCAATTTGACCACCAAATTTTTAGCTTTTAGCTGCGAGTATTTTTTAAGCCCACGTGAGAATAATAGTAACTTAATCTTAATCTTTGATGTCCATGAAACCCTCGACGCAACAGGAGCTTCCACAGCGACGCACGCACGATCTTTAACGTTCCCCAAACCCTCAACGCAACAGGAGCTCCCGCCGCGAAGCGCGGGATAATAGAATCCTAGTTGTGAATGAATTCAAATTCAAAGATTCATTAGTTCACAAATGAGGGTTTGTACCTATGTATACATATGGATGGGGTGTCATACCCCTTTACTAACCAACTCAATGGTTGGTGAAATAACTAACATAACCACCCTAACTTATACTAATTTAATTTTACAAATAATAACACTAACTTAGGATAACAGACTTATAATGTTTTTATGCCAATATTATTTCCAACATATTTTTCTCAACAACGGATCTAGTCTAGTACGTGCACTAATTTTATGAAAGATCATTTCCAGAGAAGGATTAAAAGTATTTATTTCTTGTCTTTTAATTTGCATTGCTGCATTAGAACAAGTTTGATATAACCATGTTATTCGACCACGGTATGATCCCTACCAAAACTTGGGAAAATTAGTGAAGATGATCGATATTTGGATTAGTGAGAAGAAAGAGGTGATTACTACCTATATCAATCATAAGAGAAAAGTGATTACTAGTGTACTAATCAGACATGAAGAGGTGATTACTGTGGGTTTGAATAGAGAGAATTATGATAACATGCTATATTATTATTGAAATCATCCCAAATACAAATAAAGGGGTATGGGGCTATTTATAGGTGATGAAAGGGTATGATACCTATTAGTGAACCGACACAATGGTTCAATATAACCACCACAACTATAGGTTATACAATAATAATCAAATAACATTCTAACTTAGGTTAAATCAAATATTATGTCTAACATTCTCCCCCTAATTTTGATTTATCCTTTCTTGCTTCAGAGTAGGGTTGGATCTGCTTCTTCATGAACGAGAAGGTGTTCTTGCTCGTTTTTATCTTTCGTCTTGTCTTTCCATTTGGTGCATTCGTTTGTGAAATGTCTAAGTCTTCCACAATCATAACACCTGAATGTACTCTTGTCTCTTCTTTCTTGACTCTTGCTTCTTTCGCATCCTCTTCCTCTTTTGTCAAAGCTTCTTGCTTGTCCTCTTCCTTGGTTTTGATTATTATGTGTGTTTCCATGGTGCCAACTTGCTAAATGGTTACTTGAGCTGGCCATTAGGAGTTTACTTTGAAGATTTTCTTCTAGTTAATCTTACTTTTGAGGCGTTCTTCAAATGCTTTAATTCTTCCAACTGCTTCTTCAAATGGCATTGTGTCTATCTCAGAATATTGCTCGATAGTCGCTACAATTGGTAGAAACTTCTTTGGAAGTGAGTTGAGTAGTTTTCTCACTATTGCTTTATCCTTAAGAGTTGTGCCAAGGCTTTTGAATTTGGCTCTTATTTTGCCTAGCTTGCTTTGGAAGTCACTTCCTTGGCTTGCTTTGGAAGTCCCTTCCTTAGCTTGCTTTGGAAGTCACTTACTGATTCATTTGGTTTCATTTTAAGAATCTCTAACTAGCTTCTTAAGGTTTGTAGACATGCTTTATGAACCATGTGTGCTTCAATGTATCGAACTTTGATTGATTCCCAAACTTCTTTTGCATTTTGACATTGTGCAACTTGCATTAGAATGTCTTCTGGTAATGTTTGGAAAATCATAGCTTTGGTAGTGTTTACTTTCTTTTCATCTGCTGCTTCAACTCCTTCTTTTGTATGAATTGTTTCACAAAGACCATAAGCCTTTAAGATTTTTTCCATTAATAGTGCCCACGAGGTGTAATTGTTTCTATCAATTTCGGGCATTATAGTGATACATTTCCTTGCTCACGAGTTGATATTGAACTGCTAGATGCATTTTTGTCATCTTTCCCTGCCATGTTTTCTTTCTTTGCGTTCTTGGATTTTTTTTTTTCTTTCTAATCTTTCTTACTTGCTAACTTGCTTGAGTTTGATCAAATTATCCAACCTACTTGCTAATTGGACTTTGTTATGATCAACTTGCTATTGGCCAACTTGCTAACCAATTTTCTTACTTGCTCCCAACCAACATGCTAATTGGGGCTTTGTTCCTGACCTACTTGCTAATTAGGTTTTATGTCCTCCTGACCGACTTGCTAATCAGGTTCTGATGCACTAACTTGCTATACTCAACGAATAGAACTTGGAGTTGACTTGCTAATCTCAATGAACAAAAGTTCGGAGTCACTTGCTATACTCGACGATCCACGAATGGTCGGATTTACTTGCTACATAATCAACGAGTCACAAAGTCTCCGAGTCACTTGCTATTTCTCAACGAGTCAAAAGGCTCGGAGTTACTTGCTAATTCTTTTCTCGACGAACCGAAATGGGTTCGGAGTATCTTGCTATACGAATCGTTTATGATTCGATTTTCACTTGCTATGTGGAATTTTTAACGATTTTAATTTTGTTCTTTAAAATCAAAAACTTGTTTCTAAAAACACTCCACCAAATGTTTAGAAATTAAAGGATTTGACTTTCTCACCAAATGATGATGAGTGTATTCTTTCTAAAAACTGATCCTTCAATTATATCGCTGACTTACTTAAAAAAATAACCCAAATACTGATTCTTTCATCCTGATCATGTGGCCTCGTGGTAAAAGGGCTGGTTCTCTCTTTGGGGGAGCCGGGTTCGATTCCCACGGGAGGCATGTGATGGATACCCCACCCTTGTGGTGGGGTAGGTGGTTGGGAAGTGATGGAGAGACCCTTGACCCTTGTGGTCATGGGTTCGACTCCTGATCCCTCCAGGTTTTACCGGTTCACTACCGTTGTGCCTTCGGGCAGGTTTGTGGGCCAGGTTTTCCGTGGAACAGGAGACGGGTGGGCCGAAGGGCTCTGTCCGCACGGACTAGAGGCCGTCTGGCCCCTTTCGGCCATTGGGGGCCGCGTACAGAGTACCCGGCAATACTTTAGTTGATCGTTCAAAAAAAATACTGATTCTTTCTTTTCAACCCTCTACCTATTTTTTTTTTCTTTATAAATGTGTTGACTTTTGAAAGTCAAAAACTTTTCTACTAAACTTTCGGCAACACACAAAAATCGTGCCCTTCTTTCCCTTTTTTTCTAATTCAAGTGGAACTGTAAACAATGATTTTTTATTCGGTTCCACGCATAAAACGATTGAAATCCTTTAATCAAATCGTTTTGATCGAATACAGTTCTTATGAACAATCTTGATTTTGTTTCGGTTGTTTTTTAAATCTTAATCCACTGACTTTGTTTTAGAAACATGTTTATGACTACGAACAAAAACCGAGTCCAGAAGCGATAACGGGCTAAAACGGAGCAGTTGGCACGCGACGTTGGGCTTGAAGCCCAATCCAAAAGCCCACCTATATAAGCCCATAACCTCCCAATCTTCCTCATTTCTCACATTTCCTTCTCTCTCTAACACCCAAATCCTCTCAACTCTCCCTCTCTCTAGAAATTCCGGCGGCCGGCGGCAGCCCTCCGGCAGCCGTCCGGCGGTGTTCCGGCAGCCGTCCGGCGGCGTTCCGGCGGCGTCCGGCGACTTTTTCCGGCGACCTTCCGGCGAGTTTTTCCGGCGACCTTCCGGCAAGTTTTTCCGGTGAGTTTCCGGCGAGTTTCCGGCGACCTTCCGGCGACTTTTTCCGGCGCGTGACACCTCCACCCCCACTAATTTCGACGCCCCGAACGCGATGGTGAAGGCCGTTTTCCCTAAAACGAAGCGGTTTGAACGTTGGTACCATTCCGGCGACTTTTCCGGTAAGCTCGTTTTCGACTTTTCTTTGTACAAACGTTTAGATCGGGTCTTTGGGAGACTCCTCACAAGTTTTCACGGGATTTCGTTCTCCGGCCATATTCCGGCGAGCTATTTCCGGCTAGTTGCGAGTTCGGGAGGGGCCGGAGTGGGTTTGGATGGGTTCCGGTGGCGCGCGGGTGGTCGGAAAGAGGAGGCTGGGTAGCGTGGATGGTGGTGGTGACCGGCGGCCGCAATTCCGGCCACGGCGGTGGCGTCCGGCGGCCGCGGGTCCGGTCCATTTTGGGTTCGGGACTCGGGGCTCGGGTCAAGAGTGTGTTTTCGGGTCAGATCGGGTGCGGGTTCGCGTTAATGGTCTGGGTTTTGTTCGGGTCTCGTCAGATCTAGTCAACCCCCGTCAAACGGGTCAGATCCGGGAAATTCGCTTACGGATCAGATTTCGAGCTCGGTCGAACACGAGTCAACTCCGGTCAAACTTTGACTCGGTCAACGCGTCGTTCGAGACGTGTCAAGTCACGCACGCGCATATCGGTATAATTTAATCGTATTTATTTTCGTTACAATTATAAAGCATATTATAAATATAAAACGACTAACTCGCGAACGAACCGACAGAAGTATTAACGAAAAGTATTATGAGATAATATTGGTATATTAGTCGTGACTTGCGTTGTTATTGGACTAAATTGATGGACTATACGTATATATATATATATATATATATTTATATAAATAGTATGATTTATATAATAGTCACAACGTATAAGTCTCGTGGATTAGAAATGCGGATAAATATAATGTCGTCTTTGTTTAGGTGTTGATTTTGGGAATTTGTAGACAACTTGTGTTGTCTGGTTTATACCAAAAACAGAGGAAACTCTGCCGAAATTTTTATAAATCCGAAGCGCGACAAGTGTGACATTATTGTTCGTTCTTATAAATAACTTTCCAAACGTTTGACAAGTGTAGTCATATACAAAATCACGACGTTATGACAAATATTATTTGTAATAATAATAGTCAATTCCGAGAAATATTTCAAACAAATATATAGTCTTTTGTTACCAAGCGTCAAGTATGACGAGTTTTTAAAGGTTACTTGGTAACTAAAATATGTTTGTTGTTCGGATTAAAAGATGTATAAACGTTCGGTTTTATTTGGAAAATCTCTTTATAAAAAGCAAAGTCTTAAGATTTGTAAGATACTCGGATTCGGGAAAAGAAATAACAAACGTTATTGAGAGGATTTTAATAACTATATTATATTTCGGCAAGGTATATTTCCCGAAAATAACTATACAAGACGATTACATTTATCCGATTTACGAGACAAGCTATTACTCGGGATGAGTTATACGTTTCGTGGTGTTAGTCCAACATGGTTTACACACGAATAGTAACAGGTGCGCGACTTGGGTACTATGTCGTATGTGAACTCATGAAATATGATATGTCACGATCGGTTCGTCGAGTTAAAACACTTAAAGACTCGGGTTAGTACACACGAGTCAAGATAGTTGAATAAACTATCTTTTAACCGGAAAATTTAGCTAGGTTTATATATGATAGACTTTAAGGTGTCCCTTATTGGTAATTAGGGCACGAGGAAGTCGGTCAAAGCTTTGGATTTTATTTGCTAGCTAAGCATGGAAATTAAGGTGAGTTTCACGGCCCCATTTTACTGTTTTAACTGGGGGAAAGATATGTTTGTCAAAAGTTATCACATATTGAAATGTTTTCAAAGGTTAAAATGTGGTAAGTGGCATGATGAGTACTTGAGTTTTTGGTCGCCACTCGGGGTTGGGTCCTCGCTACTGTAACCATTAATTCAGGTAAATGAAACTGAAGGAATATTTGGATAGTACTATTGGTGCCTGACAAGGCCCACCCCTAATCGATAGCGTCGATTATGCATCGGCGTATGCCTGGGGTGCACGTATTCTGAACTTAAGTCGTTGGGTTCCGAGAAACGACTTGGAGCGGGGCATATTTATTAGTCTTGGTTTGGTTATGGGACTCAGGGGATTGCTCATCATCATAATTTGTAGGAGCTAGCTACTCCATACAAAGGCCACAAAATGTGCTGGATTTGCACAGGATATAAAAATGTGCTGGATTTGCACAGGATATAAAAATGTGCTGGATTTGCACAGGATGTAAAAATGTGCTGGATTTGCACAGGATGTAAAAATGTCGTATTTACGAAACTAAAACCTGTGAACTCACCAATATTTTATATATTGACGTCTTTTTAAACATATCTTTCAGGTAACTAAGTGCTGAACAGGTATGCGGCTAGTACGGTGGAATTTGGGATGTCGGACAATGGTTGGGGGTTTCATCTATTGTTACTTTCGGGTTGGGACATAAACGGAAACACCCCACTTTAAAACTTAATGTTTGTGGTTTTAAGTAATGTTTGAAACCAGGTACTCCTTCCCGACATCTTAATATAATGATCTTTTCTAATTAAATATAGTTTGTGTTAATCTTGACTTTGATATGCTTTCGAGCGTCGCGCCACGTGTTTCCGCCATTGGCGTGGTGTGACAGCTATCATTTATGAATATTCAAAATCAAAATCATAACCCAAATCCAAATCATTCAAATAAACCAAATCCAAATCATTCAAATAACCAAAATCCAAATCATTCAAATAAACCAAATCTAAATCATTCAAATAACCCAAATCCAAATCATTCAAATAACAAAAATCCAAACATTCAAATAACCTAAGTTGTAAACCTAGCCTCGATCTTCATCATCCTAACGAGTATTGCATCTTTCTCCACTTTATCTTTTTTCCATTTGAGCCCTCATCTCTCCTATGATTCCATTGATCCTTTCTTTATCTTCTTCCTTTTCCTTAACGAGGTTCTTGATAACCTCGTTTAGCTTCTCAATCTACAAAACAACCAATGCTATTAGCCAACGTTTACACTAAGATTTAGGAAACTTTTACTTATTTGGCCCAAATGACTCGTTTAACA
Organism: Ambrosia trifida; assembly: GCA_028751855.1. NCBI lineage: Eukaryota > Viridiplantae > Streptophyta > Magnoliopsida > Asterales > Asteraceae > Ambrosia > Ambrosia trifida. Next base: position 9,476,112 of record CM054123.1, on the reverse strand, counting down.
CAATAGGATTTAGTTCAGTCAGTTTCCTATTCTTAGCATCGTAATGTTGTTAGCCAACTCTAAAATCTATACACAATACTACAACTGCTAGTTCAAATTTGTTCAATTTAGTATCATCAACCACAAATGCACATCATCACTACACATAAACAAACCACTCATCAATCGCCTAGTCTAGTACAGTAACGCTACAGTAGAACTAATAGCATATTAACAGAATAACTTCATCAAAAACTGCAAATCATTGTATATAAAAAAAACAGATAGACACATTCATCAACAGAAACACCAAAACTAAATGAGATCGTCAAGCAACCACTACAAATCTGTAACTATAGACACAAAAATTGTGATGTATTGTAAAATACATCTATTTCCAGTGTAAAGTTTGTACAGTTTTTGAGTCGTTTAGATAGTGTTTTTATTAGTTTTAGGCTTGTACCGGTCTATTTTATTTAGTATAGGTTTTATAAATTTTTATTAGTTTTGGGTCTTTTTTAGTATTTATCTATTTTATTTTTATTGTGTAGGTGTTCATTGACGTTGGAGCGTAAACGAGTAACTTTGATCAAGTCAAGAACACCCGAGTCTAGAGCACGATGTCATAATACTATATATATTGATAATAATAATAATAATAATAATAATAATAAGACAAATAACTATGTTTTGATTTGTGTTTTCTATGGTGTTTGGAACGTGTTTTGGATTTATGATTCAGTAAAGATTTTGATTTCTCTAGATCTGGTGTATGTGTGTATCTATTATTTTTTGATTGTCACTTATTCACTCCACTTGCACTTTTGTGAATGTCTTTCATGTATGAGTGCTAGTTAGGTTGCAGACTTTGTGTAGCAACTAGTTTATGGTCAATAGTCGCGAGGTTACCATAGGAGTGATATTTGGTGGTTAGAAGATTTTAGGTATTCTTCCAAGTTCAATAGCTGTGAGGTGAGGGCTTGTTGGTATGTCTAGGTTGTTAGATTGCTAGGTTAGAGGCTTTGTGAGAAGATCTACCTAGTTTCCCTTTCAACTCCTGCATATCAAGTTAGATCTAGGCTTCAATAATTACCCCTTGCACCTAGTTTAGTGAGGCTTTCGCGCTGTGAGGTAGATTGTCTAGCGGGTACTCGATCATAAGAGTTAGATAACCTGTGAGGGTTTGTACTCCAACCGGTGGTTTAACAGCACAAAAATATTCTAGGGTTTCCCCTTGAGAAGGGTCGAGGGTGTCTAGTTTATTCTTAATGTTTAGTATTTTAAGATCCCGGTTCCAAATCAGTTCCATAACCATAGAAGCTTATCAGGCATAGTTAGGAGTCTGGTCTAGGTAGTGTCTCGTCATCATCTGAATTCAGCTCAACTAAGTTCGTGTCTCTAGTTCAATTTAGTAAATTTTAGTTAACCTTTATTTTATTGCAGTTTATTTTTCAGTAAAACCCCCCTTTAAAATAATAAATTAATTAAATCAGTATTTAGGATAAGTAATCGAGTCTAGTTTTCGTTTTCCATTAGAGTCTCGTGGGTTCGATATCCGGACTTACTATAGCTATACTAGAGTCGATGGGTTCACTTGCCTGTCAGTAGTTTAGTTTTAGAGAGTCTAGAGTATTACTAGGTGTCTAGTTTTAGGTTTAATTTAGTTATTTTTATTAAACTACTTTTAGCACATCAAATTGTAACACCCCAACCGATGGCGAAAACATTGAGGTGTCACGTATGAATGATTGTTCAGTAGCTCATGGTAATACATATATTTAAATAATCATTTATTTCCTTACAATATTGAATTACATCAAAGTCTTGAATGAAATCTAATACATCAATCAAACAAACGAACTTAAAACTTCATATAACTCCTCATGCTAGCTTTAAACTTCAAGCATCAATATTTCCTGTTTAGTTTGGAAAAATGGGGGGGTCAACTAGAAGTTGGTGAGAATACATAAGCCAAGCCAAGCAATAAGTTTTAAAAGAATAAAAGTTTAGCAATTCATATGTCTAATGTAAGTTTAAGTCTACATGAATAAACAACAAGTATAGTATGCACATAATCAATCCCCCGACAAAGTTTAGGTCCATCCCGCATCCACGGTTCACCTTAATATAACGTTGGAACGATAACAATCACCCGCGCTCCCCATACAAGATGGTCAATGAATCTAGGTGGGGTTGTCAATCCAATAGATCTATCATTGTATACCGTCGGCTTGGCCACAGCTAATGATTATGTAAGTTGAAGTTTAAGTCTAATAGTCTTTGTCTAAGTCATGAGGCATTAAAGTTTACAACTAGACATGTATGTAGAATTGCTTAAGTATAAAGTTTCAAGTATAAAGAATTGCATAAACAAGGTTACGTAAACTCACCTTAGCAAAGTGTTAAGTCTTGTGAAATTGAATAAGTGTAGTCCAACGTTACCAAATATTACCCTAGGTTTAAGATAATAAATAAGTCTAAGTCATTATAGTCTACAAGTATTTCTAGGATTTTTAATGGGGATAAACGGTTGTTTTGAAAATAAATTGTGATTTTTATATGATTGTTTTGATATCAGTATAGTCTACAAATATCAAAGTAGTACAAAAGTATGGGTTCTTGAACAAATTTTATAAGGTTATTAAACTAAACCTCTTAAAATAATTTTGTAGAAGTTATACACTTTTCTTGGCATTTTTAATATTATATAGGAGTTTATAGATAAATCATAGATATATTTTATATAAAAAAATGTTTGGGACTGATGGCTTGGCCCAGGATCGAACCCGGGACCTTGCTGGCCACGTTTAACAGCACACACCAACCGGGCTACATGCCTTTTAGTGTCTTGTTTTGTTTCAAAAAGTATTTAAACCTTGTACCCAATGTGTCATCTTCCCCATTTCAAGCCTATATTCCATAGAATTCCATTTACATCAATTCCGAACTAGATCGAACCGAAAATATGGGGCTAGATTCGGAATAAAATAGTTAAGTAAAAGTATTAAAACAATTGAGACTTACGATTTGCCATACGATCCACCGGTCGAGTCAAACAAGAAGTCAAACCTTTCGGAATTGTCACGAATGAGAGAATACAGGGAGAATTTTGAGAGTGGGTATTTATTTTGCGGTACATTCTGAATCCAAAGGTGGTTTCAATTTATAATAGCGTCGCAGATTTGGAAGGTTTGGTTGATTGACTTGCGAATGGTTAGAACGCGTGAATACGCCTAATCAAGAGCTGTCCTTGCGTGTTTTATGGGTTGTTTTGACGCGGATACAAGTCGTCGATCATAATAGCTGATCAATTACAAGATGGTTTCCAAAAAAAAATGAGCTTAAATAGGCCGTAAAAATGGTGGTCAAAATTGGTGCGGTCGTTAATGTGTTGGTTGCTGTTTGTTGACTCAAGTCCCACACAAAGGAAAAATATAAACTTTTGTCGTTGTGGTATTAGTTTGTGCTAATGGTTTACAAAAGGACAAAAATGCTATACCAAGTTATCCATGTTTTTTTTTTTTTTTTACGTGGACAAAAAAAAATATTATGATTATTACTAAAAAAATATATGTTTTTAATAATGTATACATAACCAGGTATTTACCTAAGATAAATTCTTATTTAATCAAAGACTATTTATAAGATTTAGTTTTATTGTTATTTTTAGATTTTTATGTATGTATAACTTAAATATTACATTTCAAATTTATTAAACACCTCAAAATGATAAGGTAATATATATTGACGACGGGTTATGAGTAAATACAGATAAAATAAAACGAATAGAGACAAAATTTGGATTTTTTTTACTGAGGTTACAATAAATGTAAAAATAAAATCATGTGATGTTACAGTCTCCCCTATTTTTGGGAACTTCGTCCCGAAGTTACTAAACACACAGGATTGATGGTGATTGGGTAGAAATTAAGACACTTGTGGTTTGGAAAAATTTGGGTTAAGGCACGACATGAATTTATAAGTAATAGAATACTCTGTTTCGAATAATTTGGATAAGAGGTTTGATATGTGTGAGTGTTAAGGTTTGGATTAGATTCGTCTGAAATAGCAAGGAAAATACGAATCTAGCAAAACACTAAACTTAAGTTTTAGGAATTCTAAAAGAAATGCGTGAGTTGATTGACTATAGAAAGACTAAATGAACTACTAGGTAACTAGCATTTATAATTGATTAGCTACCGAAAAACCTTGATAGAATTTCACACCACCTTAAAGTACCTATAAATTCATGATTGCGTTCCGGACCGCAATCATCAATTTACCTTACATTAGGGTTTTGTGTCCTTCTATGACTCTAAACACACATGTAAAATAATACAAATAACCTTGTGATTGAATCTTATGCAATGTATGAGTCCAACTGTTGAGCAGGAAAAAGACCTCCACCAATTAGTGAGTAGGAACCTCTACCGATTGTTGAACAGGTACGATAGCCTCTACCAGTCGTTGAGCAGGTTGTTAGGGCCTGTACCGACTGTTGAGCAGGCATGATGACCTCTACCAATCGTTGAGTAGGTTGTTTGGTACTCTACTAACTGTTGAGCAAGTACTTCATCCTCTACCAGTTGTTTGATTAAGTGTAACAATATCACATAAGTTGTAATTGATAATACATACATGTAAGTAAGTTTGTAAATGCATCAAGTATCAAGTATAGGCTAGAGTTGCCCTAGTAAAGGTTAATGACTCTAGGTGTGTTTATAGCAAGTAGTTTATATTCCATGCTTTTAAGTATCATAAATAATCAAATGCTCATGTAGATAAACAAATCCTCATGTATAACGGACAATCAAGTGTTTGATAGTTTGGCTGTCATAGGGATCAAGTTCATGTAAAGAATATGAATTTAGTTCTTGAGAGGATGATGAGGAACTCAAAGTATCATCAAGTTATGAAAGATGGTGATCGTGACGGTAGTTGATAAAAGGTTTATTTTATAGGTTCTCAAAGTGGCACAAATGAGGAGATTTTGTAGTAGTGTAGATCATAAGGTTAGAATCAAGTGTATGGGAAAACATGATTGTGGCATATGCCAAATATTGTAAATTTTTGAACAAGTTGAAAATAAGTAAGTGTCGATGGAGAATTTAGAGGCTAAATATTGTTCCCATGGATGGGAGGATTTTATTTTCAAAATTGGTTTCGTACTTAAAAGCAAAAGTCATTAAATAGTATAAACTAAGTGAGCTTTTATTAAAATATTCCAGTTAGTTGGAGATTTTAAACACGACATTAGGTTTTGAAGATCAAGGTTCTATTAATAGATTAAAGCATTATGTAGAAAATCGTTTGTTACGCCTAAACAATTGAATTTAGGTTTGAGAACATCTTTTGACAAACATATATATTTTGTAAAATTTCTAGGTAGTGCAAATTCAACAAAATTCAGAAATCTTTAGTGTTGTGCTAAGGTATGCTCAAGTCATGAGGTTACAGTTTTAAAAATATGTAACATGTTGAAAAAGGAAATAATATGATGTGGTATGGTGTTGGAAATAATCAAACATGTGGCTAAGATGGTAAGATGAAGTGTGATTGTGAAATCTATATATAATTATGAAATGGAATTGATTTAAGCTGTAAAATTTAGAGATTTTAAAGCTTAGATTTAAGGAAGGTGAGTGTAATCATTTATTCATAAATTAAAACGAATAAACGAAAACGTTGACTTATCAAAGCCTCTAGATTCTAATAATATAGTGAAGACATGCTTTAGCCTATAAGTGAACACTCATCCCGAGAATTCCCAGGTAGGCATCCGGGTCCCTCGTCTGATTGGGATTTATGTGCAATGCCAATCCTAGACAGAAAACTCAGAATACAGGCGTTTACCCTTCCAGATTGCATGTGTTCGTTATCAGAATATAGAGCTTCGACGAGATTTACAAGGCAGTTCAGGTTAGGACCTGAGAATTTTGTCCTATTAGTCTAAGGGTGGATCCAGTGATGGAGAACAATCTTTTTGTAGGAGCTAGAGTAGGGATAGGAAGTAGGATGGAGATAGAGAATAGAAACAAGTAGGGTTGCAGGTAAAAGGAGCAAGTACTGGTTGAAATCCTATGGTTATAGACTAGATTATTTTTCTAATAACCTAATTCCCTATAACCATGGCTCTGATACCAATCTGAAACACCCCAACCGATGGCAAAAACATCGAGGTGTCACGTATGAATGATTGTTCAGTAGCTCATGGTAATACATATATTTAAATAATCCTTTATTTCCTTACAATATTGAATTACATCAAAGTCTTGAATGAAATCTAATACATCAATCAAACAAACGAACTTAAAACTTCAGATAACTCCTCATGCTAGCTTTAAACTTCAAGCATCAATATTTCCTGTTTAGTTTGGAAAAATGGGGGGGTCAACTAGAAGTTGGTGAGAATACATAAGCCAAGCCAAGCAATAAGTTTTAAAAGAATAAAAGTTTAGCAATTCATATGTCTAATGTAAGTTTAAGTCTACATGAATAAACAACAAGTATAGTATGCACATAATCAATCCCCCGACAAAGTTTAGGTCCATCCCGCATCCACGGTTCACCTTAATATAACGTTGGAACGATAACAATCACCCGCGCTCCCCATACAAGATGGTCAACGAATCTAGGTGGGGTTGTCAATCCAATAGATCTATCATTGTATACCGTCGGCTTGGCCACAGCTAATGATTATGTAAGTTGAAGTTTAAGTCTAATAGTCTTTGTCTAAGTCATGAGGCATTAAAGTTTACAACTAGACATGTATGTAGAATTGCTTAAGTATAAAGTTTCAAGTATAAAGAATTGCATAAACAAGGTTACGTAAACTCACCTTAGCAAAGTGTTAAGTCTTGTGAAATAGAATAAGTGTAGTCCAACGTTGCCAAATATTACCCTAGGTTTAAGATAATAAATAAGTCTAAGTCATTATAGTCTACAAGTATTTCTAGGATTTTTAATGGGGATAAACGGTTGCTTTGAAAATAAATTGTGATTTTTATATGATTGTTTTGATATCAGTATAGTCTACAAATATCAAAGTAGTACAAAAGTATGGGTTCTTGAACAAATTTTATAAGGTTATTAAACTAAACCTCTTAAAATAATTTTGTAGAAGTTATACACTTTTCTTGGCATTTTTAATATTATATAGGAGTTTATAGATAAATCATAGATATATTTTATATAAAAAAATGTTTGGGACTGATGGCTTGGCCCAGGATCGAACCCGGGACCTTGCTGGCCACGTTTAACAGCACACACCAACCGGGCTACATGCCTTTTAGTGTCTTGTTTTGTTTCAAAAAGTATTTAAACCTTGTACCCAATGTGTCATCTTCCCCATTTCAAGCCTATATTCCCTAGAATTCCATTTACATCAATTCCGAACTAGATCGAACCGAAAATATGGGGCTAGATTCAGAATAAAACAGTTAAGTAAAAGTATTAAAACAATTGAGACTTACGATTTGCCAAACGATCCACCGGTCGAGTCAAACAAGAAGTCAAACCTTTCGGAATTGTCACGAAAGAGAGAATACAGGGAAAATTTTGAGAGTGGGGATTTATTTTGCGGTACATTCTGAATCCAAAGGTGGTTTCGTTTTATAATAGCGTCGCAGATTTGGAAGGTTTGGTTGATTGACTTGCGAATGGTTAGAACGCGTGAATACGCCTAATCAAGAGTTGTCCTTGCGTGTTTTATGGGTTGTTTTGACGCGGATACAAGTCGTCGATCATAAAAGCTGATCAATTACAAGATGTTTAAAAAAAATGTGCTTAATTAGGCCGTAAAAATGGTGGTCAAAATTGGTGCGGTCGTTAATGTGTTGGTTATTGTTTACACAAAGGAAAAATATAAACTTTTGTCGTTGTGGTATTAGTTTGTGCTAATGGTTTACAGATTATTACTAAAAAAATATATGTTTTTAATAATGTATACATAACTAGGTCTTTACCTAAGATAAATTCTTATTTAATCAAAGACTATTTATAAGATTTAGTTTTTTTGTTATTTTTAGATTTTTATGTATGTATAACTTAAAGATTACAATTCAAATTTATTAAACACCTCAAAATGATAAGGTAATATATATTGACGACGGGTTATGAGTAAATACGGATAAAATAAAACGAATAGAGACGAAATTTGGATTTTTTTACTGAAGTTACAATAAATGTAAAAATAAAATCATGTGATGTTACAAAAATCATCTCTTAAGTAGAGGTTGACAAATCTGTAACACAAGTCGCAACAATTTGCGCCTAGGCGCACCTCATGTGCACTTCTTAAAACCAAGTTTGTATTCGATAACAAACCTCGTCTCAAGTAAATATACTAACAACAACGAAACATGACCATAAGTCAAAATCCTCTTTAGATAAGCCTAAGTTCACCAGCTCATAGTAGAGTTTCTAAGTTCACCAGCTCATGACCATGGCAACAATGACAGTTTATTATTATTATTATTATTATTATTATTATTATTATTATTATTATTATTATTATTATTATTATTATTATTCAATGTAACACCCCAACCGATGGCGGAAACATCGGAATGTCACGTATTGATGATTGTTCAGTAGCTCATGGTAAATAATAAATTTCAATAATTGATTTAAATAAATTACATACAATTGTTCTAGAAGAATTTGTACATCAAAATGAAAAATACTAGATACACATCTTCAAGCATTAACTCAAATCTTCAAGCAAACTATAACCTGAAACATGTTAAGTTTGAAAATATTTTGGGTCAACAAAATTTGGTGAGATTTACATAGGTTTGAATATTGAATAAAAAGTTGTACAATTCGAGTGCCATGGCTAGTCTAGTCCATACGTGAAAACAAAACTATCAGGTAAATCGAGTGCATAATCAACCCTTGTGATTATAATATTGTGGTCCATCCCATACGCATATGGTTCACTCGATTTTGTTATGTGTTCGATAACAATAACCCACGCTACCTATGTAGGAGGTACACGTATCCGGGTGGGGTTGTCAGTCCAATAGATCTATCATTGTATATCGTCGGCTGATCAATGTTAATGTTAATGATTATACTAGAATAATTGTGCTTACCCTAGTAATGTTTAAGACATAATGCAACATAGAATAACACATAGACACTTATGATTGAATTGTAAATTGTTGTTGTAACATGTTTCACCCTAAAATAGTGAAAAGGAAAATGGGGCTATGTAAACTCACCTGATGTGCATTATGAAAGAATAGCAAACAATGTCTGAAGCTGGATTAATTGAATCTCTTGTGTCCTATTACAAGTAAAGGATGTCCTTAATTCTAATGCAAACAAACTTATTTTGTTTCTTGGTTGTAAAGATAGTTGATCCAACTACATAGACTCGTATTGTAAACAATACGTATCTTAATGTGTGTATGACATAACGAACCGACAATAACTTGGTTTGGAATCACGAAAGTATCATTAGTTTATTTAAAATAAATACTTTTATATAGTATTCAAAGTCGTGTCTTGAAATTATTGCTAAAGAAACATTTTGGATAATATTTGAGTAACTCGACTTGAATGTTAACTCGTTTCGTAGTTTGGATATTGTGTGTGTACGTATATTATGATGAAGTAATGTTTGGATAGAACCTATTAGTAAAATGTAGCTTTATTTACACGAAACTATCTAAGCATCATATATGTTTCTTATATTTTATAAAAATTTGGGCAGAGTCTCCTCTGTTTTTGTAAGAACCCATACAACTCAAGTTATCTATATTTTCTCAAAACATCACATGTACAAATACACGACACAACTAACTAATCCTTTATGTACGACGAACGTCCAATTTAGTAAAACTATAATAAAGATAAGTATAAATTTCAATGAGTTATACGTATACGTATTATAGTTTGGCGTTTTATTATTTTCGCAACAATAAGTATATTCATAAATTAGCCATTCTTCTGCTCGTTCAAGTAAAAAAAATAATAAATAAATAAATAATTTCCGTTGCAAGTCGGTTCAGTTCGTTACAGACTTAGAATATATATATATATATATATATATATATATATATATATATATATATATATAAAACGCAAGGTAAGTAAAACAAAGATATGGCGCGCGTTATACCTTCCGACAAATAAGCTTGTGAACCGACACGTACGCGTCTCGAACTGTGGGTTGACCAGTTTGACTGTTGACCAATGTTGACCGGGTTTGACCTGGTCAACCAGTGTTGACTGAGAATAAAATGGACAAGAAAACAAGGCCCAACATGAATCTGAACAATACTACTCGAACCCAACTTCCAGTCGAGGCCATCACAACTAGGCGCCACCTTAACCGAACCAGCCTCCACCCTAATCAGACCAATATTATAACTGACCATACACATTGTTGACTCAAAACCGCTCGACCGGAACACTATTCCCATCGTTGCACCAACACCATAACTACGAACGGAAGCTTCAAAGGGTGGCTCGGATGATGGTTGCTGGTGGCTAAGTGGTGCTCGACGGCGGCGCAAACAGATCAATTCTGGTCTGATTTGATGCCATTGTTTGTGGGAAAGCAACCAGATTGTGCCGAAAAAGAGTATGGTGCACATTATTTTTCGTGATTTCGATTTGAACGTGCCCGTTTGAAAGTTTATTATATTCATATATATGGGTTGAATTTTTTTGTCAATTAACCATTCATTGGCCAATTAAAATGCTTAGAAACAATTATGGGAATACTAGAGCCAATCCAGCCTTGATAATAGGGTCTATTGTTGGAAAACAACTCAAAATTTGTGGTTGATTGTTGATGTCGGTGATGGGTTTCACAAAAAAAAATGAAAGCAACTTAACGTTGTCGTGTGTTTGTTATAAAATTAAAGGTATATGTTTTGTAATTAAAATTAAAGGTTTATGATTCTAAATAGTTAGGATAGAATTCAACGACGATAGGTTACGAATAAAATAAAGAAAGCGGAACAAAAAAAAATGAACTCAAAACTTTTATTAATTTTGTGAAAAACACGCGATGTTACAGTCTCCCCTACTTTTAGGAACTTCGTCCTGAAGTTATTGTTGGAGAGGGTATTGGGAGTAGGTGAGGTACATGGTACAAGCTAAGGTGTCTATGGTAACAGTTTGTAAGTAACATGATCAAGGTTTTGAGCGATATTGGTCTGAGATAAGGGTCCTATGGAGCACTAAACTGTAATTTTCAAGAATGCACAAGATGATCATGAAGGTTAAATGGACTGCCAAATGGGATTTGTTAATGATCTGTTCCCCAGTCTTATTTTCGTTGTATCATTAGTGTTTATATATAGGGTGTACCGCAGCTAACCCATTACACCTCTGATACTTCGAAAACATACGGGGTATCTACCAAAACCTTAATAGAATTTCACACTACCTTAATGTAACTGTAAATTCATGATTACGTTCCGGACCGCAATCATTAATTTACCTTACATTAGGGTTTTATGTCCTTCTATAACACTAACTCAGAATATTTAAGAAATAAGGGGGTATGTGTTATGACAAGGTTGTAAGTACATGGTATGGTTAGGACCTTCCCCTTTTGTGTTCGCCTTTTTGTTAACCCACCAAGTACTATTGGGATCACAGGACAAAAGATACACTAATCGATAGAATTTCATAGCTCTCTCGAGTTTAAAAGAATGCTTCAACCCGAGATGTTGAATAGAATACTTCAACATAAGTACCAAAAATGTTTCGAGTTAAAAAGAATACTTTAACTCAAGATGTTGAAAAGAATACTTCAACATAAATACCAACAATGTTTCGAATTAAAAAGAATACTTTAACTCATGATGTTGAAAAGAATACTTCAACATAAATACCAACAATGCTTCGAGTTAAAAAGAATACTTTAACTCATGATGTTGAAAAGAATACTTCAACATAAATACCAAAAATGTTTCGAGTTAAAAAGAATACTTTAGCTCAGGATGTTGAAAAGAATACTTCAACATAAATACCAACAATGTTTCGAGTTAAAAAGAATACTTTAGCTCATGATGTTGAAAAGAATACTTCAACATAAATACCAACAATGCTTCGAGTTAAAAAGAATACTTTAACTCATGATGTTGAAAAGAATACTTCAACATAAATACCAACAATGCTTCGAGTTAAAAAGAATACTTTAACTCGTGATGTTGAAAAGAATACTTCAACATAAATACCAACAATGTTTCGAGTTAAAAAGAATACTTTAACTCATGATGTTGAAAAGAATACATCAACATAAATACCAACAATGCTTCGAGTTAAAAAGAATACTTTAACTCATGATGTTGAAAAGAATACTTCAACATAAATACCAACAATGTTTCGAGTTAAAAAGAATACTTTAACTCATGATGTTGAAAAGAATACTTCAACATCAAACCAACAATGTTTCGCGTTAAAAATAATACTTTAACTCATGATGTTGAAAAGAATACTTCAACATGAATCCGACTAGTTTGTAAGGGAATATCGATTGGTGTATCTGATGTCCATAGATTGAGATAGAGTGAAGTTTTTTATTTGACGATACTCTTTAGAAAAATGCAGGGGAGAGGCCTTTTTTTTGGATAACGACAAGGAAACACAGAAAGTGATGAGGTTATGAAGTATAGGTATTTATTTGTTAAGATTTTGAGCATGTAATTGGAAAAAGTTAAGGCTGTGTGAAATAATTTATCACTAAAAGATGAAATGTGTTGGTAAAATAAGGTGAATGATCATGAAATTCAAACTGATGGGTGAAATAAGTAGGCAAGAAAATGAATCTCTATCAAAAGGATTATAAGATTCAAAGCTTAGATAAAGCAAAAGTGAGAGAGATTGAAACAAAATATTGTGAGGATAGATGAAACACATTGAGTAAGTAAATAATTGATTATCTCCATTGGTTTATAAAACCCAATGAAAACTTTGACTAATCAAAGTAATTCAAACACACTAATGGTCAAGAGAGACGTGCTTTAGCCTATAAGTGAACACTTATCCCGGGAATTTGTGACACCCGGCAAATTCTGGTTAACAACGTTGTCTAGATGAAAGTCTACCTTAGCGAGTCACGCGTATATTGTACTTAACTGGGTTAGTTAAGTCGGGTTATGGTTCGGGAACTATCGGTTTAGTCTAGAAGATCATTGGATGTTGGTCTAGAGGTTCATTAGATGTCAGTCCTTAACCAAGTGTACAAACGGTGACGATTTGTAGGATCGTCAGGGCATACGGAACATACAAGTCTCGAGTCCCGGGAACTGGTGAACGAGTGTGAATATGTGTTAACATATGTTAAAACGGGGTTTAACGCGCAAAACACACGAAACCAGCCCCTATAGGCGATTAGGGAGGCCTAATCGCCTATAAGGGAGGCGAGTAGGCCCTTTAGGGGCGAGTAGGGGACCAATTGCATGACTGTTCATGCGATTAGGCCACAATTGCATGAACTTACATGCGATTAGGCTTCCTAATCGCGTGTAAAGGCTGCACAATCGCTAGTTACGGGCTGGACGACTAAAAACGACTATAAATACCATACTTGACCTCCTAAACTTCATTATACAAACCCTAGTCGTCCCATAACCCGCCCCAACACACACACAACCTCTGGAACGCGATTTTTGATCAAAACACAAGGTTTCAAGCTTAATCCATCATTCTTTTACAAATCTAAGGTTTGGTTTCCATCCATGCAATCTTATAAACGTTTTTATACAATCCCTAATAGTCCAGACCTGTTCTAAAACGGAAAAGCTTTCTGAAAATCGTTAATAAGTGTTGTTAATCGGATTTTAACTAGTATGCATGTGTTATGTGTGTTTATGATTAGAAAGCTAGGGTTTTTATGATTCAAGATGAAGGATTAACATGTTATTAGGTTAATTCAGAATACTAATGATATTATGATGATAAAATCTGAGAATTGATTATTAGGGTTATAGTTATGCATGTTAATGTGGTGTTTCATGCTATGTGTATGGCGTTTGGATTACATGGTTGCATGCAAGACTGATAATACGAGGTTAAAGGAAGGATTTTGGGTTAAACATGTTTAGAATAGTTGTTGGGATGATATTGGGTGGTTACACACGTTCTGGATCTGATTTGGAGCGTTAAACGCGCGAAAAACCGGAACAACAAGGTTACAGGCGATTAGCAATCCTAATCGCCTATATTAGAGGCGATTAGGAGGCCAATCGCCTATGTTTCATGCGATTAGGGCCTAATTGCTAGTTGATACATGCGATTAGCCCTAATTGCTAGTAGATACATGTGGTATAGCCCTAAATGCTAGTAGTTACATGCAATCAGCCCTAAATGCTAGTAGTTACATGCAATTAGCCCTAAATGCTAGTAGTTACATGCGATTAGCCTTCCTAAATGCCAGTTGACCAACCTAAATGCTAGTTGACTTTTCCTAATCGCGTGTACTGCTGCTGTAAGTATAAATTAGCATTCCGAGACCCGATTTGACATGTAGGAACATGCTAGGAACCCCGTAGCATATCTAATAACTTGGTAACATATGTTTGGATGTAATTCGGTGATACGTGAGCTATGTGCTATAACTTGTTGTGCGTTAACGTATGTTAAGTGTGATTGCATGATTGCATGATTGAGAGCGTAAACATAACACGGGAAGTCTCGGGTCACCAATGGGATGTTGAGTCTTGTACTTTGGGTCAGTTAAACAGTCACGGTGTTTTCAAACGAACTTGGTTATGGTCTGGACATCTAGGGACTAACTAACCTGCGGGTTATTAGTCTAAGTACTTGTAACTGTCATATGTTAGGTCGCCGCTTTACGGGACTAGCATAGCAGCTGAGTTTACTCGTGTTAAGGAGTAACGCAACTTAAGGTGAGTTTACGGCCCCTCTTTTAAACTGGTTTCACATTTTCGGGGGAGAAAACATGTGTTAAAACGATTATTTGGTAACTACTGTCATACTATGGGTTTCTATTGTGTACTACACGATCGTTGGAAGTCCCGGGGGGAACCATGAATGTGCGGGTTTGCACAACGGGGAAATGTGAATAGCGCTATTGGGAGTGACCAACCCCGCTCGTCGACTTGGAGGGTCGGCGGGTGCATATTGTCTCAAACAGGAACAACAGGGTTACTACATCGGGCACACATTTGGTTTGCGAGTTAGTAATGGTTTTCCAATCGTGGTAGTAACAAAACATACGCCTAGCTAGCGTACACTGGTTTTCGATTTGTTATAGTATGGACAGGTGGACTTACTACTTGGATTACAAAACCTGTAAACTCACCAGCATTTTTGTGCTGACGTAAACTTTTACATGTTTTCTCAGGTCGCTAAGGTAGCACTACTGGACTAGGGCGCACGCGTCTGCACGGCGTCTAGTTAGAGTCGCATGGTTTCATATGTTGAACATTTGGTTTACTTTTGAGATACTGTTTTGAATAAGCTTCCGCAGTAAACGGGGATTTTAAACTATGTTTTGAAATTGCATTATATTCATTTAGACTTGTTTATTGTGATCGTTGGTTTGGATCCTGGTTTGTCATGCGCCTCGCGGTAAAACTCCGCATGTGGATTTTGAGGGTGTGACAGATTGGTATCAGAGCCAATGGTTATAGTGAACTAGGACTGCATGTAGAGTCTAGTCTATAGCCGAGTCGCACACACTAGACGATCACATGGTACTAAACATTATGGTGGTTTACGTATGGTCTTGTCGGGGTGTCTCTAAATCATTTGGTCTTTCTACGTTACATCATCCGTTCTATCTTAGGTCGGGTTACTTACTTTCTAGGCAGTGTAGTATATTGGAGTGAATCGTGTACTCTTGAGATTTGTCCAAGGCTCGGACTTCTCCCTTTCGTACTCCAATAGAAACACTTGCCATAAACTACCGTAGTATTACGGTGTATAGCTAGGAGTCTATGTTCGGTGATTTGAACTTTGAACTAGGAGAACACTTGGAGGACCATGTAGAGCAGTTTATCATTTTGGGTGCACACAAAATCATAAACCGAAATGCATGGAAGCCGTGGTGAGCTCTGGGTTTGAAGGGATAGTCCTGGATTGGATCTAGCTTTGATCTTGTAAACATTAGTGGTTATCTTTAGCTGCGAAACTAAATTTTCTCGTTCTTTCTGCCAGAATCATGTCTGGAGTACGAGGAGGACGTGGAGGTGGTCGCAATGGTGGACGTGGTGGTGGTCGCGGTGGTGCTGGTGGTCGTGGAGGTATTAACCTATCGCAGGATGATCTGAACAACTTGCTCCAAGCTGCCTTCCAGTTAGGGCACAACGGTGGTGGTAAGTTGATTTATCCATTTTCTTTGTCTCATTAGTGAACCTTGTTTACATTCGTCGTGTCTCCTCACGCATTTCATTTCAGGTGATCCTGTTAACCCACCCCCACCTATGTGTACCTACAAGATGTTTCGGGACTGTAAGCCCCATGAGTTCTCTGGCACTGAGGGTGCGGTGAGCTTACTCAGGTGGCTGGAGAAAGTGGAGTCAGTGTTTCTGATGTGTAACTGTCTCCCAGAGGATCGAGTTAAGTATGCTGCTGCGTTATTCTAGGATGTTGCTTTGACCTGGTGGAATAATATCACCCAGAATATGGGTATTGGGGAGGCATATGCTATGCCTTGGGAAAACTTTGTTCAACTGTTGAAGCGAGAGTACTGTCCGAGGGAAGAGGTACAGAAGTTAGAGCACGAGGTGTGGAACCTCAAGATGTCTGGGTCTGAAATTGAAAAGTATACTGTGAGGCGTAACGAGTTGGCAGTGCTGTGTCCCGATCTGCATGTGCCAGAATACAGGAGGATTGAGCATTATGTCTCGGGGTTAGTGCCAGAAATCGCAGGGTTGGTAGCTGCTGGAAATCATCCTACATACTCAGAGGTGGTCCGATCGGCTCATAGGATGACGAACTTAAAGGTGAATGAGGGTATTTTGCCTGCTAAGGGTTCGACTGTCAAGGCCCCGGAGAACAACAAGCGCAAGTGGGATAATGAAGGGAAAGGATCTGGGCCAGCACAGCAGGGTAAGAGGTTTGATAATGGGGGTTCTTCTTCTTCGGGTAACAAACAGGGTGGTTATGCGGGGAAACTGCCTAAATGTAACAAGTGTGGACGTCATCATCAAGGGAACTGCGACAGTAACCGTTGTCATCGCTGCCAGCGAATTGGGCATTTTGCTAAAGATTGTCGGGTTACACTTCCATCGACCCAGGCCCCGACTACTAACTCAGCTCCTACTACTCAAGGGACTACGGGAAGACAAGGATGTTACAACTGTGGTGAGACTGGGCATTACAAGAAGGATTGCCCAAAACTGAAGCAGGGTGGCAACAACGGTAATGGGAACAACGGGGGCGGCGGCAGAAATGCACGTGCCTTCGTCATTGGAGCCGCTGAGGCTAGAGAGGATCCTGACACAGTTACCGGTACGTTCCTTCTCAATAATCGTTCTGTTAGTGTGTTATTTGATTCTGGTGCCGACAAGAGTTTTGTATCCATGGAGATTAGTCGACTGCTAGATGTAGTACCCGTACCATTAGAGACTAAGTATATTATTGAGTTGGCTGACGGTGAAAAGATTGAGGCTACTAGTATCCTTCGGGGGTGTCAATTAGAGTTGTCGGGTTTATCGTTCCCCATCGACCTTATGCCGGTACCTTTGGGTAGTTTCGACGTGGTGGTAGGTATGGATTGGTTGTCTTTGTATCGCGCGGAGATTGTCTGTTACGACAAGGTTATTCGGATTCCTCTCTCTGATGGAGAATTCCTTTCTGTGTACGGTATCAAGGGTGGTGTTCCACTAAACATCATCTCTAGCATGAAAGCCCTTAAGTGTCTTCGAAAGGGTTATCCAGCCGTTTTGGCACTTTTATCTGTTTCCTCTGGTGATGAGAAGAAGATCGGCGATATTCCAGTTGTACGCGAGTTTCCTGATGTTTTTCCCGATGATTTATCTGGTCTTCCTCCCCATCGTCAAGTCGAGTTCGGTATTGATCTTGTACCAGGGGCTGCTCTTATTGCTCGGGCCCCCTACCGTCTTGCACCTCCCGAGATGCAGGAATTGTCTAGTCAGTTACAGGAACTCTTGGACTAGGGTTTCATCAGACCAAGTTCTTCCCCTTGGGGAGCCCCGATTCTATTCGTCAAGAAGAAGGATGGAAGTTTCCGATTGTGTGTGGACTACAGAGAACTGAACAAATTGACCGTCAAGAACCGTTATCCTCTTCCACGTATTGATGATCTATTCGACCAGCTCCAGGGTTCTAGTTACTATTCCAAGATTGACTTGAGGTCCGGTTATCACCAGTTGCGGGTAAGGGAAGCTGACGTTGCAAAGACTGCTTTTCGTACACGTTATGGCCATTTCGAATTCTTGGTCATGCCTTTCGGTCTTACAAACGCACCGGCGGTTTTCATGGATTTGATGAACCGCGTTTGCAAACCATATCTTGACAAGTTCGTCATCGTGTTTATTGATGACATCCTGATTTACTCTAAGAACAAGACCGAACATGAGGAACATCTGCGGTTAGTTTTGGAACTCTTGCGACGGGAACAACTTTACGCCAAGTTCTCAAAGTGTGACTTTTGGTTACGCGAAGTTCAGTTCCTAGGACATGTGGTTAATGAACTAGGGATTCATGTCGATCCAGCTAAGATCGAAGCGATCAAGGACTTGGGAGCACCAAAGACGCCAACTGAGGTGCGACAATTCCTAGGCCTTGCGGGCTACTATCGTCGTTTCATTCAGGGGTTCTCGAAGATCGCTCAACCCCTCACCACTCTTACGCAGAAGGATAGGAAATTCGACTGGGGTGAACCACAAGAGTCGGCATTTCAAGAACTGAAGTCTAAACTTTGTTCTGCTCCTATTTTGTCCTTACCTGAAGGCCCTGATGATTTCGTTGTTTACTGTGATGCTTCTATTCATGGTCTCGGTTGCGTGTTGATGCAACGCGAGAAGGTGATTGCATATGCTTCTCGTCAACTCAAGGTGCACGAGAAGAACTACACCACCCATGACTTGGAGTTGGGTGCCGTGGTATTCGCGTTGAAAATTTGGAGACATTACTTGTACGGTACCAAATGCACCATCTACACCGATCACAAGAGTCTCCAACATATTTTCGACCAACAACATTTGAACATACGGCAGCGTCGTTGGATTGAACTCCTGAACGACTATGATTGTGCCATTAAGTACCATCCTGGCAAGGCGAATGTTGTAGCAGACGCCTTGAGCAGGAAGGAATCAACTAAACCTCGTCGCGTTCGGGCGTTGCAGCTCACCATTCATTCATCCCTACCTGATCAACTCCGTTCTGCCCAGTTAGAGGCTTTGAAGGAGGAAAACCTTAAAGCTGAAACTATGCACGGTGCCGACAAGCACCTCGAGCGAAGGCCTGATGGCCTGCACTACTTTGCAGAACGTATATGGGTTCCTTTATTCGGGGGACTTCGGGAGCTTGTCTTAGATGAGGCTCATAAGTCCCGGTATTCTATTCATCCTGGTTCGGATAAGATGTACCAAGATCTGAAGGTGCTTTACTGGTGGCCAAACATGAGGTCGGATATAGCCTCATACGTGAGCAAATGCTTGACATGTGCTAAGGTCAAGGTGGAATACCAGAAACCGTCGGGTCTCTTACAACAACCTGAAATTCCGGAGTGGAAATGGGAACGGATTACTATGGATTTTGTCACGCAACTGCCTAAGTCACCAAGCGGGAATGACAAAATATGGGTGATTGTCGATCGGTTGACGAAATCAGCCCATTTTCTGGCTATTAAGGAGACCGACACCATGGATCGTTTGGCTCGTCTTTATCTGAAGGAAGTTGTTTCTAAGCACGGGGTGCTGGTTTCTATTATCTCGGATCGTGACTCCCATTTTACTTCTCACTTCTGGAAGTCTTTGCACAAGGCTTTGGGTACCCAACTAGACATGAGTACAGCTTATCATCCACAGACTGACGGTCAGAGTGAGCGTACGATTCAAACTTTAGAAGACATGCTGCGGGCATGTGTGATCGATTTTGGCAAGGGTTGGGAAGCTCATCTACCGTTAGTAGAATTCTCATACAACAACAGTTATCACACGAGCATCAAGGCGGCTCCGTTCGAGGCACTGTACGGACGGAAATGCTGTTCTCCTCTTTGTTGGGCTGAAGTGGGTGAGAGTCAACTCACTGGGCCTGAACTAGTGTACGAAACTTCGGAAAAGATCGTACAGATTCGTAACCGATTGGCAGCGGCACGGGACCGGCAAAAGAGTTATGCCGATCAGCGCCGCAAACCATTGGAATTCCAAGTTAATGACAAAGTACTTCTAAAAGTCTCACCGTGGAAGGGCGTCATACGCTTTGGGAAGCGTGGCAAACTCAACCCTCGATATGTCGGTCCATTTACGATCCTGGAACGGATTGGACCGGTGGCGTATCGTCTTGATTTACCGACGGAGCTCGGTAACGTACATAACGTCTTCCATGTGTCCAACTTAAAGAAGTGTCTGGCTGACGAGTCTCTCATTGTTCCACTGGAAGAGATCAAGGTTGATGATCGTCTTCGGATTGTGGAAGAACCTGTGGAGATCCTTGATTACAAGATTCGTAGCCTACGTCACAGCAAGATTCGCATCGTTAAGGTTCGGTGGAACTCGAACCGGGGACCAGAGTACACGTGGGAACGGGAGGATCAGATGAAGTCTAAGTATCCTCATCTCTTTCCTAAGGAAGCGTTCGAGTCGAGATATGTCTCTTCTGCAGCTGAATGAATCTCGGGGCGAGATTCCTTTTAACGTGGGGATGATGTGACAACTCGGGTAAAATCTCTTTTTGGTTTCTATTTTTAGTTCCTATCTTTTGTTGTTTCCTTCGTTATTCCTTTTGGTACTTGTGCAATTTTCGGGACGAAAATTCTTTTAACGTGGGGATGATGTGACACCTGTAACACCCCAACCGATGGCGGAAACATCGGGGTGCCACGTATTGATGATTGTTTTCAGTAGCACATGGTATAATATAAATTTTAAATAATTTATTCAAACATAATATCCAAAATGTGAAACGATGTCTAAGAATTCAAATACATAATATCAAATAACAACTTCAATAACTTCAAATAAACTTCAAGTAAAATCCTCATGCTAACTCAAGCCTCAGCTTCATTGTTACCTGAAACATGTTAATTTTGAAAGTATTTTGGGTCAACATAAGTTGGTGAGAATTACATAGGTTTTTGATAATAAAATGAATAAAATGTTGTGCAATTCATGTGTCATGTTAATCTAGCCCATATGTGAGAACATACTAGAAATAAATCGAGTGCATAATCAACCCTGTTGACTGTTATAAAATGATACATACCATACACTTATGGTCCAATTGAATATGTTATGCGATAACAAACACCCACGTAACCTTTGTAGGAGGCACGTATCCGGGTGGGATTGTCAGTCCAATAGATCTATCAATGTATACCGTCGGCTGATCAATGTTAATGATTATGCTAGAATGGTGCTTACTCTAATCATGCTCAAGACATAATGCAACATAGAAAACACATAGACACATTGATGATTGAATTGCAATGATAATGTTATAACATGTTTCACCCCAAAATTGGTGATAAATAAAAGGGGCTATGTAAAACTCACCTTAGCAAATGTTAAACTTGTTGAAAAGATGAAATAATTGTGTTGCCCAAAATGATTCCAAATATCACCCTATAATAAGGTAATATATAATAAGTCTAAGTCTAATTAACTTACAAGTGTATCCTAGGGTTTCGATTTGGGGATAATCAATTGTTGAATTTAAATTAAAATGTTAATTAATAAAGGAAAATTTGATAATTAATAAAAGAAAGTCTTTTTATAAAATTTGAATTTTGAATGTACACATTAAAGTGTTTGAAGCATAAAAATAATTTTTATAAAATTATTTCATTTAAAATAGATTTTTAAATCTATTTATTTATAATTAGCCAATATTTAACTTTAATATTCAAAAATACTAAAATTAAAGAATTCCTATTTTAAAATTCATATTTCTGCTCTAAATAATTAAAAATAATTTGTGTAAAATTTTGGTGCAAAAATGATGAAAATTGGATTTATTATGATTTAATTATGATTAAATCTAACAAAAATTGATTAAAAATATAAAATAAATGATTTTACTGAATTAAAAATTATTTCAGTACAGTTTAACTTTATAAAAAGTCAGGATAAATTTTGGAGAATTTAATAAAATTGTTTTGATATATAAATGGATTTTTATAAATATAATAGTATAAAAACGATTTAATTATTATAAATATTAAATAAATGAATTTCTGAAAAATAAAAATTGTAAATAAAACTTTTATCTCAGATTAAACAAATATAATTTTTTTAGAATTTATAAAATAGTTTTGATATTTTAAAATGAATTTAAAAGATTAAAAGGTTTAATATATATATATATATAATTGTTGTAAAAAAAAGAAAAGAAAAGAACAAAAAGGGGTCAGAGCCGGGACTCGAACCCGGGTAACCTCTGTGGTGGACCAAGGTCACAACCACTTGGCCTAGGCCGGTGGTTGTGATATTTTCTATTTAAAATTAATTTAATACAATACGCGAAATCAAGTTTATCCCCAATTCCATATGAACGAACCCTAGAATTTGCAATTGGACAAATCAGCCAACTTGAGCCCGATTAATGTTGGGGCTTTTGTTGGTTGATCGCCGACTAATAAAACCCACAGAAAATCAAGGACTCACAGTGATGAATTGAGTATGATTGCCGGGTCAAAGCAATAGTCAAACTACGAACAAGATAATAATATTTAGAGTGTTTCAGAGAGAATTGGAGGTTGAGAGAGAGTTGTGAGCGAGTATACAAGGTTCGCAGAGGGTCTATTTATATTGAGGATTAATGGTTAAGGTTAATTGGAAAGTTGACCTTCAATTCAATATCATACGCGTATAATTGAACAATTGGTCAACGATTAGCTGTAATAGACGTGTAATCGAGTTGTATAGGGCCGGTAATCACAAAAATTTACCAAATAAGGATCAATTACGAGTTAATTCGTTGGATTGATCAACAAGCTAACCCACAGTTGACTTTCTTTGTCAACTGTGAAGGTTTAAAAGACGCGCTTATATTTATTAATGAACCAGGTTTATTCCAAGTTGCAAGCTAGCCCAGCTGGTTAAGTGTGTGGGTTTGGTTGGGCCGGTCTTGGCGCTTATATTTATTAATGAACCAGGTTTATTCCAAGACAACTATTTTTTTGATATTTATTCCAATGTTATATTATATATAATATATATATATATATATAGTATTAGGGTTCCACAAATGCGACAAAAATAATAAATGCAACGTATAAAACGAAACTTGACGTTTTTATTAAATGCGAACGTGTAACGTACAAGTTTAAATGCGTAATGTTACAGTCTCCCCTACTTTTAGGAACTTCGTCCCGAAGTTGGAGTTGGAGAGTCTGGTGGGAAAAGATGTGGATATTTCGACTTCATCTGGTCTTTACGTTCCCAAGTGAACTCTGGGCCTCGTTTAGATTCCCAACGAACCTTAACGATTGGAATACGACTGCGCTTGAGTTTCTTGACTCCAGTGTCAACAATCTCGACGGGTTTCTCGATAATGTGCATGCTTTCATCGATTTGCACATCCTCAAGAGGAACATGAAGGTTCTCATCTGCTAAGCATTTCTTGAGATTCGAAACATGGAAGGTCGGATGAACATTGCTTAGCTCAGGTGGAAGCTCAAGTTTGTAAGCCACTTTTCCAACTCTGTCAAGAATTTTGAAGGGGCCTACGTATCGAGGAGCTAGTTTTCCCTTTCTACCGAAACGAATAACTCCTTTCCAAGGGGATACCTTAAGTAGTACAAGGTCCCCAACTTGAAATTCCAAGGGTTTACGACGTTTATCAGCATAACTCTTTTGGCGACTTCTAGCCTTGAGAAGATTATCCTGAATAAGCTAAATTTTGTCTGTGGTTTCCTGGATTAGTTCGGGTCCAGTAATACGAGCTTCACCAACCTCAGTCCAACAGACAGGAGAACGACATTTCCGACCATAGAGTGCCTCAAAAGGAGCCATGTTAATGCTGGCGTGATAACTGTTGTTGTATGAAAACTCAACCAAAGGAAGATGAGAATCCCATGCGCCACCAAAATCGATGACACATGCCCTGAGCATGTCCTCAAGTGTCTGGATGGTTCGTTCAGTCTGACCATCCGTTTGAGGGTGATAAGCAGTGCTCAGGTTCAACTTGGTACCCAATGCATCTTGTAGAGATCCCCAAAAGTGAGAGGTGAAACGACCATCGCGATCAGAAATAATGTCCAAAGGTATACCGTGACGACATACGATTTCACTTACGTACATCTTTGCCAACTTTTCCACAGAATACTTCTCACGAATAGGTAGAAAGTGAGCTGACTTGGTCAAACGATCGACGATTACCCAAATACTGTCAAAACCTTTGGGTGTGCGAGGAAGTTTGGTGATGAAATCCATAGCTATGCTCTCCCATTTCCAGACAGGAATCTCTGGTTGTTCAAGCATACCAGATGGTCGTTGATGTTCAGCCTTAACCTTGGAACAAGTGAGGCATTTTGCAACGAAAAGAGCAATGTCTTTCTTCATACCAGGCCACCAATAAGAATAACGAAGATCTTGGTACATCTTGTCAGCTCCAGGATGAATAGAGTAACGAGACTTATGAGTCTCGTTCATGAGAAAAGTACGAAGATCATCACGGTCGGGAATCCACAGTCGGTTAAGGAAATAAAGGAGACCATCGGGTTTGGTTTCAAGTTGAGTCTCAGCACCACAAGACATTTCATCGTACATGTTACCTTGGGTGACTGATGTGTGTTGAGCCTGGAGAATGCGATCTTGAAGATCAGTACGAACTCTCGCACATTGGAGTTTGATACGCTCTTTACGACTAAGTGTGTCAGCCACAACATTCGCCTTGCCAGGATGGTAGCGAATTTCGCAATCATAGTCGTTAAGTAATTCAACCCAACGTCGTTGCCTCATGTTAAGATTCTTTTGATCGAAGACATGTTGGAGACTTTTGTGGTCCGTGAACACCACACATTTGGTCCCATAAAGATAATGTCTCCAAATCTTGAGTGCAAAGACAACAGCGCCCAATTCAAGATCATGGGTGGTATAATTTTTCTCGTGAGTCTTGAGTTGTCGAGACGCATAAGCAATAACCTTTCCTCGTTGCATGAGAACACAACCAAGACCTTGGTTTGATGCATCACAGTATACCACGAAATCATCATTACCATCAGGTAGAGATAAGATAGGAGCTTCACAAAGTTTCAGCTTAAGAGTTTCAAATGCTTCCTCTTGCTTAGGTCCCCACTCATAGGGTTTACCCTTGTGAGTTAAGGTAGTGAGAGGAACAGCGATCTTGGAGAAATTGGCAATGAATCGACGATAATAACCAGCCAACCCAAGAAAAGAACGGACTTCCGTTGGAGTGGTAGGAACACTCCAATTCTTCACAGCTTCGATCTTTGCAGGATCAACATGAATTCCGTTCATATCAATGACATGTCCCAAAAATTGAACTTCCTTAAGCCAAAATTCACATTTTGAGAACTTGGCGTACAGTTGTTCTTTCTTTAGGAGACTCAAGATAGAGTGAAGATGTGGCTCGTGATCGGATTTTGATTTAGAGTAAATCAAAATATCATCGATGAAAACGATCACGAATTTGTCGAGGTAGGGTCTACAAACCCGATTCATCAAATCCGTAAATACTGCGGGAGCATTGGTCAACCCAAAAGGCATAACCATGAATTCATAGTGACCGTAGCGAGTGCGAAAAGCTGTCTTGGGAATATCTTCATCGTGGACTCTAAGCTGATGATAACCAGAACGGAGATCAATCTTCGAGAAGTGGGTTGCTCCTTGAAGTTGATCGAAGAGATCGTCAATCCTAGGAAGTGGATAACGATTCTTGATGGTGAGTTTGTTGAGTTCACGGTAGTCAATACACATCCGAAGAGAACCATCCTTCTTTTTAACGAATAAGACAGGGGCTCCCCATGGAGAAGAACTAGGGCGAATGAACCCTTTATCAGAAAGTTCCTGTAATTGACTAGCAAGTTCTTGCATCTCGGAGGGTGCAAGACGATAAGGAGCTTTAGCGATAGGATTAGCACCAGGAACAAGATCAATACGAAACTCCACTTGTCGAGCAGGAGGCAAACCTGGTAAATCCTCTGGAAAGACTTCAGGATAGTCTTGAATAATAGGAATGTCTTGGATACTTTTGCCTTTGTCCTTCTTCTCTATCACGTTAGCTAAGAAGGCTGTATACCCCTTTCGTAAGTACCTTTGGGCAGTAGTACAAGACATAAGCTTAAGCTCACCACAGGGTTTCTCACCATAGATCTTCAAAATCTCACCAGATTCGAGAGGAATGCGTATGACTTTCTCGAAACACAGAATTTCGGCACGATGAGTTGACAACCAGTCCATGCCTACTATAACATCAAAACTACCAAGATGCATGGGGATGAGATCGATAGGGAAGGTATGATCATCGAGATTCAACAAGCAGTTACGAATAATAGAGTCAATCGAAATAGACTTCCCGTTAGCTACCTCTACCACGAAAGGGTCTTCTAGATTAGTGTGAGGTAAGTTAAGTAAAGGTTCAAACTTCAGTGACACGAATGACTTATCAGCTCCTGAATCAAATAATATGGATGCATAGTGGTTATTAATGAGAAACGTACCATTCACCACTTCGTTGTTGTCACGAGCCTGGTTAGCGTTGAGATTGTAGGCGCGACCTCGAGCACCTTGGTTCTGGTTGCGGTTCTGGTTTTGGTTTTGGTTCTGATTTTGGTTTTGGTTACGGTTACGATTAGGGCAGTTGTTGATGTAGTGATTAGGGTTACCACACTCGTAGCATTGACCATGAGTAGGCCTGTTGTTTTGTTGGTTGGGAGCTGGGTTGTTGTTGTCTTGGGTAGCAGGAGATCGACAGACGTTCACCAGGTGACCATATCTTTGACACTTAGTACAAAATCGACATGGCACCTGCGTGGGATGGTGGTACTTGCAAGTGTTGCACAAAGGGTGAGGTCCGGTGTATGGTTTCTTGGCTGGGTTTTGGGCAGCAGGTGGAGTAGCAGCAACCATATAGTTTCTAGCCTTGCGCTTTTTGTTGCTTGAGGTCTCAGGCTTGACTTCAATTGCAGGCTGTGGAGTGTCTTTGGCAGTAGTCTTCTTAGTGCCCTTGCGAACGAGAGTACCGTTCTTCACGTGATTATCAGTAAGAGTGGCCGCTAGACGTTTGGCCTCTTCCAGAGTTGCAGGATTTCTACCCCATACGGTGTCCTGGATTTGCATGGGCAGACCACCGATGTACTTCTCGATGGCTACCGGCAGAGGAGTAACTTTGTGAGGCAACAATAAGCTAAGCTCATGAAAGCGGGTGTTGTAGGCAAGGTTTTCCCCACTATCTTGAGCTAAGGTGTGGAACTCATCCTCAAGCTTTTTAACTTCATTGCGAGGACAGAACTCCTCTTTCATGATCTCTTTGACCTGGTCCCATGTCATAGCAAGAGCAACCTCGGCCCCACGAGTACGCTTTTCTTCATTCCACCAAGTGAGTGCTCGTTTATGGAGAACACTCATGGCGTAACGAACCTTGAAATTGTTGGGGCACTCACTGTTGATGAAGGTATTCTCAATACCCTCAAACCATTGGAGGAGTCCAGTAGCTCCTTCTTCACCGCTGAACTTTGGAGGGTTACAAGAGTTGAAATGCTTAAGGGTGCAAGCTTGGGGTCCATTACCTTTGCCATTGCCATTCCCGTTCCCGTTGTTGTGACCATTCCCGTTGTCGTTCAATTGGATGACCTGAGCGAGTAAATTGGGAACCATAGTTGCGATTTGCTGCGCCATTTGTTGAGAAATGATCGCAGCCAGTTGAGCATCGACCCCATTGTTGTTGTGGTTAGGAACTTGGTCATGGTTGTGGTTATGGTTATCACCACCTTCTTCGTGGTTCTCACCATTGTTGTTGCGAGTGCTGCGACGAGGAGGCATGATCTGTAATAGACACAATGAAATGAATGAGAGTTATATAAGGAATGTAATCATTTATTCATTAATTAAACCGAATAAACGAAAACGTTGACTTATCAAAGATTCTAAATTCTAATAACATATGAAGACATGCTTTAGCCTATAAGTGAACACTCATCCCGAGAATTCCCAGGTAGGCATCCGGGTCCCTCGTCTGATTGGGATATATGCGCAATGCCAGCCTAGACAGAAGACTCATAATACAGGCGTTCACCCTTCCAGATTGCACGTGTTCGTTATTAAAATCTAGAACTTCGACGAGATCTCAAGGGGGTTCAGGTTAAACCTGAGGATTTTGTCCTATAAATCTAATGGTGGATCAGGATTGCAGCAGACAGATAAGAGTAATCATATGTGGGTTTAGGGTTATAAGGCATAGGATAAGGATAGGATTAGGGAAGCAATTAGGGTTACAAGTAGGAGAAGCAAGTACTGTTTTAGTCCCTAAGGTTATAGTCTAGATTATTTCTAATAACCTAATTCCCTATAACCAAGGCTCTGATACCAATCTGTAACACCCCAACCGATGGCGGAAACATCGGGGTGCCACGTATTGATGATTGTTTTCAGTAGCACATGGTATAATATAAATTTTAAATAATTTATTCAAACATAATATCCAAAATGTGAAACGATGTCTAAGAATTCAAATACATAATATCAAATAACAACTTCAATAACTTCAAATAAACTTCAAGTAAAATCCTCATGCTAACTCAAGCCTCAGCTTCATTGTTACCTGAAACATGTTAATTTTGAAAGTATTTTGGGTCAACATAAGTTGGTGAGAATTACATAGGTTTTTGATAATAAAATGAATAAAATGTTGTGCAATTCATGTGTCATGTTAATCTAGCCCATATGTGAGAACATACTAGAAATAAATCGAGTGCATAATCAACCCTGTTGACTGTTATAAAATGATACATACCATACACTTATGGTCCAATTGAATATGTTATGCGATAACAAACACCCACGTAACCTTTGTAGGAGGCACGTATCCGGGTGGGATTGTCAGTCCAATAGATCTATCAATGTATACCGTCGGCTGATCAATGTTAATGATTATGCTAGAATGGTGCTTACTCTAATCATGCTCAAGACATAATGCAACATAGAAAACACATAGACACATTGATGATTGAATTGCAATGATAATGTTATAACATGTTTCACCCCAAAATTGGTGATAAATAAAAGGGGCTATGTAAAACTCACCTTAGCAAATGTTAAACTTGTTGAAAAGATGAAATAATTGTGTTGCCCAAAATGATTCCAAATATCACCCTATAATAAGGTAATATATAATAAGTCTAAGTCTAATTAACTTACAAGTGTATCCTAGGGTTTCGATTTGGGGATAATCAATTGTTGAATTTAAATTAAAATGTTAATTAATAAAGGAAAATTTGATAATTAATAAAAGAAAGTCTTTTTATAAAATTTGAATTTTGAATGTACACATTAAAGTGTTTGAAGCATAAAAATAATTTTTATAAAATTATTTCATTTAAAATAGATTTTTAAATCTATTTATTTATAATTAGCCAATATTTAACTTTAATATTCAAAAATACTAAAATTAAAGAATTCCTATTTTAAAATTCATATTTCTGCTCTAAATAATTAAAAATAATTTGTGTAAAATTTTGGTGCAAAAATGATGAAAATTGGATTTATTATGATTTAATTATGATTAAATCTAACAAAAATTGATTAAAAATATAAAATAAATGATTTTACTGAATTAAAAATTATTTCAGTACAGTTTAACTTTATAAAAAGTCAGGATAAATTTTGGAGAATTTAATAAAATTGTTTTGATATATAAATGGATTTTTATAAATATAATAGTATAAAAACGATTTAATTATTATAAATATTAAATAAATGAATTTCTGAAAAATAAAAATTGTAAATAAAACTTTTATCTCAGATTAAACAAATATAATTTGTTTAGAATTTATAAAATAGTTTTGATATTTTAAAATGAATTTAAAAGATTAAAAGGTTTAATATATATATATATATATATATATATAATTGTTGTAAAAAAAAGAAAAGAAAAGAACAAAAAGGGGTCAGAGCCGGGACTCGAACCCGGGTAACCTCTGTGGTGGACCAAGGTCACAACCACTTGGCCTAGGCCGGTGGTTGTGGTATTTTCTGTTTAAAATTAATTTAATACAATACGCGAAATCAAGTTTATCCCCAATTCCATATGAACGAACCCTAGAATTTGCAATTGGACAAATCAGCCAACTTGAGCCCGATTAATGTTGGGGCTTTTGTTGGTTGATCGCCGACTAATAAAACCCACAGAAAATCAAGGACTCACAGTGATGAATTGAGTATGATTGCCGGGTCAAAGCAATAGTCAAACTACGAACAAGATAATAATATTTAGAGTGTTTCAGAGAGAATTGGAGGTTGAGAGAGAGTTGTGAGCGAGTATACAAGGTTCGCAGAGGGTCTATTTATATTGAGGATTAATGGTTAAGGTTAATTGGAAAGTTGACCTTCAATTCAATATCATACGCGTATAATTGAACAATTGGTCAGCGATTAGCTGTAATAGACGTGTAATCGAGTTGTATAGGGCCGGTAATCACAAAAATTTACCAAATAAGGATCAATTACGAGTTAATTCGTTGGATTGATCAACAAGCTAACCCACAGTTGACTTTCTTTGTCAACTGTGAAGGTTTAAAAGACGCGCTTATATTTATTAATGAACCAGGTTTATTCCAAGTTGCAAGCTAGCCCAGCTGGTTAAGTGTGTGGGTTTGGTTGGGCCGGTCTTCGCGCGGGTTCGATTCCCGGCCAAGACAACTATTTTTTTGATATTTATTCCAATGTTATATTATATATAATATATATATATATAGTATTAGGGTTCCACAAATGCGACAAAAATAATAAATGCAACGTATAAAACGAAACTTGACGTTTTTATTAAATGCGAACGTGTAACGTACAAGTTTAAATGCGTAATGTTACAACACCCGGCAAATTCTGGTTAACAACGTTGTCTAGATGAAAGTCTACCTTAGCGAGTCACGCGTATATTGTACTTAACTGGGTTAGTTAAGTCGGGTTATGGTTCGGGAACTATCGGTTTAGTCTAGAAGATCATTGGATGTTGGTCTAGAGGTTCATTAGATGTCAGTCCTTAACCAAGTGTACAAACGGTGACGATTTGTAGGATCGTCAGGGCATACGGAACATACAAGTCTCGAGTCCCGGGAACTGGTGAACGAGTGTGAATATGTGTTAACATATGTTAAAACGGGGTTTAACGCGCAAAACACACGAAACCAGCCCCTATAGGCGATTAGGGAGGCCTAATCGCCTATAAGGGAGGCGAGTAGGCCCTTTAGGGGCGAGTAGGGGACCAATTGCATGACTGTTCATGCGATTAGGCCCCAATTGCATGAACTTACATGCGATTAGGCTTCCTAATCGCGTGTAAAGGCTGCACAATCGCTAGTTACGGGCTGGACGACTAAAAACGACTATAAATACCATACTTGACCTCCTAAACTTCATTATACAAACCCTAGTCGTCCCATAACCCGCCCCAACACACACACAACCTCTGGAACGCGATTTTTGATCAAAACACAAGGTTTCAAGCTTAATCCATCATTCTTTTACAAATCTAAGGTTTGGTTTCCATCCATACAATCTTATAAACGTTTTTATACAATCCCTAATAGTCCAGACCTGTTCTAAAACGGAAAAGCTTTCTGAAAATCGTTAATAAGTGTTGTTAATCGGATTTTAACTAGTATGCATGTGTTATGTGTGTTTATGATTAGAAAGCTAGGGTTTTTATGATTCAAGATGAAGGATTAACATGTTATTAGGTTAATTCAGAATACTAATGATATTATGATGATAAAATCTGAGAATTGATTATTAGGGTTATAGTTATGCATGTTAATGTGGTGTTTCATGCTATGTGTATGGCGTTTGGATTACATGGTTGCATGCAAGACTGATAATACGAGGTTAAAGGAAGGATTTTGGGTTAAACATGTTTAGAATAGTTGTTGGGATGATATTGGGTGGTTACACACGTTCTGGATCTGATTTGGAGCGTTAAACGCGCGAAAAACCGGAACAGCAAGGTTACAGGCGATTAGCAATCCTAATCGCCTATATTAGAGGTGATTAGGAGGCCAATCGCCTATGTTTCATGCGATTAGGGCCTAATTGCTAGTTGATACATGCGATTAGCCCTAATTGCTAGTAGATACATGTGGTATAGCCCTAAATGCTAGTAGTTACATGCAATCAGCCCTAAATGCTAGTAGTTACATGCAATTAGCCCTAAATGCTAGTAGTTACATGCGATTAGCCTTCCTAAATGCCAGTTGACCAACCTAAATGCTAGTTGACTTTTCCTAATCGCGTGTACTGCTGCTGTAAGTATAAATTAGCATTCCGAGACCCGATTTGACATGTAGGAACATGCTAGGAACCCCGTAACATATCTAATAACTTGGTAACATATGTTTGGATGTAATTCGGTGATACGTGAGCTATGTGCTATAACTTGTTGTGCGTTAACGTATGTTAAGTGTGATTGCATGATTGCATGATTGAGAGCGTAAACATAACACGGGAAGTCTCGGGTCACCAATGGGATGTCGAGTCTTGTACTTTGGGTCAGTTAAACAGTCACGGTGTTTTCAAACGAACTTGGTTATGGTCTGGACATCTAGGGACTAACTAACCTGCGGGTTATTAGTCTAAGTACTTGTAACTGTCATATGTTAGGTCGCCGCTTTACGGGACTAGCATAGCAGCTGAGTTTACTCGTGTTAAGGAGTAACGCAACTTAAGGTGAGTTTACGGCCCCTCTTTTAAACTGGTTTCACATTTTCGGGGGAGAAAACATGTGTTAAAACGATTATTTGGTAACTACTGTCATACTATGGGTTTCTATTGTGTACTACACGATCGTTGGAAGTCCCGGGGGGAACCATGAATGTGCGGGTTTGCACAACGGGGAAATGTGAATAGCGCTATTGGGAGTGACCAACCCCGCTCGTCGACTTGGAGGGTCGGCGGGTGCATATTGTCTCAAACAGGAACAACAGGGTTACTACATCGGGCACACATTTGGTTTGCGAGTTAGTAATGGTTTTCCAATCGTGGTAGTAACAAAACATACGCCTAGCTAGCGTACACTGGTTTTCGATTTGTTATAGTATGGACAGGTGGACTTGGTACTTGGATTACAAAACCTGTAAACTCACCAGCATTTTTGTGCTGACGTAAACTTTTACATGTTTTCTCAGGTCGCTAAGGTAGCACTACTGGACTAGGGCGCACGCGTCTGCACGGCGTCTAGTTAGAGTCGCATGGTTTCATATGTTGAACATTTGGTTTACTTTTGAGATACTGTTTTGAATAAGCTTCCGCAGTAAACGGGGATTTTAAACTATGTTTTGAAATTGCATTATATTTATTTAGACTTGTTTATTGTGATCGTTGGTTTGGATCCTGGTTTGTCATGCGCCTCGCGGTAAAACTCCGCATGTGGATTTTGAGGGTGTGACAGAATTCCCAGGTAGGCATTCTGGTCCCTCGTCTGATTGGGATATATCCGCAATGCTAGTCCAAGACAGAAAACTCAGAATACAGGCGTTCACCCTTCCAGATTGAACGTGTTTGTTATTAGAATATAGAGCTTCGATGAGATTATCAAGATAGTTCAGGTTAGGACTTGAGAATTTGTCTTATTAGTCTAACGGTAGATCCAGTGATGGAGGACAATCTTCTTGTAGGAACTAAAGTAGGGATAAGAAGTAGGATGGAGATAGAGAATGGAAACAAGTAGGGTTGCAGGTAAAAGAAGCAAATACTGGTTAAAATCCTATGGTTATAGACTAGATTATTTTTCTAATAACCTAATTCCCTATAACCATGGCTCTGATACCAATCTGTAACACCCCAACCGATGGCGGAAACATCGGGATGTCACGTATTGATGATTGTTCAGTAGCTCATGGTAAATAATAAATTTCAATAATTGATTTAAATAAATTACATACAATTGTTCTAGAAGAATTTGTAAATCAAAATGAAAAATACTAGATACACGTCTTTAAGCATTAACTCAAATCTTCAAGCAAGCTATAACCTGAAACATGTTAAGTTTGAAAATATTTTGGGTCAACAAAAGTTGGTGAGATTTACATAGGTTTGAATATTGAATAAAAAGTTGTACAATTCGAGTGACATGGCTAGTCTAGCCCATATGTGAAAACAAAACTATCAGGTAAATCGAGTGCATAATCAACCCTTGTGACTAGAATATTGTGGTCCATCCCATACGCTTATGGTTCACTCGATTTTGTTATGTGTTCGATAACAATCACCCACGCTACCTATGTAGGAGGTACACGTATCCGGGTGGGGTTGTCAGTCCAATAGATCTATCATTGTATATCGTCGGCTGATCAATGTTAATGATTATGCTAGAATAATTGTGATTACCCTAGTAATGTTTAAGACATAATGCAACATAGAATAACACATAGACACTTATGATTGAATTGTAAATTGTTGTTGTAACATGTTTCACCCCAAAATAGTGAAAAGGAAAAAGGGGCTATGTAAACTCACCTGATGTGCATTATGAAAGAATAGCAAACAATGTCTGAAGCTGGATTAATTGAATCTCTTGTGTCCTATTACAAGTAAAGGATGTCCTTAATTCTAATACAAACAAACTTATTTTGATTCTTGGTTGTAAAGATAGTTGATCCAACTACATAGACTCGTATTGTAAACAATTCGTGTCTTAAAGTGTGTATGACTTAACGAACCGACAATAACTTGGTTTGGAATCACGAAAGTATCATTAGTTTATTTAAAATTAATACTTTTATATAGTATTCAAAGTCGTGTCTTGAAATTATTGCTAAAGAAACATTTTGGATAATATTTGAGTAACTCGACTTGAATGTTAACTCGTTGCGTAGTTTGGATATTGTGTGTGTACGTATATTATGATGAAGTAATGTTTGGATAGAACCTATTAGTAAAATGTAGCTTTATTTACACGAAACTATCTAAGTGTCATATATGTTTCTAATATTTTATAAAAATTTGTCTCTGTTTTTGTAGGAACCCATACAACTCAAGTTATCTATATTTTCTCAAAACATCAAATGTACAAATACACGACACAACTAACTAATCCTTTATGTGCGACGAACGTCCAATTTAGTAAAACTATAATAAAGATAAGTATAAATTTCAATGAGTCATACGTATACGTATTATAGTTTGGCGTTTTATTATTTTCTCAACAATAAGTATATTCATAAGTTAGACATTTTTCTGCTCGTTCAAGTAAAAAAAATAAATAAAGAAATAAATAAATAAATAAATAATTTTCGCTGCAAGTCGGTTCGGTTCGTTACAGACTTAGAATATACATATATATAAAATAAAACGCAAGGTAATTAAAACAAAGACATGGCGCGCGTTATACCTTCCGACGAATAAGCTTGTGAACCGACACGTACGCGTCTCGAACTGTGTGTTGACCAGTTTGATTGTTGACCAATGTTGACTGGACCAGTGTTGACTGAGAAGAAAATGGACAAGAAAACAAGGCCCAACATGAATCTGAACGTTAACAATACTACTCGAACCCAACTTCCAGTCGATGCCACCCAACTTCCAGTCGAGGCCATCACAACCGGGCGCCACCTTAACCGAACCAGCCTCCACCCTGCTCAGACCAATATTATAACTGACCACACACCTTGTTGACTCAAAACCGCTCGACCGGAACACTATTCCCATCGTCGCACCATCACCATAACTACGAACAGAAGCTTCAAAGGGTGGCTCGGATGATGGTTGCTGGTGGCTGAGGTGGTGATCGACGGCGGCGCAAACAGATCAATTCTGGTCTGATTCGATGCCATTGTTTGTGGGAAAGCAACCAGATCTTGCTGAAAAAGAGTATGGTGCACATTATTTGTCATGATTTCGATTTAAACGCGCTCGTTTGAAAGTTTATTATATTCATATATATGGGTTGAAATTTTTTGGCAATTAACCATTCATTGGCCGATTAAAAATGCTTAGAAACAATTATGGGAATACTAGAGCCAATCTAGCCTTGATAATGGGGTCTATTGTTGGAAAACAACTCAAAATTTGTGGTTGATTGTTGGTGTCGGTGATGGGTTTCACAAAACAAACAAAAAATGAAAGCAACTTAATGTTGCTGTGTGTTTGTTATAAAATTAAAGGTATTGATGCGTGAAATGTGTGATAAAAATAATTTAAGTCCAATTAATTTCAAAACAAGTTTTAAATGGGAAATACCCACTAAACCACACACTACCGGCAAGTGTACCGGTCGAAAGTAGTAAAGTAAATAAGTCCGAGTATCGAACCGTGGACACAGTAGTAGCGGCTCTCGGTACTAAGCTTTCGTCGAGTCCTAGTCTAATAAATTAAAGTGATGGTGGTTTAATTAACTACTAAAAAAATATAAAATTAAAGTAAATAAAATGCAAACAACTCAAACAAAGCAAACGAACAAGTAGAACTGGATGAGATCAAATAATGAGAAAATGGCTACCTAAGTAAGAATCAAGGTGACTGATTTATAGCACTCAGAATCGGATAAATGGGTTTTGGCTACCGGGATCTTAAGATACACTAAACTAGACCAACACTGGAACGCGAATCATTTTCCAACATGTCGCAATACTGAATCTAGGGAAGTGTGTAAACTCACCGGTCTCGGGTTTAGATCACCTCTCGGTCTCTCCAAACTATGCTAAGGTATCCTAAATCTGAATGTCCTCTCGGCCCCCTTAGAAACAATACATCCGGGATGTGTAAGGGATGCAAGGGATAGTAATTCTAACAGGTTTCTAACACAAGGTGCTAACAAAACAGGCACGTTAGGGGTGACTCACTCTCGTGCAGACCACGGTCCCAAATACCTACCAAGATAGACACACTGACACCTAATCTCCTCTCGGTCTCAAAGGTGGTAGAATGCTAAATTACCGAATAATTAATTAACTTGTTTCTAGGGTTTACTACGTCTAGCAACCACAAGATATATCAAAAACACCAAGTCTAAGATACTAACAAAATCCTAGATCAAAAGATACAAAATCTATTAAACTAGAATTAAGCGAAACAAATATTAATACTAAGATATTAAGCACGCATATACAAAAGAAACCTTATTAGAAAACCTTTACCAAAACATTATATAAATCCAACCCGAAAATTATTATTCAATTGTCACCCATCATCAATACCTAGGTAGCACTAAAAGTTTAGCTACTCATAGTCATGGAAATCAATGAAAACATAGGTTCAAGAAAATAATAAAACATAGTATCAAGTAGTTGAAAAACACAAAGTAATCAAAACTCAAAACTAGTGTTTTAGATAAACAAACCCAAGCCTTCACCAATGGCTCCAAGCCTTACTCTCCTTGAAAATTATCTCTCCAATTCCCGTGCAAAGTGTTGCTGTCCAATGAATTCTGCTTTGCGGCCGCTATGCTTCTGCTCGATGATGTTCTCCTCTTCCCTTTTTATCATATGTCATTTATAATATGTCATTTAGGTATTGACTTTGCAAAACCTATTGGGCTCACATTCTTTCTTTTCTTTTTTTTTTTTTTTTTTTTGTACGTAAGTCTAAATGGACTTCAAGTCCATATTTAATTTTTATTATTATTATTATTATTATTATTATTATTATTATTATTATTATTATTATTATTATTATTATTATTATTATTATTATTATAGATAGTATTATACTCGGTGCTTTAGACTCGGGTGTTCTTGGCTCGACCAAAGTTTCTCATCTCCCCTCGAATGTCCATGAACACCTGCTCTCAAGTGTTGGTGTCTCGATTAAAATTATTTCTTTTTAAGCCCATTTTCTCCAAACACCTATAAAACAATAAAATACATAAATACATAAAAAACGACACGAAACGAATACAAACTTGACCAAATAAAATACAAAATACATAGGAAATTAGATGTGTTTTGCAACACATCAAACATCCCAACATTTGAACCTTTTTCGTCCCTGAAAAAGACTGCAATGGAATCATAATTAGAATTCTTGGTTTCAAAAACTTTTAGGTTCATTAATTAAGATCTAATTACGCATCAACCAAAATTTTCGGTATTGTTGTCCACCTAAACCCAACCACTAGCTAATCAGGCCCGAATCATGTAAAGCAATTAAGTTCATATTATTACAATCAATTTATGAGTCTCACACTCAAGAAATCCAGCTTCACCTAATCCCACCTCAAGCTTTCGAAGCAAAGGTTAAACCATATAGATTTACCAACCACTACAAACTAAACTCCCTAATGTATTAGAAATTAAATTTATGATGGATGATGGATGAAGTTTATGAGCTTAGACACATTTGTTTTTTTTTTTTTCATACCTAACCCAGAGGTTGTCTCAATCAGAGTCACCATCCCCAAGAGCGACAGCATCAGCTTCGGTATTTTTTTTTTCAACTTGACCTCGAGGGAATTTCGATCAGAGGCTTTAGTTTTTTTTTTTTTTTTTTTTGGGTCTAGCTCAATTGATGGACATGTGGATTTTTTTTTTTTGGGCGCCACTTTTCACCGGATTTATTCTCATAAAAAGGATCAAGTGTGCCATTTAATTAATAATACATATGGGCTTTCAACCTACGGTGGTACCTCTAATTACTATCAACAGTTTCAGTTCTACCGTTTCTCCTAAGATGAGAACACACAAGATTTCATGATTTATTAAGGTATATTAAGAATAATCCTAGGACCTTTCAAAGCTAGCTGGGCCTACCGACACATCTTAAGCAAATGCGCTTTCAATCTATTTACATTCTCATATATATATATATATATATATATATATATATATATATATATATAGGGGAGGGTTATCTTGAGAACGCTAAATATAGTGAGAACCGTGAGAACAAGTAAAAAAATCAATCAAAATCAAATTTTTTTAATAAAAGCTTTATTATAATCAAAATACAACATTAATAGATGATTTTTCTTTCCAAATAATTCATCTTTTCTTGCAAAAACACTTTCAAATTAACTTTTTACACATGTGTAAATGAAACAGTTTACACATGTATAAACAGTAAATTTACACATGTGTAAAAACAAATTATTTCCGTATACGTTTGAATTTTTACGCGTAAATTGTGTTTTTGGGATTGTATTTTAGTAATAAAGACAAGTGTAAAAAGAAATTTTGAATTTGAATGGTTTTAGATGCCGTTCTCACGGTTCGCACGAAATATAGGTGTTCTCAAATTAACTTTCCCCTATATATATATATATATATATATATATATATATATATATAATATCCTGAAAACCAAAAATCCCAATTTTTCTATCATTTTCCATATAAAATGCACAAAAAATCAGGGACATTTTTTTTTTACTCAACCTACAACTAAGCAAAATAAAGACGAAGTCTCCCATCCCCACACTTAGAAAGGCACAATGTCCTCAATGTGCTCCAGGATACAACGTAAACTAAAAATAAAAATGCAAAAATAAAATATATAAAAACAAAATAAATGGAACGAACTCCCCTGGAATATATGGCGATAACTCGCAGAAAGTGTTCTGTCCGTCCATCATCTACAACCGTATAGCATTTCCTTCGCGGCCATAGTCAGAATCCTGCAAAAATAAACTAAAAAGAAAGTAAAATGACTCAATAACAAGTGAGATGCCTGTTTACAAAAATAATTTTAAGATCGACCCCACCCGAATGGAGATTGAGTACGGGCGGGGGAGATCCAATAGTGAAAAAGGGTCAAGGCAATCCCTCAAGACTCGATAAACTAAAAAAAATAAAAAATGATAAAAAATAAAGAAGAATGAAAATAAAATAAAATAAAAACATACATGGCGAATGATGATACAAAACTCTACACTTAGGTTCTTACCCAGGATACCAACTTCTATAATCACTCGACATGAGGCTCGAGGCGGATAACCTCAACCCCATCCTCCTTCTCATTAGCTCTTCCTATGTAGAGCTTCAACCTATGTCCATTCACTTTGAACATCTCTCCATCCTTCCCCTCAATAGTAACTGTGCCATAGGGGAAAACTTCCTTCACCACAAATGGTCCTAACCACCGGGACTTCAACTTACCTGGGAACAATCTCAACCGGGAATTGTACAAGAGTACTTGATCCCCACACTTAAAATCCTTGTTACCCTTCAACTTCCTATCATGCAATGCCTTCGTACGAGCCTTATAGTCATGAGTGTGCTCGTATGCATGATCTCTCAACTCCTCTAACTCGTGAAACTCAAGAAACCGCCTACTCTTAGCCAAAGACATGTCAAGATTAACGGATCGTAATGCCCAATATGCACGGTGCTCTAACTCTACCGGGAGATGACACGCCTTCCCATAGATCATCCGAAATGGTGTAGAACCGGTCGGTGTCTTATAAGCCGTGCGGAAGGCCCAGAGTGCATCATCTAACTTCTCAGCCCAATCAATCCTACTTGCCCCTACGGTTTTCTCTAAGATCCTCTTGATCCCTCTATTACTCACCTCCACTTGCCCACTTGTTTGCGGGTGATAGGCTGTAGCAAGCCGATGGGTGACCCCATAGCGTTGCAAAGCCTTCTCCATCAATGAATTACAGAAGTGGGTGCCTCTATCACTAACTAAGGCTTTTGGAGTACCGAAACGAGCAAAAACTTTCGTAGGAATCCCACTACAACTCTCGCGCTATTAGTGGGGGTAGGAAGTGCCTCCACCCACTTACAAACATAATCTACGGTGACCAGAATGTACCTATTCCCACGAGACATAGGGAATGGTCCCACGAAATCAATACCCCAAAGATCGAAAACCTCACATGGATGCATAATATTCTGGGGCATCTCATTCCGGGACGAGATGTTGCCAACCCTTAGGCACCTATCACAACTCTCACAAATGTGGCAGCATCCTTAAAGATGGTCGGCCAATAGAAACCCGCGTCAAACACCTTCCTCGCGGTCAACAAAACACCATGATGGCCTCCCGTAGGGCCCTCGCGACAATGCCTCAACACATCTCTCAACTCCCTACCATCAACACACCTACGGACCACTTGGTCCGAGCCTATCCTAAAAGGATAAGGATCATCCCAAAGGTAATGTTTAACGTCTGCAAAGAATTTCTTCTTTTGCTAGTACGTTAGGTCCCCCCTCAGGAATCCATCAGCAAGATAGTTCGCAAAATCGGCGAACCAAGGCAACTCATCCTCCTTAGCTGTCAACACACACAAGAACTCATGGGAAAGGCATCCCCAATATCTCTCTCCTCACTCGACCTACTCTCCGGGTGCTCTAAACGAGACAAATGATCGGCTGCCACGTTCTCGGCGCCACTCTTCTGCCTCAACACTATGTCAAACTCAGAAAGCAACAAGACCCACCGAGTCAAACGCGGTTTAGCATCTTTCTTACTAAACAAAAACTTCAAAGCCGTGTGATCAGAGTAAACGATGGTCTTAGACAAAATAAGATAGGACCTAAACTTATCAAAAATATAAACCACCGCCAGGAGCTCTTTCTCAGTGGTAGTGTAGTGCTCCTGTGCATCATTAAGTGTCTTACTAGCATAATAGATCGTGTGGAAATGAAAAAGGCCCCAATCGCGAAATCGCTCGCGTCACACATGAGCTCGAACGGCAAGGTCCAATCGGGGGCCACCAGAATCGGGGCGCTAACTAACCTCTCCTTCAGAGTCTCAAATGCTCTCACACACTCCTCACTAAACTCAAACGGCCTATCCTTCTCTATTAGTTGAGTCATCGGTCTAGCAATCTTAGAAAAATCCTTAATGAACCTACGATAAAAACCTACATGACCTAGAAAACTCCTAACAGCCTTCACAGAAGTCGGCGGGGGTAAACGCGTAATGGTCTCTACCTTAGCTCTATCAACCTCTATCCCCGCTCGTGAAATCTTATGGCCTAACACTATGCCCTCCTTCACCATGAAGTGGCACTTCTCCCAGTTCAATTTCAACTTCGTCTCCTCATATCTGGCTAACATCCTCTCAAGATTCCCTAAACAGTGATCAAAAGAGCTCCCGAAAACTGAAAAGTCATCCATAAACACCTCCATGGAGCTCTCTATCATATCATGGAAAATAGCCACCATACATCTCTAAAAAGTAGCAGGAGCGTTGCACAGTCCAAAGGGCATGCGACGATACTCAAAAGTCCCATAGGGGCATGTGAACGTGGTTTTCTCCTGATCCTCTAGTGCAATGGGGATCTGGAAATAACCTGAGAAACCATCAAGAAAGCAATAAAATTGTTGTCCTGACAAACGCTCGAGCATCTGATCAATGAATGGAAGGGGAAAGTGGTCCTTCCTGGTGGACTCGTTCAGCCTCCTATAATCTATACACACCCTCCAACTTGTGACAGTACGCATAGGAATCAACTCACATCTCTCATTAGTCACAACTGTCATCCCTCCCTTCTTAGGGACAACATGGACTGGACTAACCCATGGTGAATCAGAAATGGGGTAAATAAGGCCGGCGTCAAGTAGCTTCAACACCTCCTTCTTCACCACCTCCTGCATGTTTGGGTTCAACCTCCGCTGAGGCTGCACCACGAGCTTAGAGCCATCCTCTAAGAGAATCCTATGTGTGCAAAAGGAAGGGTGGATACCCTCAATGTCCACAAGCTTCCAAGCGATGGCATGCTTGTGTTCCTTAAACACATCTAACAACTTCTTCTTCTCCTCCGCCGTCAAATCTGACGAAATGATG
Organism: Ambrosia trifida; assembly: GCA_028751855.1. Classification (NCBI taxonomy): domain Eukaryota; kingdom Viridiplantae; phylum Streptophyta; class Magnoliopsida; order Asterales; family Asteraceae; genus Ambrosia; species Ambrosia trifida. Next base: position 9,433,120 of record CM054123.1, on the reverse strand, counting down.
ACGGGCAAACGGGACTCCTCATCCAGAATCGCATACTCAATATGATCGGGCAACTCCTTAAGCTCTAAGGACGGTGGGGTCTCTACCGATGGCTTCTCAATGGGCTCATCTCTCTCAATAGCTACACTCTCCACAGACTCAATGGGGCTATCACTAGACCTAGGGCTCTGTCCTAGTGGATAAGTCATCATCTCTATCCCCTGGTCCTCCCAACTCTCATCAACAGAATCTATCTTAGAACTACCCCTACAGAAATCACTTAAACTCTGACCAACATGGGACATAAAAGAGTCTAGGAAGTACAAAGTATCATCCTGAGTACCGGTGTGCTGCATAGACTCCTTCACACCGAAAGTCACGGTGTCAGTCCCTACACGAAGCGTAAGCTTACCGTCACAGACATCGATCAATGCCTTAGCGGTAGCAAGAAATGGGCGTCCTAGAATCAATGGAACTCTCTCATCCTCCTTCATGTCAAGGATCACAAAATCAACTGGAAATACGAACTTATCCACCTTCACTAAGACATTCTCGACGATCCCCCTAGGAAACTTAACTGACCTATCAGCTAACTGGATGCTCATTCGGGTAGGGACCGGATCACCAAGGCCTAGTCTAGAGTAAATCGAATAAGGCATCAAATTGATGCTAGCACCAAGGTCAGCCAATGCATGACTCACAGACGAACTACCAAACAAGCAAGGAATAGTAAAACTACCCGGATCTGTCATCTTCTGGGGCAGTTTGTTCTGAACCACCGCAGAACACTTCTCACTCAGAGTCACTGTAGAAATCTCCTCAAGCTTCTTCTTGTTGGACAGGAGGTCCTTCAAGAATTTAGCATACTTACGCATATGTTGTAATGCCTCAACAAATGGAAGATTCACCTTGAGTTGCTTAAACAAATCAAGGAAGTGACCATACTCCTTCTCATACTTATGCTCAATCAACGTAGTGGGATAAGGAATTCTACCAAACTTCCTCTCAACTACTTTCTCCTTAGGAGAGGCTCCTCTGTCTGTGCTGTACTTGTTGGGCGCAGCCTATGGTGCACATCGCCAGCAGGAGTCTCCATCTCAATCTCCTCATCAACCAGTTCCTCTACCTCAACTGGTTTTTCAACTTCCTTCCCTCTACCACTCCTAGTAGTCACTTCCTTAGCAGTGGCATTTGGGTTAACCTGGGTACTACTAGGGAATGATCCTACAGGCCTCTCAGTCATCCTACTAGCCATCTCTCCTACTGTCCTCTCTAGACTCTGAATGGTGGAACCTTGATTCCTAAACATTAACTCAAACTCCTGGTTCTTTTTCTGCTGATCCTGATGCCTAGCTTCACCCTGCATAACTAGAGTTTCTAAGAGTTTATTGGTTCTACTCTGACGCTCCTCACTTTTCTTAAGAAACTCACTCATCTCAGACTTAGACTCTCCACTACTCTGCCCATCAGCAGGGGCCTGAAACAGACTCTGGCGGGGCTGGAATCCAGGAGGACCCCCGATCCTCCAGTTTGAGGACTGGCGTGGCTGCCAACCTCGTCCCTGGTTCTGCATAAAACTCAACTCCTCCTCATATCCTACAGGGCAATCAATTGTATCATGCCCACCTCTACACACCTCGCACTTAGCAGAAATCTTAACTTGAATGTCCTTCATCATTTTCTCTAAGGACTCTACCTGGGCAGATAAGGCTATGCTAGAATCTACGGAATGAATACCATTGGGGGCAGCAGTTACGCCCCCAGAGCCAGGCTCAATATAAGTGCTAGAGGCAAGATCCTCTATCATCTCGAGACAAGCAGCAGCGGTTTTAGTTTTCATCATGTTACCGCCTGCTGTGGAGTCAAGGAGTCTCTTAGTCGCATTAGAAACTCCATTATAGAATTTCTCAATGACCCTCCAATCCTCGAGACCATGATTAGGGCACTTATTAAGAAGTCCCTTGAAACGGTCCCAAGTCTCGTAGAATGACTCCCCCAGCTTCTCAGTGAAAGCATAGATGAGGTTCCTAAGACGAGCAGTCTTAGCAGGGGAGAAGTATTTCTGAAGAAATTTGGTCTGAAGATCAGTCCAAGTGGTAATGGCTCCCTGTGGGAGGGAATACAACCAAACAGCCACCTGATCAGTGAAAGAAAATGGAAATAAACGAAGTTTAATGGCGTCCTCACTAACGTTATTCAGGTGGAAAATGCTACAAACCCTACTAAACCTAGTCAGATGGCCATGCGGGTCCTTGTCACGCAAACCATGGAACTGGACCGAATGGGTAATGGTGTTAATCACGGTGGGTGAGATGGACCAGTTGTTCGCCTCGACAGTGGGAAGGGTGATGCTAGAGCGAATGGTGGTTGGCGAATCACTGATGTGCTCATGAACAGTCCTAGTGTCAGCCATAACTAAAGCAGAATCAAGATCAGAATGAGGTACCTATGGCTGGCGTAAGCGACGGTGGAACTCTGGTTCGGGCTCAGAGAATGGTGTAATATCAGGTGGGCACGAGGAACGTGTGTGCATACACTGAAAAGGGAGTGGAAAGATCACGAATCACACACACGCCAAAGGAAAGACTAAACAGACAAACTACTAAAAGCAGGTAACACAGTAGGCAAATAAAACTAGCAAACAAGAAAAACAACTAATCCTAAGCACACAAACTAACAAGCAAGCACACAAAGCAAAGCAAAACAAAATATATATATATATATATATATATATATATATATATATATATAAATATTGAATTTTTTTTTGATTTTTTTTATAAATATAAGTAAAAAAATTAAAAATAAAAAATAATAATAAAAGTAAAAGCAGTAAAAGTGACTAAATCCCCGACTCGGGCCGTCCTCGAAAGCGCAATAGTGTCCCCGGCAACGGCGCCAAAAACTTGATGCGTGAAATGTGTGATAAATATAATTTAAGTCCAATTAATTTCAAAACAAGTTTTAAATGGGAAATACCCACTAAACCACACACTACCGGCAAGTGTACGGGTCGAAAGTAGTAAAGTAAATAAGTCCGAGTATCGAACCGTGGACACAGTAGTAGCGGCTCTCGGTACTAAGCTTTCGTCGAGTCCTAGTCTAATAAATTAAAGTGCTGGTGGTTTAATTAACTACTAAAAAAATATAAAATTAAAGTAAATAAAATGCAAACAACTCAAACAAAACAAACAAACAAGTAGATTTGGATGAGATCAAATAATGAGAAAATGGCTACCTAGGTAAGAATCAAGGTGACTGATTTATAGCACTCGGAATCGGATAAATGGGTTTTGGCTACCGGGATCTTAAGATACACTAAACTAGACCAACACTGGAACGCGAATCATTCTCCAACATGTCGCAATACTGAATCTAGGGAAGTGTGTAAACTCACCGGTCCCGGGTTTAGATCACCTCTCGGTCTCTCCAAACTATGCTAAGGTATCCTAAATCTGAATGTCCTCTCGGCCCCCTCAGAAACAATACATATGTGTAAGGGATAGTAATTCTAACAGGTTTCTAACACAGGGTGCTAACAAAACAGGCACGCTAGGGGTGACTCACTCTCGTGCAGACCACGGTCCCGAAAACCTACCAAGCTAGACACACTAACACCTAATCTCTTCTCGGTCTCAAAGGTGGTAGAATGCTAAATTACCGAATAATTAATTAACTTGTTTCTAGGGTTTACTACGTCTAGCAACCACAAGATATATCAAAAACACCAAGTCTAAGATACTAACAAAATCCTAGATCAAAAGATACAAAATCTATTAAACTAGAATTAAGCGAAACAAATACTAATATTAAGATATTAAGCACGCATATACAAACGAAACCTTATTAGAAAACCTTTACCAAAACATTATATAAATCCAACCCGAAAATTATTATTCAATTGTCACCCATCATCAATACCTAGGTAGCACTAAAAGTTTAGCTACTCATAGTCATGGAAATCAATGAAAACATGGGTTCAACAAAATAATAAAACATAGTATCAAGTAGTTGAAAAACACAAAGTAATCAAAACTCAAAACTAGTGTTTTAGATAAAGAAACCCAAGCCTTCACCAATGGCTCCAAGCCTTACTCTCCTTGAAAATTCTCTCTCCAATTCCCGTGCAAAGTGCTGCTGTCCAATGAATTCTGCTTTGCGGCCGCTATGCTTCTGCTCGATGATGTTCTCCTCTTCCCTTTTTATCATATGTCATTTATAATATGTCATTTTGGTATTGACATTGCAAAACCTATTGGGCTCTCATTCTTTCTTTTTTTTTGTTTTTTGTTCGTAAGTCTAAATGGACTTCAAGTCCATATTTAATTTTTGTTATTATTATTATTATTATTATTATTATTATTATTATTATTAAAATAGATAGTATTATACTCGGTGCTTTTGTCACACCCTCACATTTCCACTGCAGTGTTGATACTGCAAGGCGCATGACATACTAGGATCCCATAGCCATAAGTCATATGAACGAACTCTAAATGCCCAAACCATTTAGTTCGTTTTCAAAAACCAAGTTTAGTTAAGCTGCGGAAGCGTAAACCAAATTTAAACCTTTTAAAACCATGCGCAAAACAACGCGTCCAAATTAAAATCATACGAAAGAAAATGTAAAAGCATAATATGTAATTTAGGTGTATGCCCAAAGACTCAAATGCAGTGAAGTGTGCAGTGCTTTCTAATCCTGGCACCGGAAGCTAACTACCTGCAAAAGCATGTATATCATGGGTAAAAAAACAATGTTGGTGAGTTCACTAAGTAAAGTAAATGAGTATGTAAATGCGCTAGTTTCCAAAACCACGTAAACAAGTATTGAGTTGGTTCCAAGAACCGTGTAAACACTAGTTCATCGCATGTCAAGGGTAGCTAACCCATTCAAAATAAATAACACCGATATACCGAACTGCTGATGTACGTGTAGCCACAAATGTGAGCCGCATGCCTTACATCATTGCCTATCAACAATGATAAAATCTGTTAAGTTATAGTTCACTCCCGCACTCCCCGAGCCGGTGTGAGGTTTGTCAGACCTAATAGCGCTATCAACTAATAACCCGCTTGCCATAACCTGGCAACTCATTCGATATGTGAAGGACTTACAGATGATAGAGTTGGTTTAGTTCATCAAGGACACAGTTTGCGAACTAGCAAAAACCGACCCACACAAGGATCCATAGCATCCCAACCCGGGATGTGTAAGTATTCCCAAACCGGACTAGAAAGTAGTAGTCCCAAACCGGACTAGAAAGTAGTAGTCCCAAAACGCATGATTTTGGACTTTTTGAAAAGCTAACATCATAAGTTATGTTTTAGTATCAGAAAACAATAAGATTACGCATGTTAATCACCCTATATCAGCCATACAAGTCGTTACAAATAATCTGCCAGAAATCAGAATTTTAACAACATGACTCTTATAAACCCTAATCATCCTTAATAACCCACAATCATGCAATAAACTCATATTAACACAACAAAATCCATATTATCACGTTTAACCTCTGATTTTTATGTACCATGTGCTCTAGATATGATTTTTTTATCAACAATACTCATTAACATACATAACAAACATCCAAGATATCCTACACATGTTGATTTGCGATTTTAACATAAGTATTTCTTAGGGTTTTTACAACTTTTCCAGCCTTAAAACTTATCATACAACACATAAAGTATATACCTTGAATCGCTTAAGTCCTTAAAACTCCAAGATAGCACCCGAATCACTTGAACTTGTAAGGAATTGATGCAAGATTGAAAGTGAAGAAGAGGGTACACCCTCTTGAAAACCCACGGCGCAATGGAGGCTAGGGTTTGTGTTGTTTTTTTTTATATAAACATAATATAGTAGGGTTAAGATCATGGGCCAAAGTTTCAGGTTTATGGGCCTTTTCTTGATAAACGGGCCCGTTAATACGGTTTTAATCCCGAGAATAGTCTCGATAATATTATTCATACTAACTTATGTAAAAATTATTGTTTTTATCATCTCATAACATGTTAATTACAGAATGCACATAATTCATAGGGTTTACGTACTGACTATCTATTAAAACAGTAATCCACATAAACATGTAATTCACAAACGCGTGTTAATTCACATTCATCATCACCCAATAGATCATATGATTATGTATGCTTGACAAATCACCAACGTTCGGGATACAGGACTCGTGTGTGTGTCAAGACAAAACCTTCCTAGTTATAACGTACGTTAATATCATATGTTATTATCCCATAACATATCGAAAGACCTTCTTAACTACTCCTAGTTAGGTGTTTAGTCACGAATGTACATGAAAGTTAACTAGAGTTCAGTAAAAGTAATATCCTGAAAATGCAGGGTGTCACATCATCCCCAAGTTGAAAAGAATTTGGTCCCGAAATTCAGCAAGTAAACAGTGAAGCCAGTGTAAAATTGTATGCTTGGTTACCGGATGTCACATCATCCCCAAGTTGAAAGGAATTTCGCCCCGAAATTCACTTTGAGTCAGTCGCTTCACGTTTAGAGTTTAGTTCATTCGCATGTTCAGGTTCAGTAGAAAGATGTGGGTATTTGAGCCGCATTTTATCCATGCGTTCCCACGTGTATTCCAGTCCTAGACGGAAATTGTATCGCACCCTAACAATAGGTTTGGTGCTCTGTCTGAGTTTCTTGACGCCCCGCTCAAGAATCTCCACTGGTTCTTCCACGAACCGTGGCTGATCGTCCACCTGGATCTCCTCCCGTGGCACTACCAGTATTGTATCCGATAAGCATTTCTTTATATTCGATACGTGGAGTACATCATGTACCCCATTAAGTTCATTAGGCAGGTTCAACCTGTAAGTTACTAGACCAATCCTTTCGACAATCTCTAATGGTCCAACGTATTGCGGGTTCAACTTTTCCCATTTTCCAAAGCGTATCACACCCTTCCATGGTGACACCTTTAATAGAATATTGTCCCCAACCTGGAACTACAAAGGTTTCCTATGCTTATCAGCGTAACTTTTCTGTCGATCCCGAGCAGCAGCCATCCGATTTCTGATTTGCACTATCTTCTCAGAAGTTTCGTGCACGAGTTCGGGACCTGTTAGCTGGCTATCCCCAACCTCAGTCCAGCAGATGGGAGACCTACACTTGCGTCCATAAAGTGCCTCAAAAGGCGCACACTGTATCGAAGTGTGGTAGTTGTTATAAGAAAATTCAATCAACGGCAAGTGCTTATCCCAACGGTTGCCAAAATCCACCACGCACACTCATAGCAGATCCTCCAATGTTTGGATGGTACATTCACTCTGTCCATCCGTCTGTGGGTGATAGGCTGTGCTCATATCTAGGCAAGTTCCCCAAGCGTCTTGGAGGGTAGTCCAGAAATGAAAAGTGAATCGCGCATCACGATCAGATATAATAGAAGTAGGCACCCCATGCCTAGAGACTACCTCCTTGATGTAGAGATTTGCTAGTTTCTCCAGCGAGTCTGTTTCCTTTATTGCCAGAAAGTGTGCCGATTTGGTTAAACGATCCACGATAACCCAAATCATGTTATGGCCCATTGGCGTTCTAGGAAGCTTTGTGATAAAATCCATAGAAATTCCATCCCATTTCTACATATAGGGATTTCTAGTTATCGGAGTAGGCCTGAAGGTTTCTGATATTCAATCTTAACCTTCGCACAAGTCAAGCACTTGCTAACATATGTGGTTATTTCAGCTTTCATGTTTGGCCACCAGTAAAAAGTTTTAAGATTTTGGTACATCTTGTCCGAACTAGGACGTACCGAATATCGAGAGGTGTGAGCTTCATCAAGCACCAGTTGTCTAAGATCCCCAAAAAGTGGTATCCAGACTCGATTCATAAAGTATTGAAGACCATCCGTCTTCAGTTCCAAGTGCTTATCCGCACCATGTAAAGTTTCAAGCCCGATGTTTTCTTCTTTCAAAGCCTCGCCCTGGGCTTCACGTATCTTATCAGGAGGATTAGAATGTACGGTAAGTTGTACAGCTCGCACTCGTTTGGGTTTCGTTTCCTTACGACTGAGGGCATCAGCTACTACGTTAGCTTTCCCTGGATGATACTTGATGGCACAGTCATAATCATTCAGAAGCTTGACCCATTGACGTTGTCGCATGTTCAGCTCATTTGGATCGAATATGAGTTGGAGGCTCTTGTGGTCAGTGAATATCGTACATTTCGTACCACAGAGATGATGCCTCCAGATCTTTAGAGCAAAAACCACTGCTCCTAGTTACAAGTCATGGGTGGTGTAATTCTTCACATGAACCTTCAATTGACATGAGGCATACGTGATTACCTTATCACGCTGCATCAGCACACACCCTAACCCTTGGATAGACGCATCACAGTACACTACGAAGTCCTCTGTACCCTCAGGTAATGATAGTATAGGTGCACTGCAAAGTTTCGACTTTAATAGTTGAAAGGCAGATTCTTAGGCATCTCCCCACTTATAAGTAATACCCTTCTGTGTCAAGGCGGTGAGAGGTTGAGCGATCTCAGAGAATCCCTCAATGAATCTGCGATAGTATCCCGCGAGACCAAGAAAATGGCGCACCTCAGTAGGGGTCTTAGGAGCTTCCCACTTTTTAGTAGCATCAATATTGGCGGGATCAACATGTATTCCTGCCTCGTTAACCACATGTCCAAGAAATTGGACTTCTCGAATCCAAAAGTCACATTTAGAGAACTTTGCATACAACTGCTCATTTCTCAAGAGTTCCAAGATCAGCTTTAGATGTTGCTCGTGCTCTTCCCTGCTCTTGGAATAAATCAGTATGTCATCTATGAGCACTATGACGAATTTGTCCAAATAAGGCTTGCACACGCGGTTCATTAGATCCATGAACACAGCCGGTGCATTGGTTAGCCCAAATGGCATCACCAAAAACTCATAATGTCCATAATGAGTTCGAAAGGCTGTCTTCGCCACATCCTTCTCTCGGACTCTCAGTTGATGGTATCCTGACCTCAAGTCAATCTTAGAATAGAAACTCGACCCTTGAAGCTGGTCGAACAAGTCATCAATACGGGGCAAAGGGTAGCGGTTCTTAACCGTTACTTTGTTCAACTTCCGATACACATGTGGAAACTCCCATCCTTCTTTTTATCAAACATAACTGGAGCTCCCCATGGCGAAGAACTAGGTCTAGTAAAGCCCCTATCCAATAGCACTTGGAGTTGGGTAATCAGTTCTTGAATTTCGCCTGGTGCTAGGCGGTATGGTGCGCATGCAATTGGAGCTGCTCCAGGTACAAGGTCAATTTGAAACTCCACTTGACGAACAGGTGGAAGTCCAGGTAGTTCCTGTCACACCCTCAAATTTCCACTGCGGGGTTTATACCGCGAGGCGCATGACAAACCAGGATCCCATAGCCATAAGTCACATGAACGAAATCTAAATGCCCAAACCATTTAGTTCGTTTTCAAAAACCAAGTTTAGTTAAGCTGCGGAAGCGTAGACCAAAGTTAAACCTTTTTAAAAACCATGCGCAAAACAACGCGCCCAAATTAAAACCATATGAGAGAAAAGGTAAAAGCATAATATGTAATTTATGTGTATGCCCAAGACCCCAAATGCAGTGAAGTGTACAGTGGTTTCTAATCCTGGCACCGGAAGCTAACTACCTGCAAAAGCATGTAAATCATGTGTCAACATAAAGCTGGTGAGTTCACAAAGTAAAGTAATTGAGTATGTAAATGCGTTGGTTTCCAAAACCACGTAATCAAGTAAATTGAGTTGGTTCCTTGAACCGTGTAACCACTAGTTCGTCGCATGTCAAGGGTAGCTAACCTATTCATGATAACTAACACCGAATATACCGAACTGCTATGTACGTGTAGCCACAAAAGTGCGCCGCATGCCTGACATCATTGTCTATCCACAATGATAAAGTTTCTTTAAGTTATAGTTCACGCCCGCGCTCCCCGAGCCGGTGTGAGGTTTGTAAGACCTAATAGCGCTATCAACTAATAACCCGCTTGCCAACCCTGGCAACTCATTCGGTACGTGAGGACTTACCGATGATAGAAATGGTTTAGTTTATCAAGGACACAATTGCGAACTAGCAAAGTAACCGACCCTCATAAGGATCCATGGCATCCCAACCCAGGATGTGTAAGTAGTCCCAAACCGGACTAGAAAATGTTAAGTAAAGTGTCTCATACCTGAGACGCATGCTTTTGAGAAAAAGAGTAGTGAAACTCACCTTAGTGTGCAAGCAAAAGAAATCCGACCCGCAAGTAAAGTATGCTACCAACACCCTAATACAAATGTCACTAGGTGAGTATATGTGCATAACCAACACACCATATAACTCGTTTATCCGAGACTTTTAAATGTTCAAAACCTTGTAGTGACACCTAATGACTCTACATACTCAAGTATGTCCTACGTATCCCGTTGGTGATCATAGTGATTATTATCAGTTTAATACATCAAATACATCTCATACAAGTTTTCACACAAGTACATGTCAATTACATACCACATACAACTCCAAATAGTCACATAAAGACCCCGTACACAATCTGTGTTTTTAGGACAGATTGTGCGCTGTGAAAAACGAATTATTTAAAATACTTAACGAATAAATTAAAGTCCCAAATTTTTACTGAGTATTCATGGGGATTTGGTTGCAAACCCATATTTTTGTTTTGTCTTAAAACCAAACACAAAAATTATGAAAATTCGTACAACACAGCTATGTCCAGAAAATTTCCTCAACAGGTCAGTTTAGTAGAAAACTTCTCAAAAATTGTGTATTCATCCAAACGGGATGAATCCACTTGGAAAAGCTCAATGTTTTCAATATTGACCTACTGTAAAAATTTCATAACTTAATACCTTGTAAATCTCAAGTTATGACCATTTAAAGTTAACCAAATTCACAAATCCGAAAATCTGATATGACCCCTAACCAAATAAAATTCCAAAAACGACTCAAACGGTGTCCAAATCTGATGGTTTTGCCCGTTATGAAAAGCTAAGACCTTGTACATTACAATCATGCAAAGAAATCTTCAAAACAATCAATTTAACATCGAGATACAGCCCCTACAAAACACCCTAACGAATCTGCCAGAAACTGAAACTTGCTCCCCAAGTTATTCACAAACCCTAATCATGCATAAAAATCTCTAATACATGCATAACTCATATTATTCTGATTAAACACCTATATTATCATACAAAAACCCTAATTATGATTACTAACAACAACCATCATCGTCAAATCACAATGAACATTCAAGAACACCCACATAACCCTATATGCGATTTTTATACATGCAATCTCTAGGGTTTTTAAAACTTTTCAAGTATTGTAAATCATCAAGAAACATGTAAAATGTATACCTTGCAATGCTAAACTCCTCAAGGCCTAGAGATTGCACCCAAATCAACTTGAATTAGTGAAAAAGAGGTGTTGTTTGATTGAATATTGAGAGAGGGGTTGGGGTGGGAGTTCACGGCGCATAAGGGGGGTGGGTTAGGGTTTTTTTTTTTTTTTTTTGTCTCCTAATTATAAAGGGGCTTGGCTTCTTGCCCAAGCAATTGGGTATTAGGGCCCCTTATAGTCCATTAACTGAACCCGTTAGTCATGTTCTAGTCCAATACCGGGCCCGATGATATTAATCACCCTAAATTGCATAAAAACTATTGTTTTTATTATCTCATAGCATATCAATCATAAGGTGCACGTAATTTGCATGGTTTACATATTAACTTTCAGTTAAGCGGTAATTCACATAAACATGTAATCCACATAAACATGTAACTTCACGTTCATCATAATTCTATTGTACACATTATTATATATGCCAGACAAATCACCAACGTTCGGGATATAGGACTCGTGTGTGCATTGTGATGATAACTTTACTTATTATAATGTAACATATGTTATTATCACATAACATATGTTATTACCCTATAACATATATGAAGACCTTCCTAACTAACCCTAGTCAAGTGTTTAGTCACGTATGCACATGCAAGTTAACTAGAGTTCAGTTAAAGTAAGAACCTGAAAATGCGGGGTGTCACATCATCCCTAAGTTGAAAAGAATTTCGTCCCGAAATTTAGCAAGTAAACAATAAAGCCAACTAGAATAGTGTGTGCTTGGTTCCCGGATGTCACATCATCCCCAAGTTGAAAGGAATTTCGCCCCGAAATTCACTTTGAAAGAGCTGCTTTATGTTTAGCGTTCGATCTATGTTCAGGTTTAGGTTCAGAAAAGATGTGTGGGCATTTAAGCCGCATTTGATCCCTGCGTTCCCACGTGTATTCCGGTCCTAGACGGGAATTCCATCGCACCTTAACAATCGGTATGATGCTCTGTCTGAGTTTCTTGATGCCCCGCTCAAGAATCTCCCCTGGTTCTTCCGTGAACCGTAGCTGATCGTCCACCTGGATCTCCTCCAGTGGCACCACCAGTGTTGTATCCAACAGGCATTTCTTTAGATTCAATGCGATACGTGGGATACATCATGTACCCCACCGAGTTTATTAAGCGAGTTTAACTTGTAAGTTACCGGACCAATCCTTTCGACAATCTCGAATGGTCCAATGTATCGCGGGTCAGCTTTCCCCGTTTTCCAAAGCATATCACCCCCTTCCAAGGTGACACCTTCAACAGAACCTTGTCCCCAACCTGGAACTCCGAAGGTTTCCTACGCTTATCAGCGTAACTTTTCCGTCGATCACGAGCAGCAACCATCCGATTTCTGATTTGCACTATCTTCTCAAAAGTTTCGTGCACGAGTTCGGGACCTGTTAGTTGGCTATCCCCAACCTCAGTCCAACAGATGGGAGACCTACACTTGCGCCCATAAAGTGTCTCAAAAGGCGCACACTGTATCGAAGTGTGATAGTTGTTGTTATAAGGGAATTCGATCAAAGGCAAGTGCTTATCCCAACTATTGCCAAAATCCACCACGCACGCTCGTAACAGATCCTCCAACGTTTGGATGGTACGTTCACTTTGTCCATCCGTCTGCGGGTGATAGGCTGTGCTCATATCCAGGCGAGTTCCCAAAGCATCTTGGAGAGTAGTCCAGAAACGAGCAGTGAATCGCCCATCGCGATCAGATATAATAGAAGTAGGCACCCCATGCCTAGAGACTATCTCCTTGATGTAAAGGTTCGCTAGCTTCTCCAATGAGTCTGTTTCCTTAATAGCCAGAAAGTGGGCCGATTTGGTTAAACGATCCACGATAACCCAAATCATGTTATGGCCCGTTGGCGTTCTAGGAAGCTTTGTAATAAAATCCATGGAAATCCCATCCCATTTCCACATAGGGATTTCTGGTTGTTGGAGTAGGCCTGAAGGTTTCTGATATTCAATCTTAACCTTCGCACAAGTCAGGCACTTACTAACATAAGTGGCTATTTCGGCTTTCATGTTTGGCCACCAGTAAAGAGTCTTAAGATCTTGGTACATCTTGTCCGAACCAGGATGTACCGAATATCGAGAGGTGTGTGCTTCATCAAGCACCAGTTGCCTGAGATCCCCAAAACGTGGTATCCAGACTCGATCCATGAAATACTGGAGGCCATCCGTTGTTAGTTCCAAGTGCTTATCAGCACCATGTAAGGTTTCAAGCCCGATGTTTTCTCCCTTCAAAGCTTCGCCCTGGGCTTCTCGTATCTTATCAGGAAGATTGGAATGAATGGTGAGTTGTAAAGCTCGTACCCATTTAGGTTTCGTTTCCTTTCGACTGAGGGCATCAGCTACTACATTAGCCTTCCCTGGATGATACTTGATGGCACAATCATAATCATTCAAAAGTTCAACCCAGCGACGTTGTCGTATGTTCAGCACTCTTATGATCAAATATATGCTGAAGGCTCTTGTGATCAGTAAAAATTGTGCACTTTGTTCCATAGAGGTAGTGCCTCCAGATTTTGAGAGCGAATACCACCGCTCCCAGCTCCAAATCATGAGTGGGGTAATTCTTCTCATGGACCTTCAATTGCCGCGATGCATATGCGATTACCTTATCACGTTGCATGAGTACGCACCCTAAGCCTTGGATAGACGCATCACAGTACACTATAAAGTCCTCTGTACCCTCAGGCAACGATAGTATCGGTGCACTGCAAAGTTTTGACCAGATTCTTGGCATCCCCCCACTTATAGGTAATGCCTTTCTGCGTTAGGGCGGTGAGAGGTTGAGCGATCTTACAGAATCCCTTAATGAATCTACGATAGTATCCCGCGAGACCAAGAAATTGGCGCACCTCAGTATGGGTCCTAGGTGCCTCCCACTTTTTAATAGCGTCAATCTTGGCGGGGTCAACATGTATTCCTGCCTCGTTGACCACATGTCCAAGAAATTGGACTTCTCGAATCCAAAAGCCACATTTAGAGAATCTTGCATACAACTGCTCCTTTCTCAATAGTTCCAAGATCAGTTGCAGGTGTTGCTCGCGCTCTTCCCTGCTCTTGGAATAAATCAGTATGTCATCTATGAACACTATGACGAATTTGTCCAAATAGGGCTTGCACACATGGTTCATCGGAACAATGAACACAACCGGTGCATCCAAATGACATCACCAAAAACTCATAATGTCTATAACGAGTTCGAAAGGCTGTCTTCGCCACATCCTCCTCTCCGACTCTCAGCTGATGGTATCCTGACCTCAAGTCAATCATAGAATAGAAACTTGACCCTTGCAGTTGGTCGAACAAGTCATCATTACGAGGCAAAGCGTAGCGGTTCTAAACCGTCACCTTGTTCAACTTCCGATACACATGCGGAAACTCCCATCCTTCTTCTTATCAAACAGAACTGGAGCTCCCCATAGCGAAGAACTAGGTCTAATAAAGCCCCTATCCAATAGCTCTTGGAGTTGGGTAGACAGTTCTTGAAGTTCGCCTAGTGCTAGGCGGTATGGTGCGCGTGCAACTGGAGCTGCTCCAGGTACAAGGTCAATTTGAAACTCCACTTGACAAACAGGTGGAAGTCCAGGTAGTTCCTCTGGGAAAATATCTGGGAAATCTCGGACTACTGGGATGTCCTCAGTCTTAGTTTCAGTCTCAGCTCGAGTGTCAGATTTGTTAGCTAAAATGGCTGGACAGCCCTTACGAATACACTTCTGGGCTTTCAAGAGGAGATGATGCCCACCATGGCACCACCATGATTACCCTGTATAGATAAAAGTTCTCCACCTGGGAGGGGGAATACGAACCATCTTCTCCTGACAGAGAATTTCAACGTGTTGCTTGGACAACCAGTCCATGCCAACCACGAGATCAAAGCTTCCAAGGGTGATAGGTAGAATGTTGATGGCAAACGATTGCCCATCCAACTCGAGCTTACAGTCACGGTGAATATGGGTTACCTCCACAGGCTTTCCATCAGCTAACTCTATGGTGTATGGGGTATCAAGAAGAGTAGGAACCATCCCTAGTTGTTTGCTAAGTATTGATGACACAAAACTATAGTCTGCACCAGTATCATATAAAATAGAAGCAAGAGTGTCGTACCCGTCACGACATTGTTATCAGTCCTAGCTTCCCCAGAGCCAATCACAATTGCTATTCCACGAGCCCCATTGTTGTTGTTACCGTTGTGGTAGTTGTTGTTGAAGGGCTTATACCTCACACTATCCCACGTTCTCTTGCTATCACCAAAAGTAGAAGATGAAGCTCCATGCTTCGGAAAAGTACCATGCTCAACAGCCTAATCCGTGTGTTTACGAGCCAGAATGAACGATTTGTTAGATTCTGGGTAGGTGAGTTGCAGTGGCCAAGCCACGAATCTAAGGGACCCACCCCTTTGGTCTGAAATTCGATCCGCTGGCAAAGTTGGTTAATTAGATTTGAGCACAAAGTATCCAACTCCTGTAGCTTGGTAGTGTAGGCATCGATCTCAGACCCAACCGTCCTTATATAATAAATTTCTAAATTTCCCCACAGGGTGTTACATTCTCCATCCAAGTATTTGTAACTCATCGAGTGTGCATGTAACATACATTACCCCATCCTGCCTGGGGCAAATGCACATGGCAAAGACTTATACTATCGAAGCAATCAGACGGTCTCCTTCAGTTCCGTTGGAGTTATCGAGGTTTACGACCAATAAAAGGCTTAAAAATATGTTGGCAGGTTGTTGTTGTGGCATGTGCATTCAAGGTATAAGGAAGTTCAAATGAGGAAGTCAAGGGAAAAGAATGATTTTAGAAAAATAGATCTTTACTAGCTTGGAAAGATGCGAGGGCCTCAACCACCCTATCGTTGTTCATAAAAACTCAGTCTTATCTAAGTTAACAAGGGAAAAGAAAAGAAAATACAGGTAAGAAAAAGGTAAGAGCCAATCGTCGCCACGCTCTGTCTAGATAGTAGAGCCTTTATCATCACTTTCCATATGCTCATCCTGCTCAGGTTCCCCTTCCATACCTTCTTCCTCCTCTTTCTTGGTGTCAGTGTTATATGGTTCACATCACGTACAGTCTCCTCCTCTAGTCTTATGTAAGCCAGTTTAGTGGTAAGTTGTACCACTCGTTCCTCCAATCGTGGCTATCAGCCATTAGTAGGTTTCGTCTTCCCTTGAGATGTTGCACTACGTTGCAGGCTTTACATAACTCCCCAAAAGTGTGTGTAACAAGCCCCGATCCACTGAATTCCCATGAATCTACCATGTACTTATAAGAAACAGGGATATGCAGTTATACGTTCGCCCGCTCGCACTAGGCGTAAGGTACTAGAGTAAGAAATGAATTCTATATGTGTAACCCAGTCCCGCCTGAGTTTCGAATGAAGGTAAGAAAGATCAAGTAACAAGGAACAGAAACTAATTGTCTCCTTGCTTAGTGAAAAGAATAAGTCTCAGTATTTGAATTTCTTCAATTTGATTTGGTTAAATGGTACCACGTCATGCGCATCGTGCGGCTTTCCTGTGCCCACAACGCTCGCAAGGGCTTTCTCCCCTGTACAATTGTTGTTTCCTCATCCATGAGGTTTGTTAGGATACTACTCCCAGTAATGCGCCACTGGTGTAATCCTGGGTTCCCACCATTGACGTGTTCAGAATTAGGTCTAGAACTAGAAGATAACATATCTCCCGAAATCATATGTTGTAGATATATGTAGCTAAAAGCTAGTTGTGCACTTAAGTTGTGAGTGTACTTATGCTATGATGATTATAGACTAGACTCAACATGCAGTCCTAGTTCACTATAACCAATGGCTCTGATACCAATCTGTCACACCCTCAAATTTCCACTGCGGGGTTTATACCGCGAGGCGCATGACAAACCAGGATCCCATAGCCATAAGTCACATGAACGAACTCTAAATGCCCAAACCATTTAGTTCGTTTTCAAAAACCAAGTTTAGTTAAGCTGCGGAAGCGTAGACCAAAGTTAAACCTTTTTAAAAACCATGCGCAAAACAACGCGCCCAAATTAAAACCATATGAGAGAAAAGGTAAAAGCATAATATGTAATTTATGTGTATGCCCAAGACCCCAAATGCAGTGAAGTGTACAGTGGTTTCTAATCCTGGCACCGGAAGCTAACTACCTGCAAAAGCATGTAAATCGTGTGTCAACATAAAGCTGGTGAGTTCACAAAGTAAAGTAATTGAGTATGTAAATGCGTTGGTTTCCAAAACCACGTAATCAAGTAAATTGAGTTGGTTCCTTGAACCGTGTAACCACTAGTTCGTCGCATGTCAAGGGTAGCTAACCTATACATGATAACTAACACCGAATATACCGAACTGCTATGTACGTGTAGCCACAAAAGTGCGCCGCATGCCTGACATCATTGTCTATCCACAATGATAAAGTTTCGTTAAGTTATAGTTCACGCCCGCGCTCCCCAAGCCGGTGTGAGGTTTGTAAGACCTAATAGCGCTATCAACTAATAACCCGCTTGCCAACCCTGGCAACTCATTCGGTACGTGAGGACTTACCGATGATAGAAATGGTTTAGTTTATCAAGGACACAATTGCGAACTAGCAAAGTAACCGACCCTCATAAGGATCCATGGCATCCCAACCCGGGATGTGTAAGTAGTCCCAAACCGGACTAGAAAATGTTAAGTAAAGTGTCTCATACCTGAGACGCATGCTTTTGAGAAAAAGAGTAGTGAAACTCACCTTAGTGTGCAAGCAAAAGAAATCCGACCCGCAAGTAAAGTATGCTACCAACACCCTAATACAAATGTCACTAGGTGAGTATATGTGCATAACCAACACACCATATAACTCGTTTATCCGAGACTTTTAAATGTTCAAAACCGTGTAGTGACACCTAATGACTCTACATGCTCAAGTATGTCCTACGTATCCCGTTGGTGATCATAATGATTATTATCAGTTTAATACATCAAATACATCTCATACAAGTTTTCACACAAGTACATGTCAATTACATACCACATACAACTCCAAATAGTCACATAAAGACCCCGTACACAATCTGCGTTTTTAGGACAGATTGTGCGCTGTGAAAAATGAATTATTTAAAATACTTAAAGAATGAATTAAAGTCCCAAATTTTTACTGAGAATTCATGGGGATTTGGTTGCAAACCCATATTTTTTTTTTGTCTTAAAACCAAACACAAAAATTATGAAAATTCGTACAACACAGCTATGTCCAGAAAATTTCCTCAACAGGTCAGTTTAGTAGAAAAATTCTCAAAAATTGTGTATTCATCCAAACAGGATGAATCCACTTGGAAAAGCTCAATGTTTTCAATATTGACCTACTGTAAGAATTTCATAACTTAATTCCTTGTAAATCTCAAGTTATGACCATTTAAAGTTAACCAAATTCACAAATCCGAAAATCTGATATGACCCCTAACCAAATAAAATTCCAAAAACGACTCAAACGGTGTCCAAATCTGATGGTTTTGCCCGTTATGAAAAGCTAAGACCTTGTACATTACAATCATGCAAAGAAATCATCAAAACAATCAATTTAACATCGAGATACAGCCCCTACAAAACACCCTAACGAATCTGCCAGAAACTGAAACTTGCTCCCCAAGTTATTCACAAACCCTAATCATGCATAAAAATCTCTAATACATGCATAACTCATATTATTCTGATTAAACACCTATATTATCATACAAAAACCCTAATTATGATTACTAACAACAACCATCATCATCAAATCACAATGAACATTCAAGAACACCCACATAACCCTATATGCGATTTTTATACATGCAATCTCTAGGGTTTTTAAAACTTTTCAAGTATTGTAAATCATCAAGAAACATGTAAAATGTATACCTTGCAATGCTAAACTCCTCAAGGCCTATAGATTGCACCCAAATCAACTTGAATTAGTGAAAAAGAGGTGTTGTTTGATTGAATATTGAGAGAGGGGTTGGGGTGGGAGTTCACGGCGCATAAGGGGGGTGGGTTAGGGTTTTTTTTTTTTTTTTTTGTCTCCTAATTATAAAGGGGCTTGGCTTGTTGCCCAAGCAATTGGGTATTAGGGCCCCTTATAGTCCATTAACTGAACCCGTTAGTCATGTTCTAGTCCAATACCGGGCCCGATGATATTAATCACCCTAAATTGCATAAAAACTATTGTTTTTATTATCTCATAGCATATCAATCGTAAGGTGCACGTAATTTGCATGGTTTACATATTAACTTTCAGTTAAGCGGTAATTCACATAAACATGTAATCCACATAAACATGTAACTTCACGTTCATCATAATTCTATTGTACACATTATTATATATGCCAGACAAATCACCAACGTTCGGGATATAGGACTCGTGTGTGCATTGTGATGATAACTTTACTTATTATAATGTAACATATGTTATTATCACATAACATATGTTATTACCCTATAACATATATGAAGACCTTCCTAACTAACCCTAGTCAAGTGTTTAGTCACGTATGCACATGCAAGTTAACTAGAGTTCAGTTAAAGTAAGAACCTGAAAATGCGGGGTGTCACAGTTCCTCTGGGAAAATATCTGGGAAATCTCGGACTACTGGGATGTCCTCAATCTTAGTTTCAATTTCAGTTTCAGTTTCAGCTCGAGTATCAGATATGTTAGCCAAAACGTCTGGATAGTCCTTACAAATTCACTTCTGGGCTTTCAAGAAGGAGATGATGCCCACCATGGCACCACCATGATTACCCTGTATAGATAAAAGTTCTCCACCTGGGAGGGGGACACGAACAATCTTCTCCCGACAGAGAATTTCAATGGGATGCTTGGACAACCAGTCCATGCCAACCACGAGATCAAAGCTTCCAAGGGTGATAGGTAGAATGTTGATGGCAAACGATTGCCCATCCAACTCGAGCTTACTGTCACAATGGGTGTGGGTTACCTCAACAGGCTTCCCATCAGCTAGCTCTATGGTGTATGGGGTATCAAGAAGAGTAGGAACCATCCCTAGTTGTTTGCTAAGTTTTGATGACACAAAAATATAGTCCGCACCAGTATCATATAAAATAGAAGCAAGAGTTCCGTACCCGTCACGACATTGTTATCAGTCCTAGCTTCCCCAGAGCCAATCACAATTGCAATTCCACGAGCCCCATTGTTGTTGTTACCGTTGTGGTTATTGTTTGTTGAAGGACTTGTACCTCACACTATCCCACGTTCTCTTGCTATCACAAAAAGTAGAAGACGAAGCACCATGCTTTGGAAAAGTACCATGCTCAACAGCCTAGTCAGTGTGTTTGCGAGCCAGTTGAAAGATTTGTTAGATTTTGGGTAGGTGAGCTGCAGTGGCCAAGCCATGAATATGAGGGACCCACCCTTTTGGTATGAAATTCGATCCGCTGGTAAAGTTGGTTAATTAGATTCGAGCACAAAGTATCTAACTCCTGTAGCTTGGTAGTGTAGGCGTCGATCTCAGACCCATCCGTCTTTATATAACAAATTTCTAAGTTTCATCACAAGGTGTTACGTTCTCCATCCAAGTATCTGTAACTCATTGAGTGTGCATGTAGCATACATTACCCCATCCTGCCTGGGACAAATGCATATGGCAAAGACTTATACTATCGAAGCAATCAGACGGTCTCCTTCAATTCCGTTGGAGTTATCGAGGTTTACCACCAATAAAAGGCTTGAAAATACGATGTGCATTCAAGGTATAAGAAAGTTCAAATGTGGAAGTCAGGGGAAAAAGAATGATTTAGGAAAATAGATCTTTACTAGCTTGGAAAGATGCGAGGGCCTTAACCACCCTATCGTTGATCATAAGAACGCAATCTTATCTATGTTAGCAAAGGGAAATGAAAGAAAAGATAGGTAAGAAAAGGTAAGAGCCAATCGTCGCCATGCTCTGTCTAGATAGTAGAGCCTTCATCCTCACTTTCCATGTGCTCGTCCTGCTCAGGTTCCCCTTCCATCCCTTATCCTTCCTCTTTTGTGATGTCAATGTTATATGGTTCTCATCACGTACAGTCTCCTTCTTCGGTCCTGTGTAAGTCAGCTCAATGGTCAACAACACCATTCGTTCCTCCAATCGTGACTGTCAGTCGCTTAGTAGATTCCGTCTTCCTTTGAGATGTTGCACTGCATCGCAGACCTTCGTAACTCCCCAAGAGTGTGTGTAACAAGCCCCAATCTAATGTGTTCCCATGAATCTACCATATACTTATGAGTAACAGGGATATGCAGTCATACGTCCGCCCGCTCATACTAGGCTTAAGGTACTAAAGTAAGAAATAAGTTCTATATGTGTAACCCAGTCTTGTCTGAGTTCCAAATGAGAGTAAGAAAGGTCAAATAACAATGAACAGAAACTAGTTGTCTCCTTGCTCAGTGAAAAAGGATAAGTTTCGGTATTTGAATTTCTTCACAGTTGATTCGGTTTGATGGTATCACGTCATGCGCATCGTGCAGCTTTCCTGGGTACGTGCGCCACAACGCTCGCAAGGGCTCCCTCCCTTGTACTATTGTTGTTTCCTCATCCATGAGGTTTGTTAAAATACTACTCCCAGTAATGCGCCACCTGGTGTAATCCTGAGTTCCCACCATTGACGTGTTCAGAATTAGGTCTAGAACTAGAAGATAACATATCTCCCGAAATCATATGTTGTAGATATATGTAGCTAAAAGCTAGTTGTGCACTTAAGTTGTGAGTGTACTTATGCTATGATGATTATAGACTAGACTCAACATGCAGTCCGAGTTCACTATAACCAATGGCTCTGATACCAATCTGTCACACCCTCACATTTCCACTACAGTGTTTATACCGCGAGGCGCATGACATACCAGGATCCCATAGCCATAAGTCATATGAACGAACTCTAAATGCCCAAACCATTTAGTTCGTTTTCAAAAACCAAGTTTAGTTAAGCTGCGGAAGCGTAAACCAAATTTAAACCTTTCAAAACCATGCGCAAAACAACGCGCCTAAATTAAAACCATACGAAAGAAAATGTAAAAGCATAATATGTAATTTAGGTGTATGCCCAAGACTCAAATGCAGTGAAGTGTGCAGTGCTTTCTAATCCTGGCACCGGAAGCTAACTACCTGCAAAAGCATATGTATATCATGGGTCAACAAACAATGTTGGTGAGTTCACTAAGTAAAGTAAATGAGTATGTAAATGCGCTGGTTTCCAAAACCACGTAAACAAGTATTGAGTTGGTTCCAAGAACCGTGTAAACACTAGTTCATCGCATGTCAAGGGTAGCTAACCCATTCATAATAACTAACACCGATATACCGAACTGCTGATGTACGTGTAGCCACAAATGTGAGCCGCATGCCTTACATCATTGCCTATCAACAATGATAAAATCTGTTAAGTTATAGTTCACTCCCGCACTCCCCGAGCCGGTGTGAGGTTTGTCAGACCTAATAGCGCTATCAACTAATAACCCGCTTGCCATAACCCGGCAACTCATTCGGTATGTGAAGGACTTACAGATGATAGAGTTGGTTTAGTTCATCAAGGACACAGTTTGCGAACTAGCAAAAACCGACCCACACAAGGATCCATAGCATCCCAACCCGGGATGTGTAAGTATTCCAAAACCGGACTAGAAAGTAGAAACCCCCGAACCGGACTAGCAAGTAGTAGTCCCAAAATGCATGATTTTGGACTTTTTGAAAAGCTAACATCATAAGTTATGTTTTAGTATCAGAAAACAATAAGATTACGCATGTTAATCACCCTATAACAACCATACAAGTCGTTACAGATAATCTGCCAAAAATCAGAATTTTAACAACATGACTCTTATAAACCCTAATCATCCTTAATAACCCACAATCATGCAATAAACTCATATTAACACAACAAAATCCATATTATCACGTTTAACCTCTGATTTTTATGTACCATGTGCTCTAGATTGATTTTTTTTATCAACAATACTCATTAACATACATAACAAACATCCAAGATATCCTACACATGTTGATTTGCGATTTTAACATAAGTATTTCTTAGGGTTTTTACAACTTTTCCAGCCTTAAAACTTATCATACAACACATAAAGTATATACCTTGAATCGCTTAAGTCCTTAAAACTCCAAGATACCACCCGAATCACTTGAACTTGTAAGGAATTGATGCAAGATTGAAAGTGAAGAAGAGGGTACACCCTCTTGAAAACCCACGGCGCAATGGAGGCTAGGGTTTGTGTTGTTTTTTTTTATATAAACATAATACAGTAGGGTTAAGATCATGGGCCAAAGTTTCGGGTTTATGGGCCTTTTCTTGATAAGCGGGCCTGTTAATACGGTTTTAATCCCGAGAATAGTCTCGATAATATTATTCTTACTAACTTATGTAAAAATTATTGTTTTTATCATCTCATAACATGTTAATTACAGAATGCACATAATTCATAGGGTTTACGTACTGACTATCTATTAAAACAGTAATCCACATAAACATGGAATTCACAAACGCATGTTAATTCACATTCATCATCACCCAATAGATCATATGATTATGTATGCTTGACAAATCACCAACGTTCAAGATACAGGACTCGTGTGTGTGTTAAGACAAAACCTTCCTAGTTATAACGTACGTTAATATCATCCAACATATGTTATTATCCCATAACATATCGAAAGACCTTCTTAACTACCCCTAGTTAGGTGTTTAGTCACGAATGTACATGAAAGTTAACTAGAGTTCAGTAAAAGTAATATCCTGAAAATGCAGGGTGTCACAGCTTTAGACTCGGGTGTTCTTGGCTCGACCAAAGTTTCTCGTCTACGCTCGAATGTCCATGAACACCTGCTCTCATGTGTTGGTGTCTCGATTAAAATTCTTTCTTTTTAAGCCTATTTTCTCCAAACACCTATAAAACAATAAAATACATAAATACATAATAAAACGACACGAAACGAATACAAACTTGACCAAATAAAATACAAAATACATAGGAAATTAGATGTGTTTTGCAACACATCAGGTATATGTTTGTAATTTAAATTAAAGGTTTATGATTCTAAATAGTTAGGTTAGAATTCAACGACGATAGGTTACGAATAAAATAAAGAAAGCGGAACAAAAAAATGAACTCAAAACTTTTATTAATTTTGTGAAAAACACGCGATGCTATATTCAAATAGACCAAATCAATGCAGAAAATGACACATCTTGGCAACATCTGTTCTATTGTTGATTCAAAACCCTAATTACACAGTTTCTCACAACAAAAACCAAACAACGACCTAAACTTAATCAGCTACAGAGATTTGATTTACCTTACAGACAGTTGAATCCAATAATCGTCAGTTGAGTCGTTGATGTAGGGTTATGGTGACGGAGATAATCGTCAGATGAATCGTTGATGTAGGCAGAGAATCGATGAGATAATCGTTGATGTAGGCAGAGAATCGATGTAGGGTTATGGTGACGGATGTTATGGTGATGAAGTGAAGCCATGGTGATGGAGGGTTACGGTGACGAATGACGATTGGGGAAGATTGGGGAAGGAAAGGCTACCATGGTGATGTAGGTTATGTACTGATAATATATTATTTGTTGCCTTTATAGTCTTCTTATTATATAAATATAGTAATATATATATAGTAAGTCATATAATATTATTTTTAACAAGTTTTTTTCACCAATTTGCTACCGAAGAAAGATGGTGGCAAATTTATAACCCTTGCTACCGCTTAGCTACCGTAAGTTTCAAAATTTGCTACTGTGTTTTTTGGTAGCAAATTTTGGTAGCAATTGCTTGATTTTGTAGTAGTGAACGTAGTGAGATGCGTATAGTGAAAAAAATCTTCTAGCGTCCTAGGATAAGATAATACCCTCGGCTGTTAAATATCTTAGTGGAATTTCTAAATTGAACATAAGATTATATGTGCAGCACAATAACAGTAGCAAAACGACTAATTTGGGTTTAAAAAATAAAAGTTAAGAACACATGAAATTCTCACATAATAATTCATTCTTATCCGTCGAATAATTACAAACGATTACCATGAATTGAATTAGAGAAACGTATATAGATACGTTCTATTGTCTAATATACACTATATTTAACAATTGATAGAAAGAAAGATGTTCTTTGGATTTTTTTTCTCCCGATCACACCCCTAATTACACACAATGTTCTATAAAGGTTACAGACACAATACTTTTTTTGTATAAATTGATGACATTTCAAGTCTTGGTATATATCTCCATGCCTACTATTTTTGTCGCTCCTACTCCTCCGCCTTTTTAACCTCATAATCCTTCTAACTTTGATTCCAATCCTTGATCTCTTCCATATCAAACTTCGCCACGTCCACTATCCTTTTTATTCTTTCATCAATAATCTTTTCATTATGTTTTATCGCTTCTTCCAGGTATGAATAATTAACCACTTGATCAAAGCTAGTTTGTTACCTTACAAGTGAATTGTCCTTTGAGGAATTTACAGCTGGTCTAACATTTATTTTGGATCACACAGTTGTAACTTCAACATTAGTTGAAGTAAGTTGGCGAGCTTTAGCTTGAGAAATTATAGTAACATGTGCACCATGTTCCTTATCTTCATCTTTTTCATTCATGATATGTTTTCTTTAAGTGTCTTTCTTGGTTGCATTTAGATTCTCCCCCCTTTCTGTTACCATTAATTGTAAACCATGGTGTAGGTGGATCAATACATGTTTGATAAGTTACAACTGAGTCTGGTTTTATGTATCATTCTTTCAAGTGCTCCAACTTTGGAGTCAAAAGCAATATGAAAATTTAAGTAAGCATTTTGAATGTGGCTTTCAAAGCAGTTGTTGATGTCGAAAATTATAGCGGCTAATTAGGCATCAAATTCATCATGAAACAAGGAGGTTTAAAGCATCAAGAAGTTTAGATGAGGTAGATTGTTACCGGTGAAGATCTTGCTATGACCACAGTGTATAGAGTTTGAGCAAAGTGTGCCGGTAATTTGATTTTGACTTTGATTTTTATTTCATATTTTGTTGTTCTTTTCTTTTAGTTTTATGACAATATCGTTGATACTACACACCTTAAACTTAAGTAGTTGAACTTCAACTAACATATCCATATATGTTGATCCTTCGCCGGGTACGCTCAAAGTCAAGGTCAAAGAAATGAATCGATATCAAACAGGTTGCTCGAAGATTGATTATTTAGGCACATGTTTTAGGTTAACCGGTGTGGAGTCACCTCCATTCAACCCCCCCCCCCCATTCCAAAGATAAGCCTTTGATCAGCCAAAACCCCTCTTATGTGTTAATTAGAATATTAATATTTGTTGAGTCAAATATCATTAATTTGCTACTACTTATCTTAGCCAGTTGGTCCCTTGGAGAACTTAGAAGTGGAAGCAGTATTTGTACTTTGTTTCGGTATCTTAGAACAATCCCCTCTATGGTAATTTTCTTCCTCTTGTTAGGTTTAGAGGTAGTGAGGTGAATCACATCTGCTTTTCCTGTTCCAAGCATTCTTTTCCTGTACGAATGTTGCTATCGACACACTCGTCTTCATTTGGTACTTATGGGAGTTATAGTTGATTCATAAGGCATCTAAATCATAATGGTGGAAAAGTTAATAACCTTTATTGATTTCCATATATCATCCCTCATATTTTGGGTCATGTTATTTAGTATTAGGTTGTTTCACAGATGCCATTTAACCTTAGTTAGAGTGCTTTTATGTGTTGTTGGAAGTGTAGGATCGAGGACGATCAAACTAACAATAATCTGCACGATTTGTAAACTGAGAGGTGCAGAAACCCTCTTAATCTAGCAAAATGATATGAAACACGACAATTACGCAACAAAAATCATTTCAATTCTTATCATAACTTTTATATTGATCAAATAATGATTACAAACACTAATTATGATAAATAGACTCTTCTAGGTATTCAAACGGGGAATTTGCGCTCAAAGATAATTGTCAACTGGTCACCAAAAACTCTACCAACCTCTGCTGGACACCTATATATATAGACCAGTCCCATTAGCATAGTCGACTACGTGAATGGCTCTAAAATCATATGAATGGATATGATCTGGCTCATTCGTATCGACACACAAACTCATTCGCACTTACGTTACTGCGAATGACACATACAAACTCAAACATTAGAAACATAGATGACAAAATAACTAATCGACCAACCTGAAAGCTACATACACATATGAAATGCATCTATAGACTCCCCCTGGGATGTAGCTTGGGTTCTTCACTCGTTTTCTCTGTCAACGAACTTCATTTTGTCTCTTGCCATCTTTGTCTTTCCAGCATCATGTTTCTGAACTTGCTTCTATAACTTCATTGTCTGTTTTCCAATCAAACCTTTGTAATCACATCCAGAATGAATCTCAAATGCAAAGCACATCTTCACTATGACTTGAAATCTCCAGGCTTGTTCAATGTCTAGAGCATCGAAGTGAATCGGATTGAAATACAAAGTATCAATGTCATTCCTTGAACAGTTTACCAACCACATCGGATCAAATATCCTTATCTTCTTGCACAGCTTCGACCTATCCTCATAATCCATAACAATCACCGCTTTGCCAGTTCTCCAATTGTAATACCAGAATGCAAAGTTTTTGCCGACGTCCTGTTTAATTGGCATTAGCGGGATTTTCTTCATGCACTCAGCTGGTTTATACTTCAGTGTTACTAAAGGTAGATTATTCTTCGGGTCCATCCCTTTGTGAACTATGCGTTTTGGATACTATGGCTTGAACACGTCCCACTTGGTCTGACATTCATAAGGTAACTTGTCAGCCATCCATTCTAGCAAACCTGTCGCACCAATCAGCTTGTGTCTGCAGATATCTTGAACTACCCAATATGGAAGACTCTTTATGTAATGGAATCGGTTGAAATATTGAATTCCCTTCTCCCATTTAAACCTAACATAGCACAATTGTGGAAAGAACTTCCTAATGATTGGTCTACCTTTAAATATCTTGTTGTGATATCAGTATAATTCTCCCTAAATTGGTGGAAGTGTACGGTTTTCTGTTTCTTCTCGCAATCTCCTTAGAAAGTTTCCAAAGCATCAAATTTCTTGTGAATAACTTCTTTCTCAGCTTTAGTAAAGATTTCATCAATCACATCTTTACCTTTCTTTTCTGCCACATTTTTAGCTTCTTTCAGAATATCATCATCAACAAACGGAACACTTGTATTGTCTTTGACGTTGAAATATTCTGGATATCCTTCATGAGTAATATATTCAATCTCTATCTCAACGAAGTTATCCACGTTCGCATCATCTGAATGATTACCCAGAGAAACAACTGGTATATCTGGAATTTGTTGTCTCTGAATCAAATCTTCAAGACTCATACCAACTTGTTGTTCAACGCCTTCTAGTATTTCTCTTGTCATTTCTGCGTTGACTTCTCCGTCTTCAAGTTCAGGGTCTTGATATTATATATACATCTTCATATCATCGTTCACGAAGATAGCTCTGAAGTTTGAAGTAAATTTAATAGAGACATGTCCTTTCTTTATCATTTTCTTCAGACATTCTTTGTCGGCATCAATTATAGTTCCTGATTTTCCTTGATCTGAACCAACTGCTTTATCTTCTTCTTTCTTTACTCTCTTCTCGTACGAATAATTCATGATATCATCATTAATATCATCTTAATCAATCGACCCTTCACCATCCTTATCACCACCATCATCATCATTATTATTATCATCATCAAAACCACCATCATCATCGGTTTTCTCCTCATCTTGATCATCATCATCTTCTTCATCATCAGATTCTTCTTCTATCTGATCTTTGCCTTTCAATTTAGGAACCTTTTCATACAGCTTGTTGATGATCTTCTTCAGCTTCTTATTCTCCTTCTCAACTGCAATAATTTTTCGCTCATTGTTTGTGTTGGGTAACTACAGCTTTGAATTTTCTAACTTCAAATTAGTCACCTAGTTCTCAAGCTCATCTTGTTTTTCTTTAGCGCAATGATCTTCAGCATATCTTTCTCATTGCTCTCTAACTCTCTGATTTCTTCCTGGTTCTTCAAAGTCGTAGCTTTTTGAACATCAAAACCACGTCATCAGACAAGTGACTTGCTGTTGCATAAGATCCAATGCCGCTTAAGATATTGTTGCAATTCCCTGAGAAACAAATTTAGGTGTCTTTGATGCAGATGGTTTATCATAACTTGAAAGCATTTCCTTCCATGTGAAAGCATTTCCTTCAGTGGCATGGAAACGCTGGATGGTTCTATGTGTGGTTGTTTTGTTGCTGGTTGTTGTTTCTCTGGGTCTTTAGTCCTTTTTCTCTTCTTTTAACCAGGACTTTATGCTTCTTTTTGCTGTGAAGTTGCAGGCACTGTAGTAGTTGATGCTAATGCAGGTCCAGTAGATGATCCAGTTTCCTTCAGTAAACTTTGCACATCTTTCTTTCTCCTCAACCTGTGTGACTCCTTCTTTGACATAGACTTCAATCTTCCACGTTTTGTTGAAACTGGAGCAACAGGAGAACCAACTAATTCATCCACATCCAAAATCTCTTTGTTTGGATCAAAATCTAGATCAATCTCATATTGCTTCTAAAGTTGAGCTGCAACAAGTTCATCCATTACTGTAGGAGTCTTAACACGATCACCATTGGCCTTGGGATCTGCTTCAGTCTCGCTAGCAGATTTATCTTCATCAGAATCACTTGAACCTATAGTTTCTTCATCATCTGAATCTTCATCTATCAACATTGTCTTCTTGCCTTTCTTCTTCTTTTAAGGCGAACCTTCAATCTCTTGTCCATTCTTAGATACAACTTTAGCTTTCTTCTTTTGCCTACCCACTCTTTCATCACCAGTAATCGGTATCAATGGTCTGTCATCATCAGAATTACTACCTGGATGCCACCATTCATCATCATCTGGATCTTCATAACCAGGATTAATTAGATGTCTAACCAACCTTCTCATTAGAGGTTTCTTTGCTTTAGACTTCCTATGATATGTCAACAAATCTAGGTACTTCTCGTCAAAGATCATTTGCAAGAACCTCGGATACATCATGAACTTGTAAGCATCCGGTCTTGTACCATCAAATACTTCTTTTATATGACTGAAAATCATTCTAGAGAAGTTGTACTCTTTGTTCAGCATCAGTGCAACTGCTATAAAACATGTAGTCTCTCAATACTTTACTCTTAGGAAACAACCTCTTCCTGAAATACTTGGCTCTTAGGAAAAAACCTCTTTGAACTTTTTAGGATAACTTTGTTGGAAAAGTCTCTCCATCATTAAAATGCAATACCCTCTTGAAATCGTCTTCAGAAACAAGAATAACTCGGTCTTGCACCTTTATATGAATAACTGATTTGTTGTTAAAGAAATCAAGGCGAGCATTCTTCCAAAATTACTTTTGGTGATCTTTGTATATGGTGTGTGGCTGAGTGATAGAATAAAGTATCCAAGATCTTCTCAGAAACTCGATGATTCCTTGGAAAACGACGTATTTATCTTCAACATCTCCCAAGAATGCACAGTAATTGTGTTTCGGTTCAAATTTGAGAATTTCTGTTCCGGTAGACATTTATGAGACAAAAACAAAGATTAGCCACTTTTTCAACACATATATCAGTCAATCAATGAAATATATTGACATTTTTTGCGAAAATGGATCAAACGTTAACAAATTGAAAATTCAAAGACTCATTCGCATGACTAGGCAAACGAATGGCTTTCTCATCCATACGAATGGACAAACATTTGACTCATTCGCATCAACTAAGTTGAGAATGGGATTCTGTTCAAATATAAATTTTCAATCTGATTCTCTAATCATGCTTAATCCATAAACTTGTTCCATTACTCTCTAAACCCACCGATAAACCTTCGTCCGTCATCAATTTGATCAATACACTTGTTTTTCGATGGTATTCTAATAACCTAGGGTTCGACAAGATCAATAACATATTTAACCTTATTTTAATCCAATATTATACAATATTCTCCGCCTAAAACCATCGATAAACATAAATTAATAATAAAATCAGTCAATGATTGATCAAAATTGGTCTATTGGTCCATGTTAGGGTTTGGCTCAAAAATCCCCGATTTCGTGATGAAATAACGGTCCAAACGTCTCAAATTCCAGCCATAGATACCCGAAATAATCACAAACACAATGGTAATGTCTGAAATTTGAAATCGAAATATCCCCCTCAGAGTGTGTGTGTGTGTGTGTGTGTGTGTGTTCGTGTGTGTAACGTAGATCATAATGAATGAAATGGTATGTTGGAATGAGTTTTCAGCTTATATAGGCAATGCCATTTGCATGGTTTGATCATGCGAGTAGGTTTGAAATCCTCTCATTCGCATCAACTTGTGTGCGGATGGGTTTTAATTTTGAAAATAAACTCATTCTTACACCAGAAAACCTATTTGCATCAAATGTTTCATGCGAATAGCATCCAAGTTGGCTCATTCACATATTCGACAATGCGAATGTCTCATGATCCACACACTGATTTCAACAAATTGCTCATTTTGACCAAATTTGTCATTTAAACATCTTTGTAATGCACAATTTGTCATTTTTGAAATGTTAATGAAGATTCAGAACTTTCAAAGTTTAAAATATGATGAATTTGTAAAATTTTAGCCCAGCAATCAACCTGCTGAAAATGATTACTATCCAACATCGGCTATCAAAAATAAGATAGAAATGTAAAAATTTTGTATTTTCTGAACTTTATGCTAAATTACACCAAAAAACTTTTTGAGTTTTTCCATAATTTATGCTGAAATGTAAAATGAAATGCAGTAAGTAAATATATATAGACATTCAATTTTTTGTGATTTTCCGGTAAGAGGATATTCACACTGTTGTTCTTTAATTAAACTTTATAGACAGTGCGACTCGGCAATTGCTGATATTGTTGTCCACATAAGCTAACATGCAAACCGTTATGTAATGCTTTAAAATGATACCGATCAGGTGTATTAATAACTAACTTGCTTGTGGTTCCCACACACACGACATACTCCCGTAGTCAAGAAATTGCACAAAGCTTCATCGTAATGCGTGATTATATTGTAGTGATCCTTATGTTACAAGATATGAGACACAGAGGTGGCAGGTCAGCAAATCAATGCTACAAAGCAACTTGTGCACTCAACCAGGGTGAGGCTCATATCAAATATGATTTTCATCATAGATTCGATATGATGCATTAGATAACCTTTGATTATCGTCATAAATTTAAGTTCCTCCTTCGGTAACTTTGAATTTGGCATTATCAGCTCCTTTAAGATACCCTGACTAAATCTAGGTCCGTAAATCAACACAACAGAAGATCAGTCAGGCCATCCCCAAATAACTATCAACATAACGACCCGAAACCTCTGATTTTGGCAACTCTATCAAACAAAATTACGGTACCAAGACCATATGCCCATGAGGTGTTCACACACATAGCAAGCAATTAGTTATGTTTGTATCACTAAGGCAAACATTATTAGGTTCACGAAGCCTACTAGCACATCACACAAAGACATTACATATCATTTTAACAATGCAATTCTTTAGCATGTGATAGATCCCCACTAATGTACTACCATCTCCTCTTTTTCTCCAAGAAAAATCATTTGGGGTTTTTTTTTTTATGGTTTACAAAATTTTTAATGTTTTTGTTGTTTCTGAATTGATACTCCCCCTGAAATTAAAAACATATTTTTGTTATTTTTTTAATTTTTAAAGAGAAAAATAAAAGAAAATTTTAATAGACCGATGAGGATTTAATCTTGCTTTCCCTTGATACCATTGGCTGATAACAAAAACTCAAACCATTGTTTGTCAAAAGATTTTGTGAACAGATCAGCACGTTGGTAATCAGTGTGGATTTTTACCATGTCAATCAAACCTTTTACATAGCAATCCCATATAAAATGATAACAAATGTAAATATGCTTAGCCTTAGAATGATGAATGGTATCTTTAGTTAATGCAATGGCGGCTTCATTATCACAATGAATAGGGGTTTTAAGAAATTGCAAATTGTAGTCACGCATTTGCTGTTTAATCCACAGAACCTGTGAGCAACAACTCGAGGCTACTACATATTCTGCTTCACATGTCGAAAGTGCAACTGACGTCTACTTCTTGCATTTCCAGGTAATTAACCTTCCCCCCAGAAATTAACATCCAGCCATTGTAGATTTCGCGACAATATCGCAACCACCAAAATCTGCATCACTATAAGCAACGAGGTCAAAGTTATCCTCATTAGGATACCATAAACCTCGTGATGGAAAACCCTTTAGATAATGTAGAATCCGTTTGACTGCTACAAGATGAGTTTGTTTTGGCTTCGACTAGTTTCTTGCACAAAGGCATGTAGCGAACATTATATCTGGCCGGGACGCATTCATGTACATCAACTATCTGATGATGGCTCTATATGTGGAAGGGTCAATGGCTTCACCCTTAGCATCAATACCAATCCCGTGATTTGGTTGAATGGGAGTGGCAACAGGTGTTGAATCATCCATCTGAAATCGGCTCAAGACTTCAAAAACATATTTTGTCTGGTGGATGAAAATCCCCGACGATGTCTGATCCACATGCAAACCAAGAAAGAATTGAATCTCTCACATTGAACTCATCTCAAACTTTTCCTGGATAACATGCTCAAATTTGCTGCAAACACTTTCAATAGTCGAACCAAATATAATATCATCAACATAAACCTATACTAGGAGGAAATCACCCCCCCCCCCCCCCCCCCGTTTTCTTCATGATAAGGATACAGTCAACTTGACCTCGATTGAATCCTCGGGAAAGTAAGTATGTGCTGAGCATTTCATACTACTGACAAGGGGCTTGGTGTAAGCCGTACAACGCTTTGTTTAGTTTATAGACCTTATCCCGGTGGATAGAATCCTCAAAACCCAGTGGTTACCCAACATAAACTTCTTCCTTTACCACACCATAAAGAAAAGTGCTCTTGACATCCATCTGATACACCTTGAACTTCATATAAGATGCGTATGCAAGAAACATCCGAATGGCTTCAATGCGTGCAACTGGTGCATAGACTTCATTATAGTCAATACCTTTAGTTTGACTAAAACCTTGAACGACTAATCGAGCTTTGTTCTGCACAATAACTCCACGATCATCCTTTTTGCACTTAAACACCCATTTTGTACCAATATTCTTCCTTCCAGTAGGTAAATCTGTTATGGTCCAAATCCAAGCTTCTGAAATTGTTGAAATTCTTGCTGCATCGCATCCACCCATGAGTCATCATTTAAAGCATCCTTGTATGATTTCGGCTCCACTTTTAAGACGTAACATGCAAATGACCAATCATTTTGTTCACTTGTCTTCTGTAATTTAGAATAAAGGGCTAGGGCACCAATATTGTCACTTGAAGATGTTCTCCTCAATTGACCATGAGTCATCAGACTACTACCAGGATCACCAATAACTTGTTCTAACAGATGATAACCGTGAATCCGATATTCCGGATGTGCCGGTATAGGGACCACCGTTTGAACATTAAGATTCTTTGCAAAATCCGTATCATTACCCGCATTAGAAGTTGATGGAACTTCTGTAGTAACAGTCGAATTTGGGTTCACTAGAGGTGAAACGGTATTTTGATTCAAGATTGCTTCACTAGTAACTTCTTCATTATCTTCTGAATCCAAAGAATCCAATGTATCATAAACATCTTGAAAAACTTCTTCTTCATTAGTAGGAGCATTGACATTATTAGAAGCTGTGGCCGGAGAAGTTACGGTGATCGGACGTACCAGTGGTGAACTGACAGCGTTTTCACACTCGTAATATAAACGTAAAACAACTTCTTCAATCAATCTTTCTATATTAAATGACTCAAAAAGTTCTTTGTAGTCAAACATCCAATCGAAACCGGTGCGGGGAGCATTTTGTGTGTAAACATCGACATTAGACCATTCTTCTACACACTTGGTCCTTTTGTTGAACAACCTTTTGTTAGGAGTGGCGTATCCAACAAAATACCCTTCCTCCGCTTTAGCTCTAAACTTTTCATTTGTCAGCAACATAGTACACGGCGCCCCAAAAAGTTCCAGAAACTCTAAATTCGGCTTTCTTCGGTTGAGAAGTTCGTAAGATGTTTTTCTAAACTTCTTCACCGTCAATACTTGATTCAAAGTGTAACAATTTGCATAAATCACTTCATTCTAGAAAATTACCTGAAGATTAGAACCAGCAAGCATCTTTCTAGCCGCTTCGATTAGAGTCCTGTTCTTTCTTTCTGCAACACCGTTCTATTGTGGAGTATATGGAGCATTG
This sequence comes from Ambrosia trifida, assembly GCA_028751855.1. Lineage (NCBI taxonomy): Eukaryota > Viridiplantae > Streptophyta > Magnoliopsida > Asterales > Asteraceae > Ambrosia > Ambrosia trifida. Next base: position 9,397,392 of record CM054123.1, on the reverse strand, counting down.
TACTAATGATGAATACCTTTTTCTTCACATAATGCATCCATAGAAGATAAACACTTGTCATTGAGATGGAAATGTTTCACGTTTACACCTTCAACAAGACTATTTTTCACAAGATGGTTCATTTCCCTGAGATGAATGTGTCCCATTCTTCCATGCCACATGATCGATTCATTTTCAGTAGCCTTCAATAAGAAACATGTAACTTGCCCTTTTGAAGTAGTAACCTTGCTCATGTCAAGAACATAACGATTGTTTACTCTTGGAGCTTGCAACATAATCCACTCTTTTGGAATCTTGAAACTAGACTTGAGGATGTAACACGCTTTGTCATCAAAATGAACAGAGAACTTCTTATCAAAAAATTGAGAAACGCTCAGAAGATTGTAGTCGATTTGCTTCACATACAATATCTTCTCGAAACTAACAATCCCATTACTTACACTTCCTTCCATTGTGATATAACCACCCTTGTTCCCCGCAAACACAACATAACCTCCATTAATATTTTTGATGTCGAATAGGAGCGTCATGTCACCAGTCATGTGCCAGGAAGCTCCATTGTCAACACTCCAGAGACTGCTAACAGGGCCAACTAGAACTCCCTGCACATAAAATTAAACGATCAGTTTTGATGGAGGACCCAAGACCGTGTCCAAGGTCATCAATCTTAGGAGCAATTTTCCTTTGATGGAATCCAATATCACACACTTTGACTAACTCTTTTGAAGAAGAGGCAGTATCAATCGAAGAAGCTTTCGATAACCAAGCCTGCTCAGGTCTTTTCATATTTTTCTTTGGTAAGACCTTGTTTTGAGCAGTTTTGGTAACCTTGTCTGATTTAACAGACGAAGGTCCAGCATTCGACTTAACTGATGATTTAGTAGTTAATTTTTCCATATAAACCTTTTGTTTGTCCTTTACCGTGTTCACCTTAGCTTTCTTCTCCATTTGGTTCATAGCAATTTGATTGCTATTGTCATAAACAATCGGTTGTTTTCCTTTTGATTCCACATTTGGCCTTTTAGGAGAAACAACTCTCGAAGTCTTAGAATCTTTCCTACACTCAACTTCAAGCCTTTTGCATCTTACATATGGGCATTGAAAAAGTAAATGCCATCTCTCCCCACATTTAAAACAGGCATGATATTAGTCAAATGTTCCTTTGTCATGAACTGTTTCGAAAGTTTTTACCAGGTATTGATCCTCAATACACTTCATTCTTAAACTCTCAGGAGCAGGCTCTAGTGAGTAAGACAGCTCAACACTTTCGGTTGGTTTTACGAACCCAATCACATGAAATTTTGACTTTTTTGAACCATCACCATACAGTTGTCTAATCAATTCCAATGGAAATTCATTTGTGCTTTCAGATTTGGGAAACCAAATATTACTTTCTTGCTAGATTTTAGAAATTTTAGAACAATTGACAAATTGTATGGGATATTCCTCATCTAAAAATATTTAATCGGAACCCTCCATCCGATAGAATATTTTCACTCCCTTCTCAGATTATTTCGACTCACATTTCTGTACTGATGGTTTAGGTTTGTTTTCAACCTTGGGAGGAACCTGAACTTCAGGAGTTGGATCACATGCAATGTGATTCTCCAAATGAATCTCAACTAACTTTTCAGCTTCTTCCTCAGCATCTGAGTCGGAATCATAAGTCACAGAAACCACATTTTCATTGTTGATTCCAAGTATTTGTCTCACAACTAAATACAGATCACCCACACTTAAGGTGTTTGATTCGTTTTCAGATGTGGAACTCTCCTTTTTCACCATATCAAAATTATGATTTTCAAACAACACTGGTGATGGAACAGATTTATAACTAATATTGTACTCCTTCTTTGTTTGGTACCTCAACAATGTGGTCTAAGACATATCTCACATTGAGATAACTTTCCAATTTCTTGTTTATTTTCTCATACAGACATCTAACGTTGGCCATTTCTAGTTTAGTATCTTCAATTTCATTTATGTAATTATTAATTATCACTTGCTTGTTTGCATAATTAAATGATGTTGTAATATATGTATTGATCTAATCATTTTTTTTAAAATTTCTTGCTTTGTTCAAGTTTCTACAAATGATAGTGACATATGCTGGTTGTTAACCGTTTGACCCATTTGACCCATACCAAGCCATTCTATTCTATTCTCAATCCAGTTGACCCATTTGACTCAAACCAAGACATTTTACTCCCAACCCATTTGAACTATTTCTTGCAAAGCTTAACCGTTTGACCCATTTGGCCTCATCGTTCCCCTAAGTTGCTAACATGCAGCTGCAAATGTTAAGTTATTAACATGAATGCAGCAGCAGCATATTAAACAAGTTAAACATGCAACTGCTAATTTACACAATCATAAAATGTAGCAGCTAACTAGTTACTAATTTACACAAACCAAAAACAATAGCATGTAATTCAAACCAGTAACATGCTAAAACAATTAATCAAACCAGCTTCGAGTTGAAATCATTTACCATTAACCATCAATCAAAAGACCATCTAAACAACTTTAAACAAACAAAAAACAGGCTGAAAGACCATCACAAGTCACAACCCTAATAGTCTTCTAAGTTATAGTTACACCACTTGTTCCCGTACCTCCGGAGCTTCCAGCACCACGTTTTGCTGCTTCCTTACATGTCCTCCTATTATGTCCCTTAGTTTTGTAGATACAACATGTTAAAGAATTGTTATGCCTTGGCATTTTTGCACTTGTAGAAACCTTTTGTTTAACTCTTCAACCTCCACGGCAGATTTCTTTCTCATTTTCTTCGGTCTACCAATTTTCATGTGATATTTAGGAGCAACCAAGTTTGATGGGCATGAAAAAGTTGGCCACATGTCCATGCCATTAATGGGTTGTATGGTATTTGCATACACATTCTTCCATGTCTCTAACTAGTAGACTTTAACCACATAGTTTTCTACAATACCATCACCAAGACCATGCAATCCTAATTCCATATGCAAGCCGGTCAAATCCCATCTTCTACATGAACAAGAAATTTTGTCAAGCATCATAATTCTTTGTTCAATTATACGAGGACCAGCCACTTGATACTTATTTGGGCCACACCAAATCACAGTACAAGAAGATGCATCATCCTTGATTTTTTGAAATAATTTGATTGCAGCAGGTGTTAATGGCACATTATAGGTAGCTTGCATTCTGTGTAACACGACTATGTTTTTCATTAGATACTCCCTAATGAAATCAAGGCAAGTTATGATAGGTTTGTCCCTTCCTTGTACAAGTTGCTTGTTGAAAACCTCGCAAATGTTGTTCAACAACATATCACATGTAGCATTATCTGCAATAGTTTTTCATATAATTAGCATCCTTTGTTATATAAATGTGACAATCAACTAGAACATATATGCACTTAAATACCATAAAAGAATGCTCTTGACCAATGTTTTGGTGGAATCTGTTTCAACCATTCATGCAGATCTTTGTGTCCATCCAATATGTTCTTCATTGCCTTGTCAAAAGCTAGTATTGTTGTTGCAGTAATACAATCCCACAATAAGTTTTTGAACGTCACCTCTCCAAGTGGGTTTCATATTCTCATGAATATGTCTCAAACAATACCTATGCTCAAAAAATGGGAAAACCTTGGCTACAGCATGTATTAAACCCTAAGTTTAAAACATAACAAATAATTAATAAATTTAAACAAACAATTAATCAAAATATATAAGAGTATATAACAATAAAAATTAATATCTACTTTCTATCACTTACAAAAGTGAAATGAATACCTTAAGCCAGATCTAAATCATCACCCAACAACTAATCTAAAAACCAAGTCCATGTAGCATTAGTCTCAGCCTCAACTAGTGCATATGCAACATGGTAGATGGCATTATTAGGCTTTGTTTTTCCTGAACTATCCTTGTTTGTGTCAACTTTTCCTAAAGTGCCCCCAACTTTTTGGGTCCCACCATGTGCTCTGCCTCTTTTTATAGTGCAACCAATATTTGTCTCATCCCTTTTATTCTCACAACTACTTAGTGTTAGATTCTCATGAATACAAATCACATGAAATCTCCTAAAGTCATTTACTAGAAACATGCAACTATCTCCTTGACTTAAAAGCATATAATTTGACATAAGTTATAGTTTCCCTATCATTGAAAGCTTGTCCAAGATAAAAGGGGAAATCCATAATATGTTGGGAATTTTTTTTCCTTCTTTCTAATATCCTTAACAACTTGTTCCAATGGAATACCATTAACTAGGTCAGCTTCATTATCAAACTCATCAAGGTCAATTTCAATTTTAGGAGCATCTTCAAAGTTTGCATTATCTTCACATAGTTCAACAATTTCATAGTCCACTAAAGCTCTAAACTTATCCATATCATTTAGTGACATCTTCCACTATGTTATCTTCATCCACTAAGAAATTAGAATATGAATCTTCATCCTCACCACTTACATGTTTACTAGACTCATCACTTACACTACCCTCATAACTATCACCACTCTCATAATTATCACTACCCTCATCACCTAACTCATCATCAGACTCTTCATCATCCAACTCCATTATAGGAACATCATTTTTAGGAACATCTTATGTTGCCTACCCTAAATCCTCACTCACATCATTTTTAGGGAAAGTTTTCAAATGCATTACAAATACTTCAAGCACTTTAGTAGTTTCATCATACTTGATCAACCTAAGAGCATCACTATCATTGCCTAATGGTTTTAAACCTAAATCCAAATCATCTCCAGGTGTTTTTAAATGATATGTTACTACGTCTTCTTCAAAATAACCTAATGATACCAGCATCTCATTGAGGATAATTACAGACAAAGAATCATAATTAACCTTCTCAATGTATGTCAGGTTACCCCCCCCCCCCCCCCCCCTCCCCCTCATATCTATGTCAAGAAATTCAGTAAATTCCCCACCATGGTGCACTTCCAATGTGAAGAACTCATGGTGTTTAGCTAAAATCAAAAAAAAAAAAAACTATCAAACAAAACTAAATTAAGTGCAATCATATGTATAGTGTAAGAGATCAACAAAGCATATTCAACTTGAGGATCAAAGTTAAAATCTTGTTCTCTAACATTCCAATCGTTCCCATCATCATTGTAAGGACAAAAAGGATTGAAGAAACCACTTTTTCAAGCCTTAGTCTAATTCCTATTTCTGCCAAAAAATGCTAAGTATGGAAACTGCTGAAGAACAAGATTCAAAGTGCTGAAGAAGAAAAACATCAACTGCTGAAGAGTAATGATCAGAGGTTCTGAAGTCAAACCAGACAAGTCAACTGAAGAACTGCTGAAGACAAACTACTCATCAGTAGTTTGTCACTCATCAGATGTTTTGATAAAAGCTTCCCACCGCCTTTGAACTTCAGTAGTTTAGTTAAATATTAGTATTATAAGATCTTTTGTACAAGTACCAATGCTACAGCCTGTTGTAGTATTTCTACTTATTATATTGCTTCAATACTTCTCTTGTACGTTTACACTTAGTCTATAAATAGATGGGTTCATCTCACTATTTTAGACATTCCTTTTGTAGTTATTATTCCCAATATATCTGAGAATCATTGAAGCATTTACTGCGTTATTCATTAACTGTTTTTAGATTCTCACTTACTGCTTTAGTTTCATAACTCAAGGGGGAGTATTTATTACTGTTTAAAAGTAATTCTTTAACTTGAACACCTAACTTACAATCTGCTGTGCAAATCAGTTTGATAGTTTAAATATACAAGTGTTCATGATAAGAACCTGTTAAAACAAGAAACTGATCCAACAATTGGTGTCAGAGCCCTGGTTTATCTGATTAAATATCAATCTAATAAATTGAGAATCAGATACAGGCTCTTATTGATATTCAATATAGGATTGCAATTCACTTTTTAAAAAATCCATCACTTTAAGAAATCCTTGATCAAATCCTATTTCTTAAAAATGGACCCTCATAACACTGGATTTGCCAATAAACCTCCTATGCTAGTCAGAAATGAATATAATACCTGGCAAAGGAGATTGGCACACACTTTATCTCAAACAAATACTGGATGTTGGAAGTCTGTCATGTATGGACCTCATAAACCAGTATTAACAGATCCAGAAACTAAAGTAGCAAGACCTAAAGATCTAAAAGATTACATTGAAGAAGATTTCCTAAAACTTGAGCTGGATGCTAAGGCATTCTCTATGTTGGCTATGGCTTTCCCAAATGAAATTTATGCTGGACCTTTACATTGTGAAAGTGCCAAAGAGTTGTGCGATTGCCTCAAAGAGTAGTTTGGAGGAACTGATGAGGTGATAGCCAATACTAGAGAAATCCTTGCTCAATAATATGAAACTTTTACTCATGTTAATGGAGAGTCTTTAACACCACAACAATTTGAAAGATTCTCTTCATTAATATTTGAGTTAAAATTAAATGGTTAGGCCTATACAAACTCATCTATGCTTCATAGATTTTTAAGGTCTTTACCACACAAATGGGAAACTTATTCTATAGTTCTCAGGTCAAGACCAGATTTTGATTCTCTCTCACTCACAAAATTACATGGGAGATTACTTACTTTTGAAAGAGAAATCAATCAAAAGAAAACGTTACAAAACTCTGGAAAAACTGTTGATGACTATACTCCAGGTAGCACTACACTCTTAGGACAAGACTCACCTTCTTGTTCTAATGATTTTGGGTCAAATGAACACATTGACATAATTGCTGGGATCTCATCAGAAAGGTCATATCCAGCTTATGACAATGATGAAAATGTCAAACTACTGATAATATGTGTTTCATAATGGATGGTTTAAAGAATTTCAGTAGTGATGACCTAGAGGAAATGGATATACTACACCAACTGGCCATGTTAAGCATAAAAACTAACAAGTTTTATAAAAGGTCGGGAAGGAAATTTCCAGGACTGAACAGTTCTACAAAAATTGATTTTGACAAATCAAAATTAAGATGTCATAAGTGTCAGAAGTTAGGACACTTTGCTAGAGAGTGTAGAAGCTCTAGCTTTAACCAATCACAGTCTGGAAACCAATCAAACCCTAGTTACAATAGGAACTTTGGAACACAGAGAAGTGCACATTTTGTACAGGCACAAGCTCCACAAATCCAATATTTGCCACAAGTACAATATGTTCAGTTGCCTGCTCATCAAATGCAGAGACAACAATAGATGACTTCCATTCCTGCTACTCAACAACCTCCATCAGCTCAACAACCTACTCAACAAAGTAATTTCACAAATGGGTATGTTGACTGGAGCAGCCTTCCTTTTGATACAACAGAGTGCAGTCCAGATGCAGACAACAAGATGTTTGACATCAACTGGGGTGAACTTGATAATGGCAGAAAGACTTTTGCCTTAATGGCTTTTGAGGGATGCTCCTCTAATGCTGCCTTATCTCAGGTATCTAAAGAATCTCTTTTAAAGCTTTGCTCAAAATCATGCAAAGAATCATTTGCTTTAATAAGATAGACCAATGTGCATCTACAAGGCAAAGCCAATGACTCTGAAAGAAAATTCACCCAAATGAAATGTGATTTAGAAAGAAAACTTGATTCAAAAACAAAAGAAATTTCTAAATTAACTAACAATGATGTTGAAACCCAAGCACAAATAAAAAGCATGATAGAAAACCTAGGAAAAGTCAGAAAAGAGCTTGCTGACACCAAGGTTGATTGTGAAAACTAGGTAGAGTCATGTAGAGGTTACCAAATGTTGCTTAACAAACAAACAGCATCAAATGTTAAGTTTGGCATATGGTACAATCATACAGAATCACCAACTGATTTTACTCCCAAAACTAATGATGATGTGAGTAAAATAGTTCAAAATCAAAAAGAAAGTCCTTCAGAAGTTGAAATGACTGATATTGGCTCATCAGTAGTTTTCTACATCAGGAATTGAAACCCTAAAAACAACTGATGACCAAATTTCAAATTTAACAACTGTCAGTACTTTGCCTTCCAAAACTCTTGAAAATCAATAAGGAAAGGCAAAATCTGGTGAAATTTATGGTCTGCCTAACCACAAAACAAAATTTTGCACATATAGAAAAGGTAGTCAGTACAACAAGAAAGTCTTACAAATGGTTGTGGGAAAACAAATCAAACAAGATTTTGAAAATACTTTCTTTCCCATCAAACAGCAACTAATAAATATCCTTTCTTAGAGAAAGACTAAATCTCAACCACAGTCTTCCTCTCAAAACTCTTTTTCAGAAGTTGGAGCTAAGCCATCAGTAGTTTCACAAACTGCTGAGGTTAAAGATTTGATAAATTTGGTTAAACTTCTGATGACAAAAGTTGATGGTGAACCTCAAAAAGGTCCCACCATTGTTTTTAACAATAAATCCATTGCCAAAAAGACATGGATTTCTAAATCTGGTCAACAACAAACTGCTACTATTCCTAAGAGTACACCCAAAGCCAAATTGGCTTGGGTTCCTAAATCTAACTAATCTACTCTTTGTGCAGTGAGTCTCCAGAGGTCTAAATAGCATTTGGTATGTTGATAGTGGAGGCTCAATGCACATGACTGGATGCAGGTACCTGATCAATAATATCATAAGTCAAAGAGAAGGATCTGTGTCCTTTGGGAATAATGCAAAAGGATATGTGCTAGGATATGCCAATGTATCCTCAGGCAAAATGCATTTTGACAAGGTCAATCTGGTTGAAAACCTTGAGTACAACTTGCTTAGTGTTTCACAAATGTGATAAAGGATATTCTTCCTTTTTCACCAAAACATCATGCAAGATCATATCACCAGAAGGCCAGAAGTTGATAGAGAAGATCATTGAAGATCATACTTTGTTGATAGCCATAAGATGTGGCAATGTCTATGCAGTGGACATTGAAAAGGACAAAGTACTAAACAACACTGTATGTTTCTTCTCCAAGGCATCAACTAAAGAGACAGACCTTTGGCATATGAGACTTGGCCATGTGAACTTTAAAACCATAAATAAACTCACAAAAATGGGCTTGGTCAGAGGTCTACCCTTGAAAGTATATCAGTGTCAAGAATACTGTGTATCCTATCTTAAGGGAAAACAGCATAAGTCCTCAGATAAGTCTGAAGAATCAAAAACAACGGCATGTCTTCAACTACTCCATATGGACTTATTTGGGCTAGTCAAAATCATGAGCCTTGGTAAGAAGAAGTACTGCTTAGTCATCATTGATGACTACTCAAGATTTACATGGGTCTTCTTCTTATTTTCCAAGGATGAGGCAGCTGAAATTATCAAGTTCTACATTCTACAAGTAGAGAAACAATATTCTCTCTGTCAAAGCCATTAGAAGTGACAATGGGACAGAATTCAGGAAACAAAGTCTGGATGAATTCTGTTTGTCTAAAGGGATTGTTAGACAATTCAGCATTCCCAGAACTCCTGAACAAAATGGTGTGGTAGAAAGGAAGAACATAACATTGATTGAAGCAGCAAGAACAATGTTAGCTGATTCAGGCCTACCTCTTTATTTTTGGGCTGAAGCAGTCAACACGGCTTGTTATGTTCAGAATAGGGTTTTAGTCACAAAGAGACATTCCAAAACTGCTTATGAAATTCTTCATGGCATTAAGCCCCTTATCTTCTTTTTTAGGGCTTTTTGATGTCAATGTTTTATCCTCAACATCAAAGACTCTATTTCAAAGTTTGCTGCTAAAGTTGATTCAGGTTATTTTCTTGGTTACTCTTCAAGTAGAAAAGCCTATAAGGTATTCAATTCTAGAACCAAGATAGCTGAAGAAACACTGAATGTCAAGTTCAATGAGTTAAAACATTCACTCATTCTAGCACATCCTGCTGAACTCTTTGACCTTGAAAGTTTTAATTTCAGACCTGAAAAGACTGTTGATTCATCTAAACCCATTTATTATGGTGATCAAGGGTTTGATGATGGTCCTCCATCATGGACTCCTAATATAGTCATTAAATCAACTTTCAAATCATCAGAAGTTCCTCAAACTTCTGATTCAACAAATGCTGATGTACAAACTCAAACATCTGATTCAGCTCCTACAACTACTGAAGATGTTCAAACAGCTGAACCAGAAATTATCAACCTCAGTGGTTTGTTTGAAGAAGTACAAGAGCCACCTACACCTGTCAGTGGTTTACAGCAACTGATTGAACACAAATATCATCCATTTGATCAAATCATGGGTGATATTGCATCAGGGTACTTACAAGAAACCAGCTTTCCAACTTTTGCTTATTCTCAGCATTTACCTCTTAGTTGAAACCTAAGAAGTATCAAGAAGCCCTCAAAGACAACAGTTGGGTTGAAGCAATGCAAGATGAACTTTTACAGTTCAAGAAGCAACAGGTTTGGGAAATTTGTCCCTTACCTCCAAATAAACAACCAATTGGAACAAGATGGGTTTTCAGAAACAAACAGGATGAGTCTGGTTTAATCATCAAGAACAAGGCAAGACTGGTGGTACAAGGTTACTCTCAAGAAGAAAGAATTGATTATGATGAAACATTTGCTCCAGTTGCAAGGCTTGAAGCCATCAGGTTATTTTTGGCTTATGCAATTTCCAACAAAATTAAAGTTTTTCAAATGGATGTAAAAAGTGCATTTTTATATGGAAAAATAAAAGAGGAAGTGTATGTTTGTCAGCCACATGGGTTTGAGGATCCTTCTCATCCTGATTGGGTGTACAGACTTGACAATGCCCTTTGTGGGCTAAAACAGGCTCCTAAGAGCATCACTATCATTGCCTAATGGTTTTAAACCTAAATCCAAATCATCTCCAGGTGTTTTTAAATGATATGTTACTACGTCTTCTTCAAAATAACCTAATGATACCAGCATCTCATTGAGGATAATTACAGACAAAGAATCATAATTAACCTTCTCAATGTATGTCAGGTTACCCCCCCCCCCCCCCCCCTCCCCCTCATATCTATGTCAAGAAATTCAGTAAATTCCCCACCATGGTGCACTTCCAATGTGAAGAACTCATGGTGTTTAGCTAAAATCAAAAAAAAAAAAAAAAAAACTATCAAACAAAACTAAATTAAGTGCAATCATATGTATAGTGTAAGAGATCAACAAAGCATATTCAACTTGAGGATCAAAGTTAAAATCTTGTTCTCTAACATTCCAATCGTTCCCATCATCATTGTAAGGACAAAAAGGATTGAAGAAACCACTTTTTCAAGCCTTAGTCTAATTCCTATTTCTGCCAAAGAAATGCTAAGTATGGAAACTGCTGAAGAACAAGATTCAAAGTGCTGAAGAAGAAAAACATCAACTGCTGAAGAGTAATGATCAGAGGTTCTGAAGTCAAACCAGACAAGTCAACTGAAGAACTGCTGAAGACAAACTACTCATCAGTAGTTTGTCACTCATCAAATGTTTTGATAAAAGCTTCCCACCGCCTTTGAACTTCAGTAGTTTAGTTAAATATTAGTATTATAAGATCTTTTGTACAAGTACCAATGCTACAGCCTGTTGTAGTATTTCTACTTATTATATTGCTTCAATACTTCTCTTGTACGTTTACACTTAGTCTATAAATAGATGGGTTCATCTCACTATTTTAGACATTCCTTTTGTAGTTATTATTCCCAATATATCTGAGAATCATTGAAGCATTTACTGCGTTATTCATTAACTGTTTTTAGATTCTCACTTACTGCTTTAGTTTCATAACTTAAGGGGGAGTATTTATTATTGTTTAAAAGTAATTCTTTAACTTGAACACCTAACTTACAATCTGCTGTGCAAATCAGTTTGATAGTTTAAATATACAAGTGTTCATGATAAGAACCTGTTAAAACAAGAAACTGATCCAACAATTGGTGTCAGAGCCCTGGTTTATCTGATTAAATATCAATCTAATAAATTGAGAATCAGATACAGGCTCTTATTGATATTCAATATAGGATTGCAATTCACTTTTTAAAAAATCCATCACTTTAAGAAATCCTTGATCAAATCCTATTTCTTAAAAATGGACCCTCATAACACTGGATTTGCCAATAAACCTCCTATGCTAGTCAGAAATGAATATAATACCTGGCAAAGGAGATTGGCACACACTTTATCTCAAACAAATACTGGATGTTGGAAGTCTGTCATGTATGGACCTCATAAACCAGTATTAACAGATCCAGAAACTAAAGTAGCAAGACCTAAAGATCTAAAAGATTACATTGAAGAAGATTTCCTAAAACTTGAGCTGGATGCTAAGGCATTCTCTATGTTGGCTATGGCTTTCCCAAATGAAATTTATGCTGGACCTTTACATTGTGAAAGTGCCAAAGAGTTGTGCGATTGCCTCAAAGAGTAGTTTGGAGGAACTGATGAGGTGATAGCCAATACTAGAGAAATCCTTGCTCAATAATATGAAACTTTTACTCATGTTAATGGAGAGTCTTTAACACCACAACAATTTGAAAGATTCTCTTCATTAATATTTGAGTTAAAATTAAATGGTTAGGCCTATACAAACTCATCTATGCTTCATAGATTTTTAAGGTCTTTACCACACAAATGGGAAACTTATTCTATAGTTCTCAGGTCAAGACCAGATTTTGATTCTCTCTCACTCACAAAATTACATGGGAGATTACTTACTTTTGAAAGAGAAATCAATCAAAAGAAAACGTTACAAAACTCTGGAAAAACTGTTGATGACTATACTCCAGGTAGCACAACACTCTTAGGACAAGACTCACCTTCTTGTTCTAATGATTTTGGGTCAAATGAACACATTGACATAATTGCTGGGATCTCATCAGAAAGGTCATATCCAGCTTATGACAATGATGAAAATGTCAAACTACTGATAATATGTGTTTCATAATGGATGGTTTAAAGAATTTCAGTAGTGATGACCTAGAGGAAATGGATATACTACACCAACTGGCCATGTTAAGCATAAAAACTAACAAGTTTTATAAAAGGTCGGGAAGGAAATTTCCAGGACTGAACAGTTCTACAAAAATTGATTTTGACAAATCAAAATTAAGATGTCATAAGTGTCAGAAGTTAGGACACTTTGCTAGAGAGTGTAGAAGCTCTAGCTTTAACCAATCACAGTCTGGAAACCAATCAAACCCTAGTTACAATAGGAACTTTGGAACACAGAGAAGTGCACATTTTGTACAGGCACAAGCTCCACAAATCCAATATTTGCCACAAGTACAATATGTTCAGTTGCCTGCTCATCAAATGCAGAGACAACAATAGATGACTTCCATTCCTGCTACTCAACAACCTCCATCAGCTCAACAACCTACTCAACAAAGTAATTTCACAAATGGGTATGTTGACTGGAGCAGCCTTCCTTTTGATACAACAGAGTGCAGTCCAGATGCAGACAACAAGATGTTTGACATCAACTGGGGTGAACTTGATAATGGCAGAAAGACTTTTGCCTTAATGGCTTTTGAGGGATGCTCCTCTAATGCTGCCTTATCTCAGGTATCTAAAGAATCTCTTTTAAAGCTTTGCTCAAAATCATGCAAAGAATCATTTGCTTTAATAAGATAGACCAATGTGCATCTACAAGGCAAAGCCAATGACTCTGAAAGAAAATTCACCCAAATGAAATGTGATTTAGAAAGAAAACTTGATTCAAAAACAAAAGAAATTTCTAAATTAACTAACAATGATGTTGAAACCCAAGCACAAATAAAAAGCATGATAGAAAACCTAGGAAAAGTCAGAAAAGAGCTTGCTGACACCAAGGTTGATTGTGAAAACTAGGTAGAGTCATGTAGAGGTTACCAAATGTTGCTTAACAAACAAACAGCATCAAATGTTAAGTTTGGCATATGGTACAATCATACAGAATCACCAACTGATTTTACTCCCAAAACTAATGATGATGTGAGTAAAATAGTTCAAAATCAAAAAGAAAGTCCTTCAGAAGTTGAAATGACTGATATTGGCTCATCAGTAGTTTTCTACATCAGGAGTTGAAACCCTAAAAACAACTGATGACCAAATTTCAAATTTAACAACTGTCAGTACTTTGCCTTCCAAAACTCTTGAAAATCAATAAGGAAAGGCAAAATCTGGTGAAATTTATGGTCTGCCTAACCACAAAACAGAATTTTGCACATATAGAAAAGGTAGTCAGTACAACAAGAAAGTCTTACAAATGGTTGTGGGAAAACAAATCAAACAAGATTTTGAAAATACTTTCTTTCCCATCAAACAGCAACCAATAAATATCCTTTCTTAGAGAAAGACTAAATCTCAACCACAGTCTTCCTCTCAAAACTCTTTTTCAGAAGTTGGAGCTAAGCCATCAGTAGTTTCACAAACTGCTGAGGTTAAAGATTTGATAAATTTGGTTAAACTTCTGATGACCAAAGTTGATGGTGAACCTCAAAAAGGTCCCACCATTGTTTTTAACAATAAATCCATTGCCAAAAAGACATGGATTTCTAAATCTGGTCAACAACAAACTGCTACTATTCCTAAGAGTACACCCAAAGACAAATTGGCTTGGGTTCCTAAATCTAACTAATCTACTCTTTGTGCAGTGAGTCTCCAGAGGTCTAAATAGCATTTGGTATGTTGATAGTGGAGGCTCAATGCACATGACTGGATGCAGGTACCTGATCAACAATTTCATAAGTCAAAGAGAAGGATCTGTGTCCTTTGGGAATAATGCAAAAGGATATGTGCTAGGATATGCCAATGTATCCTCAGGCAAAATGCATTTTGACAAGGTCAATCTGGTTGAAAACCTTGAGTACAACTTGCTTAGTGTTTCACAAATGTGATAAAGGATATTCTTCCTTTTTCACCAAAACATCATGCAAGATCATATCACCAGAAGGCCAGAAGTTGATAGAGAAGATCATTGAAGATCATACTTTGTTGATAGCCATAAGATGTGGCAATGTCTATGCAGTGGACATTGAAAAGGACAAAGTACTAAACAACACTGTATGTTTCTTCTCCAAGGCATCAACTAAAGAGACAGACCTTTGGCATATGAGACTTGGCCATGTGAACTTTAAAACCATAAATAAACTCACAAAAATGGGCTTGGTCAGAGGTCTACCCTTGAAAGTATATCAGTGTCAAGAATACTGTGTATCCTATCTTAAGGGAAAACAGCATAAGTCCTCAGATAAGTCTGAAGAATCAAAAACAACGGCATGTCTTCAACTACTCCATATGGACTTATTTGGGCTAGTCAAAATCATGAGCCTTGGTATGAAGAAGTACTGCTTAGTCATCATTGATGACTACTCAAGATTTACATGGGTCTTCTTCTTATTTCCAAGGATGAGGCAGCTGAAATTATCAAGTTCTTCATTCTACAAGTAGAGAAACAATATTCTCTCTGTCAAAGCCATTAGAAGTGACAATGGGACAGAATTCAGGAAACAAACTCTGGATGAATTCTGTTTGTCTAAAGGGATTGTTAGACAATTCAGCATTCCCAGAACTCCTGAACAAAATGGTGTGGTAGAAAGGAAGAACATAACATTGATTGAAGCAGCAAGAACAATGTTAGCTGATTCAGGCCTACCTCTTTATTTTTGGGCTGAAGCAGTCAACACGGCTTGTTATGTTCAGAATAGGGTTTTAATCACAAAGAGACATTCCAAAACTGCTTATGAAATTCTTCATGGCATTAAGCCCCTTATCTTCTTTTTTAGGGCTTTTTGATGTCAATGTTTTATCCTCAACATCAAAGACTCTATTTCAAAGTTTGCTGCAAAAGTTGATTCAGGTTATTTTCTTGGTTACTCTTCAAGTAGAAAAGCCTATAAGGCATTCAATTCTAGAACCAAGATAGCTGAAGAAACACTGAATGTCAAGTTCAATGAGTTAAAACATTCACTCATTCTAGCACATCCTGCTGAACTCTTTGACCTTGAAAGTTTTAATTTCAGACCTGAAAAGACTGTTGATTCATCTAAACCCATTTTTTATGGTGATCAAGGGTTTGATGATGGTCCTCCATCATGGACTCCTAATATAGTCATTAAATCAACTTTCAAATCATCAAAAGTTCCTCAAACTTCTGATTCAACAAATGCTGATGTACAAACTCAAACATCTGATTCAGCTCCTACAACTACTGAAGATGTTCAAACAGCTGAACCAGAAATTATCAACCTCAGTGGTTTGTTTGAAGAAGTACAAGAGCCACCTACACCTGTCAGTGGTTTACAGCAACTGATTGAACACAAATATCATCCATTTGATCAAATCATGGGTGATATTGCATCAGGGGTACTTACAAGAAACCAGCTTTCCAACTTTTGCTTATTCTCAGCATTTACCTCTTAGTTGAAACCTAAGAAGTATCAAGAAGCCCTCAAAGACAACAGTTGGGTTGAAGCAATGCAAGATGAACTTTTACAGTTCAAGAAGCAACAGGTTTGGGAAATTTGTCCCTTACCTCCAAATAAACAACCAATTGGAACAAGATGGGTTTTCAGAAACAAACAGGATGAGTCTGGTTTAATCATCAAGAACAAGGCAAGACTGGTGGTACAAGGTTACTCTCAGGAAGAAAGAATTGATTATGATGAAACATTTGCTCCAGTTGCAAGGCTTGAAGCCATCAGGTTATTTTTGGCTTATGCAATTTCCAACAAAATTAAAGTTTTTCAAATGGATGTAAAAAGTGCATTTTTATATGGAAAAATAAAAGAGGAAGTGTATGTTTGTCAGCCACATGGGTTTGAGGATCCTTCTCATCCTGATTGGGTGTACAGACTTGACAATGCCCTTTGTGGGCTAAAACAGGCTCCTAGAGATTGGTATGAAACACCTTCCAACTTTTTACTCAAAAATCACTTCACAAGAGGCTCCATTGACAAAACTCTTTTCATAAAGCATGTTGGAAATCACATCCTACTTGTTCAAATTTATGTTGATGATATTATTTTTGGTTCAACAAACTCAAAATTGTGTGATGAATTTAAGAAACTCATGCAATCAAGATTTGAGATGAGTACCATGGGAGAACTGCAGTACTTTTTGGGACTGCAGATCAAACAAACAATAAGTGGAACTTTTATACATCAATCAAAATATGTTAAAGAATTATTAAGCTAATTTTCTTTGAAAGACTGTAAATCAGCTTCCACTCCCATGACACCAATCACACAAGTTGAACCAGATGATCAAGGGAAACAAATTGATCAAACCATGTATAGATGTATAATAGGTTCCCTACTATCTTTAACTGCATCTAGATCAGATATTATGTTTTCAACATGTGTTTGTGCTAGATATCAATCAGCTCCTAGGGAATCACACCTAATTGCAGTCAAAAGAATTTTCAGATATCTGAAAGGAACTCCTACACTTAGAATTTGGTATCCTGCTTCAAGCAATACCAAATTAACAGCTTTTTCAGATAGTGACTATGCAGGGTGCAAAATGTCAAGAAAATCAACATCTGGTGGTTGTCAATTCTTGGGAAACTGTCTGGTGTCCTGGTAATCAAAGAAGCAAACATCTGCAGCAACTTCAACTGCTGAAGCAGAATACATTGCAGCTGCAAGTTCTACATCACAGATCCAATGGCTTCAATATCAATTACTTGATTATGGAATCAAAGAGACCAAGACCCCATTGCTTGTAGACAGTAAATATGCCATTAGCATAATTCAAAATCCTGTTTAGTTTTCAAAGACTAAACATATTGAAATCAGGTATCATTTCATAAGGGATTGCTATGAAAAAGGCAAGATTGAGGTGAAACGTGTGAAAACAGCTAATCAAATAGCTAACATATTCACCAAACCCCTTGACACAACAACATTTCAGAAGCTAGTATCCATGCTTGGGATGCTAAATTTGGAATAAGTACTGTAAGTGTTTTTATTTTTTTCCTGCACATATTTTGCTTTCACTTACATTATTACTAATCTGTCATAAAACTTCTGGAAAAAAAAACAAAAGGAGAGAAACTACTGATGTACAAAAACATCAGTATGGGGATATTTTCAGAAAAATGATTAACTTCTGATAAAAAAAACTTCAGAAGTTATGAATAAAGTGTTTATAAATGTTCTCATTTGTGGCTAACAAACTACTGAAGAGAAAATGGGAACTACTGATGAATATTGTCCTTCATCAGCAGTTTTGTCAATAAGGGTAAATCAGACATTTCCCATTTCAGAAGTTTGACCTAGGGCGGTTATAAACTTCTAATAAACACCTTTTCTCACACTTATCCTTTCAAAAAGCAAAATTCTTTCCTTCTCTCTCAAAAACACTCACAAACCCTCCCCTGCAAACAACAAAAACACTGTTCAATCCACACACACACAAAACACCATGGCTCTTATACTGAAACAGGGACATAACCAACGAGGCTACTTTGTGAAAGATGAATCCTGGTCCCAATACGACGAAATCATTGATTTAGTCGTCCAATCCCAATACAACACTGCTTTCACCATTGATCCTCCAATTCACATTCAAACTCTTAATGAGTTTTGGGCAAACGCCTAGGCGGTGACAGTGAACAACAGAGTGACTTCCCTCAAATCAACTATCCAAGGGAAAGTCATGACAATCACAACGGCTACTTTGGGAATAAGAATCGGTCTGGATGATGCTAATGCACCAGAAAACATTCCCAATTCTGAAATTCATTTAACCATGACAGAGTGTGGTTACCAAGGTACTCTCTCACATGCAACAATTTATAAGAAATATTTTGAACCAAAATACAAACTTTTGTTTCATTACATAATCATGTGTTTAAGTCCCAAAACTGGATCTTGTAATCAGATGCCCTCTACTTTTCATTCCATTGTCAAATGAAACAAAATTCAGGGCATCAACACTTTTCTTTAATGAGTTGGTGTTGCATCACCAAAATTCTAAAAAGAAATTTTTGTTGTATCTAAGGTTCATCATGAAATGCATAATTAAAGAACTTGGAAATGAGGTGCTTGTGGGTAAAACATCTCTTTTAAACCCATTAACCTCACAAGCATACTCAAGGCATAACAAACTGGCAGCCTTGCCAGAAGATGACCAAGGGGAACAAGAACCAGTCCCCATGGAACCTACATCTTCCAAACCTTCATCTTAAAAGGCCAAGAAACCCAAACAGCAAAAATCAAAACCCACCAAGCCTAAAAGAAAGGCAGTTCAGGGAGTTGAGATGCCTGAAACTACTGATGTGCAATCTGCACTTGTTAAAGATGTGACTGAAACATTCTCTCAGTCTCATCCATCTCAAACCCCCAAAAGAGCACCCATTACAATTTTATTTCATAGGAAGAAACTTAAAAAGGCCAAAACTACTGACCCTTCCTTTGAAATTGCTGACCATTTATCTAAAACTACTGAACCAGAAATATCACACACCACAATAGAAATTGCCAAACTTC
Organism: Ambrosia trifida; assembly: GCA_028751855.1. Lineage (NCBI taxonomy): Eukaryota > Viridiplantae > Streptophyta > Magnoliopsida > Asterales > Asteraceae > Ambrosia > Ambrosia trifida. The sequence goes on along the minus strand of CM054123.1, from coordinate 9,378,012 downwards.
TCTCTGGGCTAAAAGAAACAATCCCATCTGAACATGTCATTCCCCAACAAACACCTCAAACAGGGGATATACCATCAGAAGTTGACATGGATGTGGATGTTATTAGCCCTATCCCAAGAGATGAGGACGAACCAAGGTGTCTAAGCCCAAACTTAGATACTTCAGGTGCATTTGAGGCTGCTACTACTCATTTACCATCTAGTGGTGGATCTGAGGACAGAAGTAACATAGGTAAGACCTCAAATATGGCAACTACTAATGAAGGCTTTATGCCTGAGGTAGGAAATCCTCAGTACCAAGACAAAGAGGTTCATGAGAAAACTAGGTTGGGCCTAGCTCATGGTACAACTGATGATATTCTCATTGAGAATATCATCAGGGATTCAGATGATTCCATTGATTTGGATGATGATTCAAACTCTCCACAACATGAATTGACGGCTACTTGTGAAGGTCCTGGATCTGATGTCTCTAAGCTCAAAGATCCGGTCACAAAAGATCAGGTTAAAGACCACTTGAACCCTGATTCCCCTAAAGTGGCATCTTCAGTACATACTGAAGGTCACCCAAAAACACCCCCTCCACTTCAAAAGCCTACCCAATTCACTAGGTCATCAATCATAGACTTGAACCACCAATGCAGCCCAGCTGGTCCCCTATACCAGATGATGAACACCCTCATATAACAACATCTCAAATCATTTACCACTGCTTTGGAGTCGAAGACCAACACTCAATTTGAGGTGATCAACAAAAAAATTAGTAAGTTGTCAAAGAAGATAGACAACAACACAAGACAACTTGCTAAGTTATCTGGTGGAACTTTGACGTGCTCAAAGTGGTTTAATAAAAACTACCTAAATTAACCTAAACTAGACACTCTAAGTTTTAAATTTATAAACTAAGACTCTCTAAACCTAAACCACACAACCGGCAAGTGTACCGGTCAGTGCAGTACAGCTAAAGTAAGTCCGAGTATCGACCCACAAGACTCTAGTGGAAAACGTAGACTAAACTCGACTACTTATCTACAAACTGACTTGATAATGTTTTGTTGCTTAAAGGGGGGTTTCTAACAAACTAATGCAAATAAATAAAATAAAACTTAAATAAACTATAGACACAAACTGAAAACTATAACTAGGATCAGATGATGGGAAGGCACTACCTAGGCTAGAATCCTACACATGAATGATAATCTTCTAACGGCTATGGAACTAGTGTGGAACCGAGATCTTAAAATACTAAACATCAAGAATAAACTAGACACCCTTGACCCTTCTCAAGGGGAAACCCTAGAATACTATTGTGCTGTTAAACCACCGGTTGAGAGGTTACCCTCACGGGCTTACCTACTCGAATCTTAAAGTACCCGCTAGATAGTCTACCTCACAACGCAAAAGTCAAAATACACCCGAAAGTGCAAGGGGTAACTACAAAATTTCTGATAAGACTTGGCCTACAAGGAATGCTAGGGAAACTAGGAAGATCTTCTCACAATGCCTCTAGAACTAGCAATTTAACACCCTAGACAGACCAACAATCTCGCACCTTACAGCTATTGAGAATTGGTAGAACACTTAGAATTATCTAACTAACAATTACAACTCCTATGGATAACCTGCAGAATTAACCATAAACTAGCTGCTAACACCAAGTCCGCAATACTAACCCGCATTCATACATGAAAGACATTCACAAAAACGCAAGTGGAGTTTATAAAAATTAATTAAACAAAACTAAATACGCATACACATCAAACCAGAAAATAAAGAGTTCTTTACTTTAAAATTGACCCACAACCAAAAGTTCCAAAGTCAAAAGAAACAAATCAAACAAGTGCAATCATCATCGCCTAGGTAGGATCAAGGTTTAGCCAATAAAAGTCATGATAATATCAAAACAATAAAAGCAAGACAAATTCATGGTGTTCGCAACGGGTTTCAAATAGAATAAATAATAAATACCGACCCGTGCTCGCACCTATGCTTCAACCCTTGATTTCCTTCTCTTGAAATATGATGCTTTCCTTCGAATTATATCTCTGCTGCCGTCGTATGTTCCTTCATTCTCCTATTTAATAATGCTTGCGGCCGCCTCAAAACTCCTCCTCATTCCTTCTCTCGATCTCCTTTAATAATATTTACCCTTAATGTTTGGGCTTTGGGCTTGAGTTTTGTGACAAAACTACAAAACTCGCGTTTTTTTCATTTTCTTTTTTTCTTTACTTTATTAATATTATTATTATACTATTATTTATTATTAATATATATATATATATAGCATTCTAGCTCCGTGCTCTCGACTCGGGTGTTCTTGACGTGATCAAAGTTGCTCGTTTATGCTCCAACGTCTTTGAACACCTACAAAATAAAAAAAATAAAATAGATAAGTACTAAAAGTAACTAAAATCTATAAAAACCTATACTAAATAAAATAGACCGGTACAAGCCTAAAACTAATAAAAACACTATCTAAACGACTCGAAACTATACAAACTTTACACTGGAAATAGATGTATTTTACAATACATCAAACTTCTTTACCTGTTTGGTTTCTAGAAGTGGATGAAGCCAAAAAGGGGGAGAAGATTAAGGAACCAACAGTGTCACTTGAAGCCAGTACAAAGGCAAAAGAGGCACAACAACAAAAGGATGCCCAAAAAAAAGAACATCAAGATAGGCTCCTTAAAGAAATTAAAGAAGCTAAAGAAGTAGCTGAGAAGTCTCAAGGCCAAATTGAAGAAACTGCTGAAGTCCTAGAAAGTATTGAAGACAATCCTTCGGTAGTTGATAGCCTGATCAACACTTCAGTAGTTAACACTTCCTTAACTCAAACTGAACAGCCTTCTAAGGCAACTAAAGACATTCCAACTGACATTCCAAGGCCTGCACCCACTCAAACAACTGTCTTAAACCCTGCTCCTATATCAATGTCAAAAGAACTATTGGAGAAGAGTTTAAAAGCAGCTCAGAAGAAGGCCAAGGAAGATAAGAATTGGGACAGCCTAGAAGCAAGAGATGACTTGAGCTACAATGAAAAGCTTGAGAAGTATGAAGAAAAGTTGGGTGAGCTTGAAGAATTAGAAAGAATTGCTGAGGAAGATAAAAGACAACAACTGATGACTTACATCACCAAGAACAGCAAAACTAAAAAGTACTCACTCAAAGGGCTTTCTATGGAAGAACTTACAAGAAGAGCTCAGATTGTATCTGACAAGCTTGCCACAGAAAAAGAAAGAAAGGCAAAGAAAGCTGAGGTCATAGAAGAGTTGGTAGCCAATGGATTTGGTTCAAAAGCTTCAGTGTCAAAATGGAGAGAAGATACATTGTATGACACTTACAAAAGATTCAAGGCTGATAAGGCTGCAAATCCAAAGAAGTTCAAAACTTCTGAAGTATCACAAACTTCAATAGTTAGAAATTCTGGTGCAAGACAATCAACATCAAAGCCTGCTACCAAAAAGAAGCCAGGGGAGATCATAAAGACTGATTTCAAGATGGTATTGCTTGAAGGCAATACAGTAGTACATGGAGACTTTGTGATTGAAGAAAAGCCTCTACTGACATAATTCAGGGATCCTTCCGCATTTTCTTACCAAATACCACAAACAATAACAGACAAAAAGCACACTAAGGTAATCACTGAACACCATCTCCTTACTTTTGATATACCTGATGTTGTGCATGCTGAAGAAGGAAGAGAATCCCACCTGAGGGTCACTAAAGTAGATAACATTCCTCACTCAGGATCAACCCAGGAGACTAGCTTAGTCCCCTACACTTTAGACTTTGACCAATCTAAGGTGAATATAGTGAAATGGTCATTTACTAATTCAAACTCATTATTGACCACAAGAAGAGACCGTTCAAGCAAGGTCTTCAAGTCCAAAGATGAACTGAAGAATCTCTCTACAAAAGACATGCTCACAATCCAGCATCTTGAACCAGAACAAGGATCTCTCACTAATGAACAACTGCAACAACTAAAGACTTCCATGTTCAGAGAAATCTGGAAGATGCTTGATGGCAGAAAAAGAAAATAAAGGATTAGATAAGGTTTTGACTTCATCAATCCAGGGGTAGATTTTAAGGACAAAAAGGATTGAAGAAACCACTTTTGCAAGCCTTAGTCTAATTCCTATTTCTGCCAAAAATGCTAAGTATGGAAACTGCTGAAGAACAAGATTCAAAGTGCTGAAGAAGAAAAACATCAAGTGCTGAAGAGTAATGACCAGAGGTTCTGAAGTCAAACCAGACAAGTCAACTGAAGAACTGCTGAAGACAAACTACTCATCAGTAGTTTGTCACTCATCAGATGTTTTGATAGAAGCTTCCCACCGCCTTTGAACTTCAGTAGTTTAGTTAAATATTAGTATTCTTATATCTTTTGTACAAGTACCAATGCTACAGCCTGTTGTAGTATTTCTACTTATTATATTGCTTCAATACTTCTCTTGTACATTTACACTTAGATTATAAATAAATGGGTTCATCCCACTATTTTAGACATTCCTTTTGTAGTTATTATTTCCAATATATCTGAGAATCATTGAAGCATTTACTGTTTTATTCATTAACTGTTTTTAGATTCTCATTTACTACTTTAGTTTCATAACTCAAGGGGGAGTATTTATTACTGTTTAAAAGTACTTCTTTAACTTGAACACTTAACTTACAATCCGCTGTGCAAATCACTTTGATAGTTTAAAAATACAAATGTTCATGATAAGAACCTGTTAAAATAAGAAACTGATCCAACAATCATCCATTGTGTATTTGACGTTTGAATCTTGATTGAATATATTTGTGTTTGATTGTTGATTGAAATTGTGTATCAGCTTCTAATTATTGTCGTAAATAGGGTTTACTAGATTGAGGGAATTTTGTTTTGTTATCATGTTGATTGTCGTTTGGTTTATACAAGGGGAAGACGACTGGGTTTTAAAAGGAGTAAAATTACATAAATAACCCTTCATGTTTACAAAATTTTTAACAATGTTAGACGTTTGGATGGATTTGACAATGTTTGAAAAATATCAGTGGTCCAGGTGAGAAAAAAAAAACTGTTTTTGATGGATCTAGCAAAAATGGGAAAATCTCATGGACTATTTTGGGTATTCACTCTAAATCATGTGTATCAGATTAGAAGGGATAACATTATGTTGAGAGTGATAGGGTTTGTGTTTAGGGCGTACGGTTAGGATGGCTTAGGTGAGTTAGAGAACCCACTAGTTGTAGAGAGAGGGGACGATTATATGGAGCGAGCTGGTGATTCTTTGTTACATATTACTAGTTAAACCAATAGAGCTATTTAGCTCAAGGATCTTTTATTAGAAAACAATTATAATAGTCATTTAATATAATATAATATAATAAATATATTCCAACATCTTAAGTCATACTAGTTTTATACCAACCGCGCGTTGCCGCGGCGGGGGCGTACGGATACTCGTATTTAACCCGATGGAAACAGAGCTATAGAACCATGTCGTGAGTTGCGGCGGAAACCTCTCTTCATTACACCTTTTTACCGTGTAATGTTAGTAGCACACATGTTCTAACATCAATTTTGTCAGCCAAAATAATTGCATTGCAATACTAATAATATAGCAAGTAGCAGTAGAACAAAAAACGTGACCAAAGTAGTGATCTTCACAACCAAAGAATTCTTCTACCTTCTCTTTGCTCTGCTTTATCATTTAGCACTCTAAATGTCAATAACAACAGATGGAGTATTAAACAAATTCGAATGGAAAACAAATCCCTAAGTCATCCGAAAGATTCAAGTGAATCAAAGAAAACAACAGGTTTAGGTTTCCCTTGTACATGATGAGATGGGTCAAACAAAAACACTTTAAAAATCGTACCCGGCAGTACTAATCGCTGGTGAAGTCGGTCGTCACTGATGGCGGTGGTCCGAGAGGACTAAGAGATAGGGAAAGAAACTGGTGACGGGGAAGGCGCAAAAAACCCCCCGAACAACACCCCCCAACCACCACTGCTACCTAGGGTTTCAAAATCGAACCCGACAACAGTGAAGAAAGGTTTTTAGGGGTTCCATAAGATTCCAGCCCCAACATCACCTTATCACCACCGCCTCCTACGGTGGTTGTCTGTGAGCAAAGGCCGCGACATACCCGGCTCCAAATACAGAGATAAAGCTACCACCTCCTCTCTATTAACCGAAAGGCAGCGAAAGCGGAATAACCGATCCGCCGCCGTAATAAAGAGCCATAAACCAACCGTCAGTAACAGCGACCGCCCGAGAAGAGAAGGAACAGAAAGAGAAGGAAGCTGACTGTTGAAGAGATATAAAGCAGGGGAAAACGAAGCAGGCATAACAGAGTTGTACATACCCATTGACTTGAGCGAAACAGTAAACACTCACGACAATATTTGCAAATTGCAAATTGTATATGTATATAACTAGGTTAGAGTCCCGTGTACTACACGGGTTAAACAATTTAAATTGTATAAAACATAAAAGTATAATAAAAAAATACCTTCAACCCATTTGACACGTTTCCATATAAATAAATGTTTTAAGCGTACTCTTTATAGCATAATACAAAATAATATAATACTGATACTTGCATATAATATGCATAAATAACGTGTAATACACGGGGGTTGTATAAGACAAATTTTATAACAAAACTAAGTGTCAATGGAGACGTCTTTGATGATTATAAATCAACTCATCACAAATTCATTTCCCTTGTACAAAATTAAAAAATAAAATATGGCCAGATACTATTATTTAAGCTAAAACCGAACAAATAAGCACAAGAAATTAAAAAAATAATGACAAAAAGAGCATACGTAATGTGAAGCTTTTGTTGAAGTTACCACTCCCCTTGAACAAAGAGTGATGCTTGCAGCAGAAACATTATTTGATTTGAGATTTGCTACATCTCCAATATGTCATTGGTGCCATTCTGGGGATGTATAGTTAGTATGGCCTCTAGAAATAAAAAACCCATGAAGTAATATTAAAAAATAATGAAACCATTGTTCTTGAATAGGCCGGAGGGTATTAATTTCCAAAAACAGAAAATGGTATATTAATCCTGTAGTTAAAAATTAATTAAACAATATTGACATATTAGTTAAAATGTAGTCCATTTCACATATATAGACATTAGGATTTGTGAGGAAGAAACTGACGGCAATCTATTTTTACTTAGGTGTAAATAAAAAAACGAAGTTGATGGAAACAAAATTAGCAGGTGGGTCAAATGGAAGATTTGGGAAAGAATGAAGAGATAAAAAGGTTTAGTAGGAGTGATGAAAAATTTTTTGGTTAGGTTTATGAGAAAAATTAGGAAAAGAAAAGTAAAGAAGCTTGTAGAGGAAGTAGACGGGAAAAATGTAATGAGAAGCTCTGAGAGAATGCCAAGTGTCCACAACTGGTTTTATTTATATATTATTGTAGAAGTAGATAGTAGAAGTAGATTTGTTAGAATATCCTTGAGACTTAGGTAGTTCAACTGACATATCAAAGTTGTGTAATGGGAAAATGTAGTGCCTTGGTCAGCAACATCTGATCATGATGGCGAAGGTGATTGGCCTTGGTTGCGCTTTGGCACTTCCCTCTTAAGATGACTTATGCTACACAGAATATTCTGCTTGATTTGTTGCTTTACAAAAATAAAAGAGTAAATAGCCAAAATCGTCCCTGAGGTTTTCCCACTTTTGCTAGATCCATCCAAAAATGTTTTTTTTTTCTCACTAGAACCATTGAGGTTTCTTAAAAGTTGCTAGATCCATCTATTGTATTAACTCAGTTAAAACTTAACGATTTAAGAGGGGCATTTTTGTCCTTTTAATCTGTAGCATTGAGATTAGGTCAAGAATTACTTAACACTATTGTACATTCTTGATTTATTAAAACCCAAATTATATTGTGAGTTGTTCCGAAAAAAAAAATAAATAAATAAATAAATAAATAAATAAAAGCATTACGGATCGGCTTTTCCTGATAAAAATGGATTTTATGATTTCTAGATGTAATATAGTTATGAATTTAATAAATGGTGAGTTAATATTTTGGTTCATTCATCATATTTGTGATCAATAATTTAGTCAAAGTTTATTACAGTACTTGATAGTGTTTGGAGTTGCATCCTTGTATTTCAATGAATTTGGTAATGTTTTATAAAGAGAACAGATATGATTAGCTTTTTCAATCTTAATGATGATGCCACATAAGGGCATAAGCAATTACTAATATTGATGATGATGTGTTCTCTGATGAGGCATCTAAACTGCAGAGTTTGCATCTTTTTTTTTTTTTGAACGGCCAACAAAACGCCCTTATTTATTATTCGCCAATTGTAAGCAAGTCGCTCACACAATCCACCAGTTACAGCCAATTGAAATACACATACAACAAATTTGAATACACATACATAGACATCACAGTACCCTCACCAACAGTCATTCTAACTCAAATTTCCTGCAGTTTTCCAAACTTAGTTCTACGTTTTTCGATCTCGCCTTGACCCATAAGAAAGCCATCGCCTTTATCTCGCCAATTGTTCTCTGCACCGACGCTTCTTTGTTTTCAAAAGCCGCTTCATTTCTGGCTCTCCAAATTGACCACACCGTTGTGAGAGTTATCGCATATAACACCTTTCAAAAGCCGCTTCTTTGTTTGCATCCAGCTCCAACAATTACCTTTTTTACATGTATATGTTCTCGATATAATTACTCAACACATGTCATTGAGAATCTTCAAAGTCATTGGTACTGTTATATTATAAAATGGGTCAAATGTTGTCATTGGTACAAATGGGTCAAAAGTTGTAATTGGTACAAATGGGTCAAATGTCGTCATTGGTACAAATGGGTCAAATGTCATAGCATGTTTTGCTGCACTTTCGGGACTGTTTAACTATCAATGCAGCCCGGAATCACGACTCAATTAAACTTATGTGATTGTCGTTGAGCACTCGATCACACTACAACTTTCAATTTCTCAATTGGGATCATAAACCAAGTTGGCTTCTAAACAAACGGGACTTCCCTGACATCGGTTGACCCAAACCACATCGTTGTTTTCGTCATACATCTCACAACCTACCCGAACCACTCGATCACTACCGACTTGAGTCCTTTGGCTGTTCGAACCCCCTGAGAGCACAAACAACCCACATCTTTGCCTTATCCATACAAAAAAATAAGCTAGCAATTACCAAGAGCTAAAGTAACCGAGTCACTGCAAATTCTTTATGATGTTGAAACATTCGATTTTACTGAATTTAAATGGCCACACATTCATGGATTTGAACCATATAAATAACCATTATGCCATTGAATTAAAATTCACTCTTTGATACCATTCAGTCCATTAAATAACTCCCTAATCTTGATGATTATTCACAACCACTATATTTGAATAACCAATATTATCTCTGTCCAATTTAAAGCTAGAGAATTCAGACTCTTTCGTATCAACAGTAGAATCGTTGGTTACCAACCGGGCCACCCCGTAGCCGATCGTTTACACCTGTTGGCATCTCTTGAGCTGGGCGATTTTTTTTGTCTGTATCATGAAGAACAATTAGGATTCTCTTGTGTTAAAAAATGGGGAAACAAGGACGGCTTATAATAATGTTTAGGCTTTGTTAAGTGTAAAAGGCAAAAATGCCCCTCTTAAATCATTAAGTTTTAACTGAGTTAGTACAATGTACGGATATAGCAACTTTTAGGAAACCTCGGGGATGATTTTGGTGAGAAAAAAAACATTTTTGGATGGATCTAGCAAAAGTGGGAAAACCTCGGGGATGATTTTGGCTATTTACTCAAAATAAAATAATAATAATAATAATAACAATAACGTTTGAATTAATCTATCAAACGAGGCTAATATTCCTACTAAATGAAAACGACCGGATTCAGTTTGCACGAGGCAATTCCAAGCTTCGAACCATGAACCAAACCGGTAAATCCGTTTTTCCAAACAGTAAACGATGAAACTATGACAATAGAACTCAAAAAGGTTCGGCTTGCACAACCAATTCCATGTTTCTAAATCGTGGACCAAACCGGTAAACTCAATTTTTTTTAACAGTAAACCATGAAGCAAACCCTATAGACTTCATACCCGATTTGCTTCAAGGGAGTTTACGAACCCTGATTTAATTATAAAAGCATGTGTTGCTTCAGAAACATACATAGTTATCAAAGGCGTTAGGCGCACTTAAAGCGCACAGGCCTCACCTGAGGAAAATGAAACAAAGATATATTAAATAATACTAAGGATATATTAAATAATACTATTTTTCATCTAGTTAGGATCAAAGTTTTAAAATATTGATGCATTAGTATATAAAAGTAGTTTTCCGTAGATAAAAATAAATATCTGGCTAGAATCTAGCCATAATTTAACAAATTTAGCTAGCTAGAAAGTCTCCTGAATTTGGGAATCTAGCTGAAATCTACGCGTAAACCGTCACCTGAAGAATTAAAGCGCAATTTCTCCTAGTCAAAGCCCAAATGCATCGCCTCGCCTAAAAAATGGGTCTAGGATCCATAAGACTAACAAAATGCACGGTGTCAGTCCCTCGACTTTTAACAACGTTTTGATTTTGGCTGTCAAGATATGGTTCCACAAAAACCTCAAGCACTATTTTCCGTAGTGAACTTAAATCATAAGCTTAGAACAGACGTAAAACTAGAAAATCACTGAATCGAACAAAAGACATCTAAATTAAGACCATGTTAAGATAATCACCGATGAAACCAGGTTTACTCAAGGACCAAGCAACAGAACACTCGGGGCTCATTCCCAAGAAGACTTGGGTTCTTTAGCTATATCATTCTTGATCCATTTCTGAACTCGTTTAACAAACAAGTACTGCAAAAACATGTAGAAGGTGTGGCGGCGATAAGCACACGAGATAAATCAAAACAAGTTGAAAATAAGTTTTTTTGTGCCTAACCGGTAAGATCATCTAAAAAGGTGCTAAAAGAAGGGTCATACGGGTTGAAAATGTAAAATGGGTCAAATGGCAGATAGAACCTTGTAAAACATATACTTTAGATAATTAGATTATTATTGACATGTTATAAATTTGGGATGATTTCATATATCCAAATTAATCATATCTCATATATACCTATTTTAAAGTTTAGGACATTTATACCCTTCATTTTGAACAGGTATATCTAATAATATTAATTTCAGGATGAGTAAACATGTTAGTAATCAAGGGTAACATTTTAAAATTTTGGAGGGAAAACCGTTTCGGGTCAACCCAACCTGAAAACTCATTTGTGTGTGCATATAAAGAAGTCAGAAGTTTGATAGCTTACCTGGAATGCTAAGATGACTGGGATGAACACTTTCCCTCTTTCATTTGCATTTGGACCGTCAATCAACTTCTGGTCAACCAGAATGCTTTGACTTTCATTTGTAGCAACGTTTGTGATGGCTTCCACTATGTTCGGAATCCAAGCAGTTCCGTTTGGAAGAATCTAAAGCAGCATAAAACTAAAATATGAAAAAAAAAAAAAAAAAAGATTTTATTTAACATATAAGCAAGCATGTTAATTGAACAATACCAACCTTTTCTTCGTTGTCATTTTTATTACACCTGGCACCGTTCTCAACCAAGACAGCAGGAACCGCATGATCCTACATGAGGCAGATGCAGAAAATATCATGCTTTTAGTGCTATACATGCATCCTAAAGAGAATAATCAAGTTTTTCAACTTTTGTATGGTCAAACGGTATTTGCAAAAACTAAAAACACCAGCGATAAAAATTTGATCCAAGGGTTGAAACATACGAGGATCAAACCTATGACTTTTGGACTGAAAAGACAATTTCAGGGTCATATAAAAAATCAAGCACCGAAATTTCTGATTCTAGCTGTTTATAAAAATCTCATGTCAAGTCATGACTCATGAGTCGACCAAAGTGTCTGTGTATAAATGCTTAAAACCTCCGGAATCATTTTACTTGAACAGAACTGATTTATAACTTCAGAAACGAAAAACAAAAAAATGTTGGCGGATTGCCAAACGGATCCAGCCCATTTAACAGAGTAGCCGTTTTCTTGAACCCATTTTAATTCGTCACCCAACCGCCAATTAGGGATTGAAAAAATTATTCACCATCAGAAACTAAACCCCAAAACTTTTATTTCCAATGTTTACTCGGATCTCACGGCACACCCATTATAAAGTTGAAAAATTAGTCCAACAGAGAAAATTAACAAATCATATATCTTTCTCATTTCAGCAGAATACATGGAAAACACAAAAATGATAAATTCAACAGAACTCGTTAAAAAATTAGTACCATTGTTTCACGTTTACTGAACCAAGCGCCAGAGTCTACAACTTTAAGGAGAGCCTCTGATCTTCTAGCGAAAAACTCATCATAACTAAGACAATCTGGTGGTGTGAATTGAGCATGTGTTAGCACCACAATTCCTTTACGCCATATTTCTTTACCAAAACTCTGTGTTATTGCCTTGACAATCTGTCTATCCAGGTTATCGACTCTATAGGAATCCAGTCGGTCAACATATAACAAAACATCTATTGTTTTGTTCAAAAGAAACCTGCTTAGACAACCACAAAATCACAAATCTTTAAAATAGCCCGTTGACATAAAGAAAGCCTCGTATAAATGGGTTGATTTGCGTTCCAAGGCCTGATCACCGACAGGCTGACACACATATCTATTAGCTAATAACACATTATGCTACACTTATTTTACGTATGCAAGTACAAAACTCAATAATAGACCTTTTGATGAGTTCCAAGGCCTGATCATTGACGTATCCACCTTCAACAATGCCGGGTGTGTCAATGATGTTCAACGTGAACCCTGACCGCTCACGGGAAACCATCACGGGTCGTGGCAAATCTGACTTCAAAATGTGAACAATAAATTAAATAAAATTTTTATAAAACTGACTCTCTTGAACATCATTTTACAAGACTACAACCATGATGGTTTAATATATACCTGAAATGCACTGACTGCAACTGCGCGTTCCCCTAGAATGGAGTTCACAGTCGATGATTTGCCGACACCACCCTTTCCCATCACAAGAATTGTCAAACTGTCCCTCTCCTGTTATATCGCATAACCATATAATTAAACAAGTGGTAAACTTGTATGAGATTTCAATGTGTCATTTCCCAAATAACATAAGTTTACAGGTCAAAATGGGTTGGCTTGGCCCATAAAAAACCTATTTATCCATTGCTTTAAGATTTATCAAATAATTAACATGTTAAATATGATTAGAAAACCTACTATAAGAATCACAAACTAAATGTACATCGAAAGAAGCTACTTAAACCGTAGAACCGGTTTTAATATTAGCTATAACGATGATAAAGTTGTACAATTAGGAATTGATTTTGACCTTCTCCTTAAGTGTTCCCAATAATTCCAGCAATTTGGTCTGAGTGGCAAGAGGAAACTGCTGAATCCCACTCCATTCACGGGCCATTGAACCTGAACAAACACAATCAACCTATAACTCAACCGAATTCTTACTCATCAAAACTACCATTCAGATTTCAGAAACACAATTATATATCTCGACGGAATAACGCAAAGTTGTAGAAGGCGCTAGATAGGTCTAGCCTAGGGACTAGTCGGGACTAGGCAGAATTAGGCGTTTTGGTATTTTTTTTTTTTTATACGTATTTTATATATATACACAAATTTAGGTGTTTTTTGAAAATGTGTTAAGATATATACACATAATACTTAGAAATACTTAGATATATACACATAATACTAAAAAATACTTAGAAATTTGTGGAATTCAAAAAATAAATAAATAAATAAACCGCCTAGGCCCGCCTAATGCCCAAAACGCCTAGGATTCCGACTAGGTCCTTATTAGACTATTTACCCCCGCCTAGCGCTTAGGCGGCCGCCTCGGCCGATTTTTACCACACTGGAATAACGTCACTCGTAATAATAAGTAATTCCATGACAATTACATCAAACAGAAGCAACTAAACCATAATTCAACCCAGTTTTTACTCATGGAAACAAAACTAAATTTCAAAAATATAATATCGATCAGACGCATTTAACCTATAACTCGGCCCAACTTTTACTCACGGAAAGTTGGAAACAGAACTAAATTTCAGAAACATAGTCAAATTTCTCATCAAATAACTTGTTAATTAAACAAGTAATTACTTTCAAACCCAATCAAACATAAGCAAGTAAACTATAATTCAACAAACTTGTACATGGAAACATAATCAAATATCTCACCAAATAACTAGGTTAAACAAGTAATTATTTTCGAAACCAAACATAGGCAACTAAACCATAATACAACCATATTTTTACCCACAAATATCTCATCAGATAACTTGTTAAACAACAAGCAATCACTGGCAAAGCCAATCAAACAAAATCACAACTTCACCACAAATGTCAAATGGGTCACTTTCTAACTACAAATTGAGCACATAACTCAGCTGTTACCATCATCAAAATAATTATATTATTCACATAAAGAAGAGAGTAAATGCACACATCTCACAATTCATCATCAAATGGGTCACTTTCTAACTTCATATATAACACAGAACTCAACTGTTATCATAATATTATTCACATAAAGAAGAGAGTAAATGCACAAATATTTCAACCCAAATTGAAAACAAACAAGAACATGGGTTTTGAATGTTACCTTATCTTTAACGATAATATTATAATTGGAGATTTAAATAGTAAAGAAAACACCTAATATTTTTTAACGAAGACTATGGATTGGAAGAGAAAAGGGTTATCAAGACCAGGGTTTTTGTAGTTTGGAGAAATTGCACAAACGGTACCTGTTGTATTGGTAGAATAATATGTTTGGTATGTAAAATATATAAGAGACAACTTTAAACCTTCTGCTATTATTAAATAAGTTGAGAGTGTAGTATTTTGTGAAGTTATGCAAAAAAAAAATGTGTTTTTAATATGTTTCTTTGCAAAGGTACGAGGTGATGTTGTTTACATTATTAGGATGTTGGTTTTGTAAGAGAGTCCTTCGAGCACTACTAAAAGATTGGATTTGATTTATGTTGTGAGCGAAAAAGGCTGACATTACCCTTGTCACATTCTTGTGATGAATCTTCGGATTTATTTTATTGGTTTTTCGGTACCGGTATTTGAATGTAGAAATCGGTAAATACCGATACCAAAAAACCAAAAATGTGGGTACCGGTAGTGGTACCAAAAATGATTTGGTAGTGAAACCGAAATTGATTCGGTCCCCGATACGTGGTCTAGTGAGAGTATAAACAGATTTGTTGTGTGTTTGGTTTTAGTAAAAACAAGTCTAAGCCCAATTTTAAATTGTATTTTTTTTCTATTTTTTAAAGTTTGACGGTTCCCAAGAGTCAAAGGTCACAATGGCCATGTCACTACGCCACCTTCTATTTCTATGTAAGTTGACAAGTTTTAAGAAATGAAAACAAGTATTCTTATTTTCAAATTTCCAAATATATATATATATATATATATATATATATATATATATATATATATATATAGGGTGAGGTTAACGTACAAAATGTGTGTTTTGTGAGAAGGGTGAAAAGACTTGTGAGGGTGACGTGTGGCAATGTTTTATTTAATTCTAAAGGGTATTATAGTAATTATAACCCATTCAAGATATGGACATTTCAATCTATAATCAATTTATTTTTCAGGATTTTGTAATCTAATATTTTGTGTTTTAAATTCATGTTAAAATAAACATAAGAACTTATTGTGTTTTATCGAAATCGTTGTGTGTTTTAAACTCATTTTAAACTACCAGATGAACTTATTGTGTTATATCAAAACCATGTGTTTTAGTACCACTTAATAAACATAAAACACCATTTCAATGAAACACACAAGTTAAATCGACATACAAAACACCAGATAAAGCACAAAATCCAAACAAAGATAACCCAATATTTCCTTGAAGACAAAACACACTAATTAAATCAATATACAATACACACACTATCATGACAAAACACAAGGCTAGATTTATATGAATATAAAACACACTAATACAATATCCGAATACGGACAAAAACACAAGGCCAGATTTATATAAACATAAAACACAATAATACAAAATCTCCTTGAGCCGATAATACCTCCGATAAAATACAACAGCAGTTCTGAAACTTGTTTTAATCGATAATCCTTGAGCCGATAATACAAAATCTCCTTGAGCCGATAATCTTTTACATTTAACAGAGAAAGAGGGGTTTTAATCGAAGAGAGATGTGACATCCGTCACTTTTCCTTTATTTTATTTTGTATATAAATAATAATAATAATAATAATAATAATAATAAATATTAATAATAATAATGATAATAAAGTTGGACAACCATCCTTCACCATTAACATAACCCAACACCAACATAACCCAAACCAAACCCACCCCTTTGAAACCCAATGAAGCCCAAACCTTTGTGGATTTTCTGAAGCCCAGTACAGCAGCAGCCCATTAAATCAGGCCCAATCCCCCTTTTGAACTGTTAAAAAAAGAAAAAAAATAATAAACGTTGCTGCCGGGACTCGAACCCGAGCAACAACCGGCCCAACCTTTAATACCACACGCACATCACCACTAGGCCACGAGGGGCTTTTGTTTTTTATCCGATCTTCTAATTATTTATACACAAACAGCGAACCAAGCTTGTTCTCCTCTTTCCTCTAATTCGATCGTTGCAACCAAAAAACACACCAAGGGCCTTAAAATTTGATCCAATAACACGCCAATAATCAAATTGATTCCGGATTTTACGCACCATCATCACCTCTTCTTTCTAAAACAACATCACACGTGATTTAACGCGTTGAATTGACTAATCGCGATTTTAAAACCATTAATAAACCTTCCAAATGAGCTCGATTGAAATCCTTATTGTCACACCCTCAAATTTCCACTGCGGGGTTTATACCGCGAGGCTCATGACAAACCAGGATCCCATAGCCATAAGTCACAGGAACGAACTCTAAATGCCCAAACCATTTAGTTCGTTTTCAAAAACCAAGTTTAGTTAAGCTGCGGAAGCGTAAACCAAATTTAAACCTTTTTAAAAACTATGCGCAAAACAATGCGCCCAAATTAAAACCATACGAAAGCATAATATATAATTTATGTGTATGCCCGAGAGCCCAAATGCAGTGAAGTGTACAGTGCTTTCTAATCCTGGCACCGGAAGCTAACTACCTGCAAAAGCATGTAAATCGTGGGTCAACAAACAATGTTGGTGAGTTCACTAGGTAAAGTAATGAGTATGTAACTGCGCTGGTTTCCAAAACCACGTAAGTAAGTAAGTTGTGTTGGTGCCCCGCACCGTGTAACCACTAATTCATCGCATGCCAAGGGTAGCTAACCCATTCATGATAACTAACCGATTATACCGAACTGCTATGTACGTGTAGCCACATAAGTGTGCCGTATGCCTGACATCATTGTCTATCCGCAATGATAATGTTTCGTAGTTATAGTTCACGCCCGCGCTCCCCGAGCCGGTGTGAGGTTTGTAAGACCTAATAGCGCTATCAACTAATAACCCGCTTGCCAACCCTGGCAACTCATTCGGTACGTGAGGACTTACAAAATGATAGAAATGGTTCAGTTTATCAAGGACACAATTGCGAATTAGCAAAGTGACCGACCCTCATAAGGATCCATGGCATCCCAACCCGGGATGTGTAAGTAGTCCCAAACCGGACTAGAAAATGTTAAGTAAAGTGTCTCATACCTGAGACGCATGCTTTTAAGAAAAAGAGTAGTGAAACTCACCTTAGGTCGCAAGTGAAAATCCAAATTCCACGAATAGTAACGTGCTACCGACTCCCTATTACAAATGTCACTAGGTGAGTATACGTGCGTAACCAACACACCATGTAACTCGTTTATCCAAGACTTTTAAAAGTTCAAAACCGTGTAGTGACACCTAATGACTCTAAGTATGTCCTACGTATCCCGTTGGTGATCATAGCAATTATTATCAGTTTAATGCATCAAATACATCTCATACAAGTTTCCACACAAGTACATGTCAATTACACACCACATAGAACTCCAAATAGTCACTTAAAGACCCCGTACACAATCTGTGTTTTTAGGACAGATTGTGCGCTGTGAAAAACAATTTATTTAAAATACTTAACGAATGAATTAGAGTCCCAAATTTTTACTGAATTTTATTTGGGATTCACTCGACAATACCTATTTTTGTTTTGTCTTCATTCCAAACACAAAAATTATAAAAATTCGTACAACACAGCAGTGTCCAGAAAATTTCCTCAACAGGTCAATTTAGTAGGAAAATTCTTAAAAATTGTGTATTCATCCAAACGAGATGAATCCACTTGGAAAAGCTTTATTTTTCCAGTATTGACCTACTGTAAATATTTCATAACCTAACTCCTTGTAAATCTCAAGTTATGACCATTTAAAGTTAGCCCAATTTACAAATCCGAAAATCTAATATGACCCCTAATCAATTAAAATTCCAAAAACGACTCATACGGTGTCCAAAATCGATGGTTTTGCCCATTATGAAAATCTAAGACCTTGTACATTACAATCATGAAAAGAAATCATCAAAACAATCGATTTACTAACCCGTTACAGCCCCTTCAACACGTTCAAACAGATCTGTCAGAATCTTAAACTTGCATCCCAAGTAATCTACAAATCCTAATTCTTCATAAACATCCCTAATACATGTATAACACCTATAGTACTGATTAAACACCATATTAATCATAGCAAAACACATATATTATCATATGAAAACCCTAATCATGGCTGCTAATAACAATCATCATCATCAAATCATCAAGAACATTCAAGAACTCCTACACATGCATGTATGCGATTTTGTATATATTATTTTTAGGGTTTTCAAAGTTTTTCAATCATTATAATTCATCAAAAATCGTAAGAACGTATACCTTGTGAAAGATTAAACTCCCTAGAGCCTTAAAATCAAACCCGAACTAACTTGATTAGTGAAAGATTGCTTGATTGCTTGAAAACAAAGAGAGAGGGGGTGGGGGTGGTTCGCACGGCGCAAGGGGAAGGGAAAGGGGTAGGGTTTTATCTTTTTCCTTGCCTCCTAATTGTAAAAGGGCTTTGCTTGTTCCCCAAGCAATTGGTATTAGGGCCCTTCTAGTCCATTAACTTAACCCGTTAACCATGTTCTAGCCCAATACCGGACCCAATATTATTAACCATGCTAAATTATATAAAAACCATTGTTTTTATTATTACATAACATATCATTCATGTTGTGCACGTAATTTGCATAATCTACGCATTACCTTTCAGTTAGGCGATCATTCACAAAAACATGTAATTCACATAAGCACGTACTTCATGTTCACCAAAATTCACTTGTATATATTATTGCTATGTATGTCACATAATTCACCAACGTTTGGGATACAGGACTCATGTGTGTGTTTAAAAAGGATTTTCCTACGTATAACATATGCTAGCATCTTCTAACATATGTTAAACCTACTTAACTAACCCTAGTTAAGTATCTAGCCATGTATGAACATGTAAGTTAACTAGAGTTCAGTAAAAAGTATTTAACCTGAAAATGCGGGGTGTCACACTTATAAATACTCGTTTTTAATCTAATTAAACTCGCCCACAACCTCTGAAAAGAACGATAAACAGACCCCACTCTCAATTCCTCATAAACCTTCGTGATAATCAAGCATTGTTCGTTGTTAGACTTCTCGTTTGACCCGTCGTTTGATCTCAGATTCATCTTGTAAGTTTGAATTTTTGCTTCGAAATGATTCACTAATAGTATACGAACAAAAACCCTATGGTTTCATGAGTTATTGTTTGATAATTTGTTCAATTGGAAATCTTAGGGTTCGAATGTTTGAATTGGGGAAGATGACTACTTGAAGTCGTATACTTATTTAAAACGATCTGAGAATAATCACCAACTGACCTATAGATCAGTTGGTGGTACCCTTGTTGTTTAAAGACTAGAACCGGGTTTGAACCCAGGTTCGAATCCCACAAGTGCCAAAACAATTTTTTTTGTCTCTTTTCATTTATATAGTTAACACTTAATTTTAAAAATTGTTTTAAAATACTAAAACTATTTTATAAATTCTACAAAATTTATTTTATGTTATTCCAATGATAAATTTTGTTGTCCAATTTTTAGTTTTTCAAAAATCATTTATTTAATATATATAATAAATATTACAAGTTTATTCATTTATAATTGTAAAATTCAATAAAAATATCTAAACGATTTTATAAAATTCCACAAAAATTATCCTAAACTTGTACAACCATAAACATTTCAGAAATAATTTTTATTTCTGAAAAACCATTCGTTTTGTATTTTTAATTAATTTTTGTTATTTTTAATCATAAATAATTCATAATAAATTCTTTTTTCAATATTTTTGTACCAAAATTTTACATAAATTATTTCTATTCATTTGGAACAGAAATACAATTTTTAATTCCAGAATTCTTTAATTTTAATATTTTTAGATATTAAAGTCATATTTTGACAATTTGAAATAAATAGATTAAATATTCTATTTTCAAGAAAATAATTTTATAAAAATTATTTTCATACTTAAAACCCTATATTGTGACCACTTTAAATTTAAAATTTACAAAAAGACTTTTTGTTTATTTAATTATCAAATTTCTCTTATTTATTGAACGTTTAATTTATTAATCAAACGAATACTTATCCCCAATTCGGAACCCTAGAAAATACTTATAGACTAGATAGACTTAGACTTATTTGTTACATTATACATAGGGTGATACTTGGCAACGTTAGAATACACTTATTCAATTACACAAGACTTACCACCTTGCTAAGGTGAGTATTACTTATCCCCTTTTTCGCTTTTACAACTTTTGGGGTGATTCATGCACAAGTATACAAAACTTTCATATTCACTTACACATACATTTTATTCATTTACAATTCATATACGTGTCTTGATTATCTTTGTGCTTATGTTTGAACATGAACGTAGCTTACATACAAAATCATACATCTAGTCATAACTTATGTTATGGTGCTCTTTACAAACAGACATAACTTATGTTATGGTGCTCATTTAGACGTAACTTATCTTACGGTACTCATTTAGACATAACTTATGTTATGGTGCTCTTTTGGACTCACACGTGTTGAGGTGCTCATTATCAATTTCATGGTACAAACTTTACATTTGATCTTTGTCTTGTTTGGTTACTTGCGTGTTTACATAATGCCTTGGTGATACTAGACACATGAATTATACTACCTTTTCAAACTTATACTATATGTACAAAGCTAAGTAGTACTCACCAACATCATATGTTGACAAAATTATTTTCGTGCATGTTTCAGGATAAGCTGCTTGACGCTTCACATAGGACTTTGGACTTAGATTAAATTAATCAATTATCCTTATTTTTGTTGTCTTGTATTTAATTTCACATGTTGTAAAACAATATTCAATAATCATATATTTACATTTTAGTACCATGAGCTTTTGAACAATCGTCACTACGTGGCACCTCGATGATTCCGCCATCGGTTGGGGTGTTACAGATTGGTATCAGAGCCATGGTTATAGGGAATTAGGTTATTAGATAAAATGGCCTAGACTATAACCGAACTTTAACCTTCATGCATAATATTTCCTAAATTACCTCACCCCTCATTTCCCTCTACTTTCCTTCTTCTATCTTTCCATTCTTCTCTCTCTCCATTATTCTCATCTTTCATCATGGTGCATAGAAATGGTGTCCTACAGGGAGTAGAAAGTTTACATCATCATGGAACGGGAGCAGTACCTTTTATGAAGACACTCTTAGACATAATGCCTACTCTTATTGTGCTCCTTCAAAGTTGTTGAGCTTTAATGAGTGTGATAGAACACGTGCAATCTGGAAGGGTGGACGCCTGTACACTGGGTTTTCTGGCATAGGCAAGCATAGCGCATAAATCCAATAACGGACCTGTTATGCTTACCTGGGGATTCCTGGAGTGAGTGTCCACTTATAGGCTAAAGCATGTCTTCTTTGATCACCATTGGGTTCAATTCCGTTGAAAAGTCAACGTTCTTGTTGGGCTTTACAGCTAGACAAGGGCACTCCAAGCATTTTATGCAAGTTTTTCAATAATACTCTCTCGTTTCATATACAACATTTCGTGTTTCATGATTTTCATATATTGCTTACAAGTTCATACCTTCATAATCATCTGTACGGTTATACACTTACATTTTCTAATCTCATGATTATTCATTGACTACCTCATAGATGTCTGCCCGCCGCATGCTCCGTGATGCCAGCCAACGTCCTGTTCGTGCTTCTGGACAACGTTCTGATCGTCGCCTCGCATCTTTAGTCGCCGAGCAAATTGCTGCAGTGATCCCAAACCTTGTTAGTGAGATAACCCAGAATAGTAACAGTGCCAACACAGGGAGTACGACTCAATTTCGGTGCACTTTCAAACACTTTAACTCCTGCAACCCCACAAAATTCACTGGTGAGGAGGGTGCTACTGGCCTCCTCCAATGGTTTGAAAGCATGGAGAGCACCTTTGTGAACAGTGAATGTCCTGATGAACTCCGTGTTCGCTATGCTACTAGTGTCCTTCAAAAGGGGGCGCTAACCTAGTGGAATGGCGAAAAGCGCAATCGGGGCTCTGATATTGCATTATCTTTGTCTTGGGCTGAGGTTAAGGAACTCATGATCGCAAAATTTTGCCCTAGGAACGAAATCAGGAAACTGGAGGATGAGTTTCGTGAGCTCAAACAAGACAGTGGAGAGAATCTTGCGTACAATACCCGATATCATGAACTTAGCATATTGGTTCCACACATGGTCACCCCGGTCTCTCGAGCAATCGAGAAATATATCGAGGGATTACCTGACCTGATACAAGACGTAGTCACTGGAAGCAAATCTACTACGGTGGAAGAAGCCATCCAGCTTGCAGCCACTTTAACAGACAAACACGTAAGGAAAGGAAACTTGGTTAGGAAGGGCACCAAGACGTTTGCTGAGAAAACCACCCATGTTGTTGAACAATCTAAGACTATTTTAGCAAAGGCCGCCATTACTGCTTCGAACTCTAAGAAGCGAATGGGCGATAATCAGAACCAAGCTGTTGTGGATCCTGTGACTCAACCCCCTATCAAGAAAGCCTACACGGGAATCCATCCTCAATGCAACACTTGCAAGTATCATCACCCTGCAAATCTTCCATGCCGTCAATGCACTAGATGTGGAAGGTTTGGACACTTTGTCACCACTTGTCGTGCAACGGTTAGGACACAAGATAATCATCAAACAACTGCCCAGGAACCACTACAGATTACTAACGGTCGAGCATGTTATCATTGTAGAGACCCTAACCACATGCGACCTCAATGCCCTAAATTGAATAATGTAAACCTGGTGGCACATGGACGAGCTTTCAATATCAATAGCAACGAAGCAAACGGTCAGGATGACGTTAATCCCACTGGTTAAGCCATGGATGAAATCTTCCCAAGACTCGGGAATCCAACACTTGCGTTTTCATTTTCTTGATCCTATTATCATTTGTACCCAAATTTTGTCGCACTCATTAGCATATAACATCTAGAAATTTCCTTGCATACTATTGTGTACGAACACAGATTGGAAATTTATCATATTTGATTATGTTTATTTTAATCGTAGAAGTTTAAAGACTCTACCTTACATTTGTTTGAAACATTTGGACTTGATTTCCATGAAAATCAAACTACTAAAAAACTTGATACTTGATCCTACAGAGCTTTTCTTAAAAAAAAAAAAAAAAAAAAAAAAAAAAAAAAAAAAAAAAAACATCATTGTTTGTTATATGAAACTTGATTTTTCCCTTAACTTGACTATCCATTGAACATTTAATTATTCATGATACTCGTAAACTATTTCTATAGACCACTAAGATAACACTTACACTTAATGGTTGTAGTACTTACAAACTTGCTTGCATGTGTGTATTATCCATGCAACTGTAACACCCCAACCGATGGCGGAAACATCGGGATGTCTCGTAGTGATGATTGTTCAGTAGCTCATGGTGAATAATAAATTTCATTAAATGATTTAAATAAATTACATACAATTGTTCTACAAGAATTCGTACATCAAAATGAATAATACTATGCACACATCTTCAAGCATTAACTCAAATCCTCAAGCAAATAGAACCTGAAACATGTTAAGTTGAAAATATTTTGGGTCAACAAAAGTTGGTGAGAATTACATAGGTTTTGATAATTGAATAAAATTGTTGTGCAATTCATGTGTCATGGCAATCTAGTCCATATGCGAAAACATACTAGAAGTAAATCGAGTGCATAATCAACCTTGTTGACTGTTGTATTGTGGTACATCACATACGCTCATGGTTCACTCGTTTAAATTGCAGTAACAAACACCCACGCAACCTTTGTAGGAGGCACGTATCCGGGTGGGATTGTCAGTCCAATAGATCTATCAATGTATACCGTTTGGCTGATGAATGTTTATGCTAGAATTGTGCTTACCCTAGTCATGTTCAAGACATAATGCAACATAGAAAAACACATAGACACATTGATGATTGAATTGCATAAATAATGTTGTAACATGTTTCACCCCAAAAACGGTGATAAATAGAAAAGGGGCTATGTAAAACTCACCTTAGCAAAATGTTATGTCTCGTGAAAAAAATAGAATAATGTGTTGTGAATGTATGCGAGGCGAATCCCAAAGACTCAACAACGTAGCTAGTCCAAATTGAAGAAAACGAAAAAGAAAGAATATCAAGCTTCCAATTCGCCAATTACAAGAGCTTATAATCAAAGCTTCAATTGTAGAAGTAATAGACTATAGAAGAAAGGTATGAGGGAAATTTTAATCGGATTGAAACAATCGATTTAGAGGTGCAAAGTATAATGGGTCATAGGTGGGTTTTTATACTAGTTTTGGAGTCAATTAGCCATTAAAATTGGTCAACACCATAAAGTAAGGTTTTATGATGAATTGACTATTTGACTAAGACTTTGACTGTTTGACTAAGACTTTGACTAGGACTTTATTTAAAAAAAAATTCTTGACAAGTGTATGTGTAAAAAAAAAAGAATTTAGATCATATTATTATTATTATTATTACTATTATTATATATATATATATATATATATATATAAGTTGTGAGTTAGGAAAATAAAGACTTAGGCACATTTGTATAATATTAATGATAAAGATGTAAATAAAAAAAAATAAGGGCTTTTATGTATTAAAATTTGGGGAAAAAATTTTGCGATGTTACAGCAACTCATATAAACATTTCATTTAAAGGGCTCCTCGGACGAGTGGTAGCCCATACTTAAATACCGTTATGCTTACAAGTCGTTGCAAACCAATGCAATTGACCTCGTTATTACATAGCCTCATTTCATTGATAAACGTGTTGTTGTGTCATCTTCTTGTGAAACTTATTTGCTTTAATGTGTGTTAGAAGGACATAAAACCCTAATGTAAGGTAAATTGATGATTCCGGTCCGGAACGCAATCATAAATTTACAGGTGCGTTAGGGTAGTGTGAAATTCTATTAGAGTTTTTGGGTAGACGTCCAGTACGTTTTCAAGGTATCAAAGGTGTGGTGGGTTAGCTGCGGTACACCCTATATATAAACACTAATGATGCATTGAAAGTGAGACTGGAAGTCGAACCAGGAACAAACTCTACTCACTTGGTAGTTCACTTAGTCTTTATATAGTCAATCAACTTATACATTTATTTTAGGATTTCTAAAAACTTGAAGTTTAGTTTTACTAGATTCTTATTCTCCTTATTATTCGAGACGAACCTAATCCAATCCTTCACTCACACCTATCAAACCTCTTATCCAAATCATTCAAATTTTCCAAACCACGGTTACCTTAATTTTTACCCAAACATCCATAACCCTATGTTTCTAATAACTTCGGGACGAAGTTTCTAAAAGTAGGGGATGCTGTGACATCCGTCACTTTTCCTTTATTTTATTTTGTATATAAATAATAATAATAATAATAAATATTAATAATAATAATGATAATAATAATAATAAAGTTGGACAACCATCCTTCACCATTAACATAACCCAACACCAACATAACCCAAACCAAACCCACCCCTTTGAAACCCAATGAAGCCCAAACCTTTGTGGATTTTCTGAAGCCCAGTACAGCAGCAGCCCATTAAATCAGGCCCAATCCCCCTTTTGAACTGTTAAAAAAAGAAAAAAATAATAAACGTTGCTGCCGGGACTCGAACCCGAGCAACAACCGGCCCAACCTTTAATACCACACGCACATCACCACTAGGCCACGAGGGGCTTTTGTTTTTTATCCGATCTTCTAATTATTTATACACAAACAGCGAACCAAGCTTGTTCTCCTCTTTCCTCTAATTCGATCGCTGCAACCAAAAAACACACCAAGGGCCTTAAAATCTGATCCAATAACACGCCAATAATCAAATTGATTCCGGATTTTACGCACCATCATCACCTCTTCTTTCTAAAACAACATCACGCGTGATTTAACGTGTTGAATTGACTAATTGCGATTTTAAAACCATTAATAAACCTTCCAAATGAGCTCGATTGAAATCCTTATAAATACTCGTTTTTAATCTAATTGAACTCGCCCACAACCTCTGAAAAGAACGATAAACAGACCCCCACTCTCAATTCCTCGTAAAACCTTCGTGATAATCAAGCATTGTTCGTTGTTAGACTTCTCGTTTAACCCGTCGTTTGATCTTAGATTCATCTTGTAAGTTTGAATTTTTGCTTCGAAATGATTCACTAATAGTATACGAACAAAAACCCTATGGTTTCATGAGTTATTGTTTGATAATTTGTTCAATTGGAAATCTTAGGGTTCGAATGTTTGAATTGGGGAAGATGACTACTTGAAGTCGTATACTTATTTAAAACGATCTGAGAATAATCACCAACTGACCTATAGATCAGTTGGTGGTACCCTTGTTGTTTAAAGACTAGAACCGGGTTTGAACCCAGGTTCGAATCCCACAAGTGCCAAAACAATTTTTTTTGTCTCTTTTCATTTATATAGTTAACCCTTAATTTTTTAAAATCATTTTAAAATACTAAAACTATTTTATAAATTCTACAAAATTTATTTTTTGTTATTCCAATGATAAATTTTGTTGTCCAATTTTTAGTTTTTCAAAAATCATTTATTTAATATATATAATAAATATTACAAGTTTATTCATTTATAATTGTAAAATTCAATAAAAATATCTAAACGATTTTATAAAATTCCACAAAAAATATCCTAAACTTGTACAACCATAAACATTTCAGAAATAATTTTTATTTCTGAAAAACCGTTCGCTTTGTATTTTTAATTAATTTTTGTTATTTTTAATCATAAATAATTCATAATAAATTCTTTTTTCAATATTTTTGTACCAAAATTTTACATAAATTATTTCTATTCATTTTGAACAGAAATACAATTTTTAATTCCAGAATTCTTTAATTTTAATATTTTTAGATATTAAAGTTATATTTTGACAATTTAAAATAAATAGATTAAATATTCTATTTTCAAGAAAATAATTTTATAAAAATTATTTTCATACTTAAAACCTTATATTGTGACCACTTTAAATTTAAAATTTACAAAAAGACTTTTTGTTTATTTAATTATCAAATTTCTCTTATTTATTGAACGTTTAATTTATTAATCAAACGAATACTTATCCCCAATTCGGAACCCTAGAAAATACTTTTAGACTAGATAGACTTAGACTTATTTGTTACATTATACATAGGGTGATACTTGGCAACGTTGGAATACA
Organism: Ambrosia trifida; assembly: GCA_028751855.1. Lineage (NCBI taxonomy): Eukaryota > Viridiplantae > Streptophyta > Magnoliopsida > Asterales > Asteraceae > Ambrosia > Ambrosia trifida. The sequence continues at coordinate 9,350,105 of CM054123.1, read as the reverse complement.
CTTATTCAATTACACAAGACTTACCACCTTGCTAAGGTGAGTATTACTTATCCCCTTTTTCGCTTTTACAACTTTTGGGGTGATTCATGCACAAGTATACAAAACTTTCATATTCACTTACACATACATTTTTTTCATTTACAATTCATATACGTGTCTTGATTATCTTTGTGCTTATGTTTGAACATGAACGTAGCTTACATACAAAATCATACATCTAGTCATAACTTATGTTATGGTGCTCTTTACAAACTGACGTAACTTATGTTATGGTGCTCATTTAGACGTAACTTATGTTACGGTGCTCATTTAGACATAACTTATGTTATGGTGCTCTTTTAGACTCATACGTGTTGAGGTGCTCATTATCAATTTCATGGTACAAACTTTACATTTGATCTTTGTCTTGTTTGGTTACTTGCGTGTTTACATAATGCCTTGGTGATACTAGACACATGAATTGTACTACCTTTTCAAACTTATACTATATGTACAAAGCTATGTAGTACTCACCAACATCATATGTTGACAAAATTATTTTCGTGCATGTTTCAGGATAAGCTGCTTGACGCTTCACATAGGACTTTGGACGTAGATTAAATCAATCAATTATCCTTATTTTTGTTGTCTTGTATTTAATTTCACATGTTGTAAAACAATATTCAATAATCATATATTTACATTTTAGTACCATGAGCTTTTGAACAATCGTCACTACGTGGCACCTCGATGATTCCGCCATCGGTTGGGGTGTTACAAGAGAGAGAGGGTTTTAAACATTCCCTTCTGATTATTATTAATATTATTAGTATTCTTCAACTGGGACTGATTTACAAACTACCCGATTGTAGACGGTAACACCGAGGGATCGAACGAACCCAAATCACGAGATCGTTTCCTCGAAACCGAAATCACTTGATTCATCAATTTGTTTCCGTACACATTATTGTTTCCTTGATCAATCATCTCCCTACAACATCACAGATTTCATTTATAATAATAAAAACTTAAAGTAAGAAAGATGATTATTAGATAAAAAAAATACATGTTTGATATCATTTGATGAAGAGTTTGGAAACTTCAAGAGGCGTTTGTCATCAACAAATGAAATTGATACATGTGATTTGTGTTTATTTAAGGTTTTGATTTGTTGGTAGAGAAATTGAATATTGTTGTTGGGTTTTGTGTTATTTATGTGAATAGGTGTCTTGTGTATGACTAGAAGTGGTTTTAATCGAAGAGAGAGAGAAGAGAGAAGAGAGAGATCTGGTGAGATAAATGAGGAAAATCCTAAATTAGAGGGTTTTAATTAATGGTTTTTTAATATAAATCCAGTGTTTTTACATATGTACCCCCATACCTTATATTAATTTAATTAAATTAAAACATAATTTACAAGTTTGCCACTAAATTAATCTTATCCATCCATCTATTTGATCTAAAGGCTATAAACACTTCTTACCCTTCTCACAAAAATCACCTTTTGTATCCGAACCTTTACCTATATATATATATATATATATATATATATATATATATATATATATTCAAAGTAGATATGTTTAGGTATACGGTTTTCATAATTTTTATTACATATGAATAATCCGGGTTTTGAGTTCGGGTAAAACCAGTTTTACTAGTAGGATATGTTTAACTAACCTCTGAATAATTTAGATACCTAGAAAAAATTATCAGGTTAGCCACTATCGTGAGCTATATTTAAACCGGACGTACCAACTGGGTATCTTATCTCTTCATATTGTATATTCCGTCTATATGAAACGAGGTAGTTTCCGCAAAATATTTTGAAGAGATTGCAAAGGTATGGCATAAGGGTATTACAGCTAGACCAATCATTATAGGGAAACACCCTTAGTAACGTGATAAATGAAGGGCGTTAAACACCGCCTCAAGGGGCATGAAAAAGGACGTTATGGGTCATGTGATGATGCTACCAACATTCATGAGAATTAAGAAAGTATGTTTGGTAGCCCCAACCTTCTTCTACCGATCAGAATTTTTCTTTTTTTTATTTTAAGTTTATTAGATTTAATATTATTTTAATGGGGGTGATGGATAGTTATTAAAGGAGTAAGCCTTATAGGTGTGGGTCGGCAAGAATGCTCGGGGAGCTGAGCTGGCTGACTTTCCCGAAGGTGCACACCGTCCCCCCCCCCCCCCCCCCCCCCCCCCCCCCCCCCCGCTCCAATCTCGGTGAACTCGGTGGATATCCCCCGATGGCACCGATCAAGTGTATTAATATTATATGTATACATTTTTTGTCTTTTTCTGTGTAAAAAAATATTATAACAAGGAAAGAGGAAGAGGGAAGAAGGGGGAACCATTTCCCCTAGAAGGGGGAGGGGAAGGGGGAAATGACATGGCGCTGACGTGGACAAGAGGGAAGGAAGGGGGAAGGGTGACCACACCCCATAGCCTAAAGATATGAGTGGAAGCTCATGCCTACACTACACTAATATGATAAGAATTGTATAATGTGAAAAAAATTATAAACCCATAACACATAGCCTTATGGTACTTATGCGTCTTCTTGGTAAGTCGTAATGAAATGAACTAGAAAATGAAATGGATAGGGAAAGATGTTCACTCTATCAAACACCTTTTCCATATTTTGACTCGCAGCACACCTTAAAACTTGATTTCAAAGTCATTTTTAGTCTACTACCGTTAAAATTTGTCTGAACATTTAGCCCTTAACATAGACGAAAACATACACGAGTATGATCTCAATCTTGAAAACCTTACCAAAACAACTGGTTCGTATGTAGATTTTCGTCACCTCTAGCCAGATTCCCAGCATCAGGCAGGTCTTTCTTGATCCAATGTTCCCGGTTAGGTTAGGCTAGACCAAGATCAACCATTTAAAAACAAAGGACCGAGAACATGGTAAGATAACTACCACTCATTTTTTTACACTTCACTTCAACAAGTAATAGATAAAAAGATCCACATTCTGGTTGCATTTTACAGTTAAATAAAAAAAAAATCAACAAAGCAAATAATTTGTCTACCCGAAGAACAAATCTATTGATTACAACTATATCATGTTTTGTTTCTACCCGACTCATGTAATCTTGCAACGGAGATTAGAAATATATAACAAACTTTCAATTAGACCATACATGAACTAGCCCGAGCCTATTACCTGTATAAATCTCGTTACGCTCTTCATCATAGAAAAGGGCAGTAATGTCCTCCAGGGCTTCTGTAACAGAACTCGTGATTCTAGAAGCTCGAACTCGTTTTCTTGATGTGCACTTGCAGCTTCTGCTCGTGTTGGCGTCACTGCAACTGCATTCATCCAAAGGAACACCATGCTTTGCCTTTATTTTAGCAAGGCATTTTCCAGTCAAGATGTTGCTGATATTTATAGATCCTTCTGCATTACCAAAGTAAAAAACATGTATTCAAGAAGCTGAATAACTGCCATCAAAATGACTTGATGTAAACTTATTTGTTAATGTTTAGAACCACAAACGTATGACTGCTTGTGCTCATATGATGCAGTCAAGAAAACAATATATTTACTAAAGGTATCAAATTTACCTAAGAAAAAAGTCATACTATCAAATATACCAACTTTTAAATTTATGACATTAATATCCTTTCCTTAATAATGGCCGCATTGGGATATGCGTGTGGAGTGAGGAGAAAGAGAAAGGATGCAATGGGTATTGTGATACGAATTTTGAGTATTTCAAAATGGGTATTGTGATATCATATTTTTGTTTAAGTATATATGATATTAAAAGCCAACATGGTAAAAGGAACCAACACATCATCCGTCACGTCAACACTTTGGCCCTTTCCTGTAAAAATTACCTTAAATTCAAAATTTGTATTAAGTTTTGAGGGTTTTATAAGATATAACAGTGTTGATTGATTACACATTTAGACCTACTAAAAGGGATGAATATTCCGTTTCATAAGAACCTAAGAGTGGCAAAGAAGGTCCTAAAAAGCGAATAGGATTACATGATTTCAACTTAAAAACTTTCCTAAATAAAACGGTTTGAAATATTGATTGAAAATTTTACCATTTCCTTCCGTTGATGAATCATCAGACTTGGTTTTGCAGTATGAAATGATAAGATCTTGATCACTTGTGATGTAAATGTTGTTTGTGTTGCAGTCAGGATGCCACAATAAATGATCTTCAAATGAAGTCACAAGTTCTCCACGAAAATTCCAGACTGCTACTGTTCGGTCTCTAAATGTCAGGAATAATTGATTCTCATAGAGAAAGATGAATGCAGATGGTGTCATAAACTCTGTCCTGCTAACTTCCGTTAAGTCACAATTGCGTACCTAATTTTTTTACAAGGTTTAGATTTGGTACTTATAACATATTGTGTGTGTGTGTATATATATTAATACTAAGATAATATATAAAATACAGATAAGGGAAATTCCTTACATCCAGAATTTGGAGATTTTCATTTTCTTGCTTGACAAGAAGCTTTTCATTGAACTGCTCAATGAAATCCACTTTCTTGTTTCGGTGAAGGAGATGATTAAAGGATTTTAAAACGGTTCCATCTTCAATAGAGAGAATCTTGAGAGGGACATGGCTGCTAGCTTTATTATATATCAGCAACATGATCCCGGGGCTGTTTTTTCACAAAGTGGGTACAGGAAATTTAGCAATACAATATATAGGTTTAAAAAGAAACAAAAAGACTTGGCAAAGTTGGAAGTATTGCACAAAGTAAAGATTTTAAACTCCTCTTAGTCTCTTGATAAAATAGGCTTGTTTTGCTTAAAAAAACTAACAACGAATGCATAATGACAAACCCAAAATCGCTGTCTTACTAAAGTAAACTGCATACGGAGTCGGAAGTTTACAAACTTCAAATCTCTATGCTATCATCCGAAGGAATTTAAAACTTTACAATTCTACTTGACAAGCTAAACGCTCGCAGATAACAATTCCAGCCCAGGGAAGAATTTACCTTATTTTGATCTCTTGTACATTTTTATCGGCTATGGAATACAACATCGTATAGTTTTTCAAATCAAACACCTTGTAAATGCTGAAAAAACATAAAACAAGAAATCTACATTAACACCACGAAGCAGCACATTAGCTAGAACTAAAACAATTCATAATGTCAAAACTTACCTATCTTGTGCTGAAAAAGTCAGCACCTTTCCATTCACATCATCAAATTCCACAAAACCGGGCCATTTCAAAGATTCTGACTCAAAAAGAGCAAAACCAGCATCGGGTTGACCTCGTCGTATGTATCTGTCACAATTAGGAGCAAAATAAATTTTCACCAAAAATGGTAAAAACTAAAATTATTGCAACTATTATTTCCATACGTATAACAAGAATATCAACAGTGAAATTTCACATACTCAATTCTTGTTGTTCTGCATTTCAAGGAACTAAAGCTGTCTGAAGCATAGACTGATACTGTAATGAGTGAATGATTGTTCTTATTGTAAAACAAACTTCTTATAACTTCATCAGGGCTAACGTTGAGAAAGCATATTCTCTGGTTATTGTCTGCATAAAACATATAACATGTGAGAACCCTAAAAATATTAATGCTATCGTTTAAGAGCCGCACTTTTATCTTAAAAGTTAAAATATGTATAATACCTCGGCTGAAAGCAGCACAGACTCCAGATTGTGCAAGAGCAAATACTATATCGTGAGCAGCTACAATCTCAATGATTTTTGACCGTTTTTTAAGAAATGGCAATACCATAGAGCAATGCCCCTTCGGATCATGAGTATCATACTCCTCCTGATATCATTGTTTACCATAAGCCGTTAGTGTATTTTAGGTAATGCGCAAAAAAGATTTAGGTTATACTTTTTTTCAGTTTAGGTAATGCGTGAAAAGGATTTAGATTAAAACAGGAAATTCTTTATTACAACTTGAAACAGGTTCTGTTGACGGACCTATAAACACCTTTTGACGTTTTGTTCATGTTCTACTTTTTTATATTAAAAATAACTCATGCCTATACTATGATTACAAAAACAAAATTACTAAAATGATAATCTAGATCTTTGTTTCTCTAAATAAAAATAATTTAATACATGTAACCATAAACCAACACAAACGTTACAAATTCAGGAAATACAAGAGATTCGACACTTCTTATTACAGCAACGATATGAGCTTTATAAATGACGTGAAACTATCATTCCCAAATTGCATAATGACAAAAGTTGACACCAATCATTTTCCAAGCTATATTCAACAAGAGACGCAACATTAATCGACTAGAATCCCTCCGAGCCACTGTATCTTCAACATAGCTCACAGCAACATATACTCTCTTATAAAACCTAATTACTTCACCTATTAATTACAAAAACTAGTTACAACTTCTGTGAAACCCTCTTCTTTATCATCCACATAATCAATTAAAATTCAATCCATCTATCTATCATGACAATAATTAAATAAATAAATAAATAAATAAAAATAAAAACCCCTAATTTTAGCTAGTGATTATTAACAACTACGAAGCATAATTAAATCAACAATCACACAATTCAAAAAAATAAAAAAAGCACCGATCTAATTTCATCTAGTGATCAACAACTATGAAGAATAATTAAACCAACAACTACACAATTTGAAATTTGAAAATAATAATAAATAAATAAATAAATAAAAAGAAACTTGAGCACCTGCAAGCGGATGTTTCTGAATCTTTCCTGAGCATCAGACATCCTAAAGCCACGATCTCTCTTGGAACAAATCTCTCGTCTCTGAAGCTTCTTAACACTATTCATAAAGGCATCAGCAGCGCCTCCACGGCGCCGCTTCTTGGCCACCACACGCCGCCCGTTACATGGCCGTGGACTCGCCGTAATCCTCCTTCCATCCATCAAATCAAGATCCAAATCCAAATCTCTTATCTTGTTGGTTACAACAACACCGAAAATGAAGAAAAGCCTGAATCTGAGGATTAGAAGTTGAAATTAGTGGGGAAGAGTTTGGAGTGACTGAATTTGGAAAGGGAGGTTAGGGTTGAAGTAGTGTGATTTGGTGTGGTGGCTCTGTGTGTGTTTTGTGTATATCCAAATCTTTTTTTTCTTTTTGGGTTGTAAAATGAAGGTGGGGATGAATTGGGAGTGAACCAAAATGATGGGGCATTTAACTTTAATATTAAAAATAAATAAATAATGATAAAAATAAATATGGGGCCTTTTTATTTAAAGTACTATCAAACATCATGCAGATGTGTTGATGCGGTTGTTTTTAGACCATTTGTAGTGGAGGTTTTATATATAAAACTCTTCTTTCTGATTGTTTTATATGACAGTTGAGTTAGTATGAAAAGATAAAGTAAAAAAGGGGTGTAGTGGTGTTAATATTTTATTATATCTTTTAAAGTAAAAAAATAATAAAATAATAAGAGAGAGAGAGAGAATGATGTGGCAGAAGCTTATTGGTGGGGGAGTTGGTGGACCGGCGTTATTTTCTAAAATAGCGCCCCAAATGTTTACCACTACGGTGTGTCTTATTATTTTTTTTAAAGTATTTTATTTGAAGGGTGTTTGGCTATTCATTTTTCCCCTTCTTTTAACTTATGAGTTATCAATAAGTCAAAAGTTAAAATAAAATCGTTTGAGTAATTGTTTGAAAAATAAACTTATGGAAAATTGTGTGCATTGAAAAGGAGAAAAAAGAGGAAAAGTCATAAGTCACAATTTATGACTTATTAAATTAAGAAGCTTTTGATGTGGGAAAAGTCCTAAGAAGAAAAGGAGAGTCAAACATGCTCTTGATACATAATTTTTTTATAAGACTGAGGGGTGTGATTCACCCTTTTCCCTTCTCATCCTTTGTTTACATCAGCTCACGTCATTTTTTTTCTTTTCCCTTCTCCAAATGTGGGAAATAGTTATTCCTCCCCCCCCCCCCTCCTTTTTCATTTTTTAAGTAAAAAAAAACATTCACACACATACACACACCACACTCTCTCTCCAAACTCATATCTTCTACAAACCTCTCTCTCTCTCTCTCTCTCTCTCTCTCTCTCTCTCTCTCTCTCTCTCTCTCTCTCTCTCTCTCTCATTAAAACCAGACACACACCCCACACACACCCACAACCATCTTCCTTGCTATGGTCACTCTAAGCCAGACACACACACTCATTCCAAAGTTTGAAAAATTGGAAAAAGGGAGACAAATAGAGGACGGGGAGATTTCACCTTCTTCACGGAAATTGGGACAAGGGCGGTGTTCCCCGACGGGGATGGATGTCGCATGGGTTCCCCGTTCCCACACCTCATGGTCTAATGAATTGGAGTTTTAGTTAACCAACTTTAGAGAGAAAAAACCATCAAACCTCCCCCCATCTTTAAAATTTAAAAAAACTTACTAAAAACACCCTACATCTCATCCACCATTTATAGCACATCTTTATATTTTGAAAAATCCATCTTCTAACTTTTTATATATAAAAAGCTACTATTCACCCCATCTGTGACACCCCAGGAAAATCCCACATCGGCCGTGGCCAGGAGAGATCCTTGGTTCATAAGTAATGTCTTGCCTCTTAAATCACCAACGCGTTTTGGGGCTTAATGTTAGTGGATGAGAGGAGAATTCCACAGTTAAGCGTGCTCAGGTGGGAGAAATTTCAGGATGGGTGACCTCCTGGGAAGTCTCCACTTGGGCAACCAAAAACAAATCCGTGAGCTCTGGATGGGCAAAGCGGACAATATTGGTGATGAGAGGGGCGGGGTGTTACAGATGGTATCAGAGCCACTCCTGTGCCGTTCGGGATGGTGGGTGCACACCTCATCAGGGACGATGAGACTCTAACAGGGGGTGAATGTGACACCCTAGGAACACACCTCATCAGGGACGATGGGACTCTAATAGGGGGTGAATGTGACACCCTAGGAAAATCCCACATCGGCCGTGGCCAGGAAAGATCCTTGGTTCATAAGTAATGTCTTGCCTCTTAAATCACCAACGCGTTTTGGGGCTTAATGTTAGTGGATGAGTGGAGAATTCCATAGTTAAGCGTGCTCAGGTGGGAGAAATTTCAGGATGGGTGACCTCCTGGGAAGTCTCCACTTGGGCAACCAAAAACAAATCCGTGAGCTCTGGATGGGCAAAGCGGACAATATTGGTGATAAGAGGGGCGGGGTGTTACACCATCAAATTATTGTGAGTATGTTTTAACGAGAATATAGTAAAATAAGTGTTTGTAAGTAAGATAAAGATAAATATGGTGAAGGGGATGTGGAAGGTTTTTTAAAATGAGAGATAAATTTTGAAAAGTATGATTTTTTTTTGTTATATTATAAGGTATAAAATGGTGGAGGGGATGTGAAACCCACCCACCAAACTCTCTTCATCTTTAAAATAAAAAAAAATAAAAAAAAAACTACTAAAAACACACTACAACTCAACCACTATTTTATACCCCATCTCTATAGTATGAAAAATTGTTATTGTAGCCTTTCATATATGAAAAGCTACTATGCACCCTACACCAAATTGTTGTGAGTGTATTTTAACGAGAAATATAATAAAATAAGTGTTTGTGAGTAAGATAAAGATAAATATGGTGGATGAGATGTGGGAGATTGTTTAAAATGAGAGATAAATTTTGAAAAATATGATTTTTTTTTTAGTTAAATTATATGGTAAAAAATGGTGGATAACCAACTATAGAAAACAAACAAAGCCTCAAATTGGTAACTAAGGGCCTGTTTTGTAGCCTTTTAATGAGTTCTGAACCATTTGGCTCTGAATGGTTCAGCATTCAGACTGTTTGTTTCAACCTAAAAAGGGATCTGAATGGAATGGTTAATAACTGAACCATTCAGACTTGGTGCTGTGGCGGATCTAGACCAAAATTTCAGGGTTAACATTTAAAAAAAAAATTACCGCACTTTCATACAATGTAAACGTAACAATCAATAATCTTTTTCTGTATTGATAGAACTGTCAACTTATTATTCTTTTTTGTACCCTAATGTATATATTTTTGGCTCAATACATGTACCCTATTTCTATTCGAAAACATTCAGAACGGATTGTACCCATACCCGAACTCGGTTATACCTTATAACTGATACTGTTTTTTAATACCCGATAAAATACCTTAATTTTTAAAGTATATTTTATGCTTACTTTACAACTTTCATATTTAAATTTTCAAAAATTGCATATTATAAAGCAAATAATTTGTACTTTGATGAAGTAATGTTATTATATCTTATTTTTACTAATTACAAAAAAAATATTTTAATCGAATTTATTATTATGTAAAATAATAATAAAAAAAGTTACTTTTTTTAAAACTGGGTAAAAAGTATTGGTGTCCAATACCCTATTATACTCGACTCTGATCATCCCCTACTCGTGTACAATACCCGATTATACTCGAACCAGATCACACCTACCCGGGTACATAGGGTATGATTTTTCTCCTCAATACTCGTACTCGAACCCTACTTGATTTCTCTAAACACCCAATTTTTCTACACTCATTCATACCCGACCTGGTTCCATACCCGTATTCGGCTATTAAAAAAAAACCCATATATGCACCTACACCTTAACCAACTAATTGGGCTTGAGCCTTATGAGCTTTTATCTTATAATTAACAAAGTGTATGATCAATGGGTTATAGACTTATAGGCTTATATCTTTTTTCATGTTGGGCTAATAATAAAACTTTGAGAGTGTTTTGGGTATTTAAAACATAAGGGGTAACGTTAATTTAATTTCAGGGGTAACATAATTAAAAAAAAACCGTAAAAGAAAAAAAAAACTGTACTTAGCCGAAAAAGTTGGGGGGTAACGGATGTTACTCCCCGTTACCCCTACTTATTCACTATGTCCGCCACTAACTTTGTGCATTGCTGAACCATTCAGCACTTAATCATTCAGAGGCTCTTAACCATTTAGACATTTTAATGATTGAACACTTAATCAACCAAACAGCCCCTAAAACTCCAATTTGTTTTTTTGGATGAAACTAAAACTCCAATTAAATTATATTGCAGTTTTTGTCTTTTTGACCTACTTAAATTACATGATTTATGGCCCGACGGAATTAAAAATCCAAAGTAGATGCAAGTTCTCTTTTTAATGTTTGGTTTGCAAATGAGCTACAAGGTAAATTACTAGCAAATGATAAAATTACCATTTTTTGTATTCTTGCAATTATATTCTTAAAATAATTAACAAACACTAAAAAAAATTGTAAAATGCATTTTAAATTTCTCACAGTATGCTATTAGTAATTTACAAAAGTATGGTACCAAAATAAAGCAATTGAAATTAAAAATTGTAGACATTCAAAGTAGCATAGATACTGCCAACGATGTCTTACAAAACAATAATGACACAACCATAATGAAACTCACTCCATCAAAAAACCTCACAAATCCTCTCTTTCTTTTTCATTCATATCCCAAAATGTAATCACATTATCTTGATCACTTTTACCTTTTAATTGTCATTGATGTATATCAACCTCATTATTAACCTTAGAAACTTCAGATACAGTCACATTCTTGGAGGTATCTTCCAGAACATGACGGTGGTCAATGCCTTGACTTTTCTTTTGTTCTAACTCAACTTCAGTAGATTGAAGCTCACTTAGCTGATCTTGGGGGCTCGTCAGTGAAGATTTATTATTCTTCTTCGCCTTTGGTGCATCTTCTCTGTCACCAGCAGGCAAACTACTATCACCTTTCTTGACATTATCGTAAATCCCACCATTAACATGCTTTGTCATCGACTCATCCTCATTTCTTGATGCAGATTTTTTAGTTTAATTTTTCCTTGTGCTTTTCTTTACGCCATCCATCTTCTCATTCTGCTTTTCTGATTCACCATCAATGTTTTGTTTGGATGAGAATTCCATTCCCTGATAACATCACGAGTCTGCAGGTTTTGTTAGATTTGTTGAATGGGTCGCCCGGGTCCAAGAAGTGGAAATGCATTGTCTTAACTATCGCCTATGCTACTGTGTGGAGAATATGGAAGGCCAGAAATGCCAAGTTATTTGACAACAACTCTATCCAACCGAGGAAAACTGTGGATCTCATTAAAGAAGACGTCTTCGTGTGGCTTACTCATAGATCCAATCTCCGGATGCCGACTTGGGAGAAATGGCTTGATTTTGATGTAACTAGTTGTGTGTAAGGGGTGTTGTTTTGTTGTTTTGGGGTCGGTTTTGTTCGGCTTTGCCGGGATTTTGGTGTTTGTATTTTCCAGCCCCTTGCTGGCTCTTTATATATATATATAAAGCGTTTCGCCGTTAAAAAAAAAAATTGTCATTGATGTAATTTTGGAAAGTTCTTAAGTGATCATCTCCTTTTTATTTTCTTTTCCTAACTCCATTTCAAACTTAATACCTTCACTGAATTCTTTAAAGGATTTTTTGAGACGGTTGGCAAATGAATTACTAGCGTCATTGAGCCTCTCAAGCATAAAATTGGATTTGTCCATGTTGTGACACGTGACATTTTTCCATAGTAAACCCGTATAATCCCTTTATAAACAGAAATGACACGTTTCCATGGTAAATCCGTACAACCCTATTATGTATTTTGTTTAAGTTTAATTATGTATTTTGTTAATTAAATATCCAACGAATACAACGGTTCTAAACACTTTAATTCCAACGGCTATATTCTATTGGGTATAAATTCACCCATTCTCCTCCAGAATTGCACTGCTCAAATCACATTCAAAGATATGAGGGACACTTCTCAATTTCAAGTCCCACTAGTGGGACCTTCAAACCCTCGACGTTCTTCTCGTTAACACTCAAACCCTCTACCTTTTAACCTATTTCCTCCAACAGTTTACCGTCTTGCAGATTCTCCTCCAATAATCTAGCCCAACAGTCTGCCGTCCTCCTGCTTCTCACCTAAAGGCATACCCTCCAGGAAATAATCCAAATCCTTTAATAGACAATGAGATGAACTGGTGTATGACTGTTCCACAAGTCCACTATAATTTGAAAGACTAGGGATTGAGAAGGTTCAAACCAATTTCACTACAAACCATTCTATCACAAACTTCCGTTCGACACAAGTCAGGGGCGGATTTAAGGCTATCGGGTAGGTTCCCGGGAACTCACTCGGTTTGAAAATTATAGTGGTAATGTATATAAAAAACTGGAAAGAAAGCCATAAGACCATGTGTAGTGGAAGGGGGAAAAACTTAAGGCCCCTATTTCTGATTGGTCCACGTGGCAACCGAGTCAGCATGGCCTTGAAGTGAAAATGGGGCATAGTGGTAGTGGGAAAAAGATAAGGCCCTTGTTTCTGATTGGTTGTTTATTTTATTATTTTTTAATTAATTAAGTCAAAGTAATTAAAATAAAAGACAAATAATATAAAAAAAATTACAAATAATATTAAAAACACACAACTAATATTAATTAAATTTAAAAAAATTACAAATAATATTAAAAAACACACAAATAATATATAAAAACACAAATAATATTAATTTTCATCTTCGCTTTCGTCATACTCGTCTTCATCTTCTTGTTCATCTTCTTCTTCATCTTCGTCCTCTTCGCTTTCACCTTCGTTTGGAATATACCGAACGGACCACGCATGTTGGACCATATCCACCGCTAACGCGTCATGTGCATCCTGGTCACGAAGTTCATGTGCGTTGAGTATTCTTTCTTCCATTGTCGCTTGCGGTAGATCCTGAACGGCTTCCGGTACATAATTTTGGCATATCGCTTTACCTTCATCTTCTAATATCATATTATGTATGATTATACATGCATACATAGCATCTCGCATCTTGTCTTTGGTCCATGCACGACAAGGATTTCTTATGTAATGCCAACGCTATTGAAGAACCCCAAAACATCTCTCTATGTCCTTTCGCGCGGCCTCTTGAACTTTCTTAAAGTGTGCCCTTTTTTCATCGTACGGGTTACTGAACGTCTTAACGATAATGGTATACCTCGGATATATTTTGTCAGCCAAATAGTATCCGTGTGGGTAGTAGTTTCCATTAGCATAAAAACACGCCTTTGCTACTCAGCCATAAATAAAATCCTCAATAACAGGCGACTGCTCAAAAACGTTTAAGTCGTTGCATGAACCCGAAACACCAAAATAGGCCGACCAAACCTAAAGATCGACTGAAGCCACCGCTTGAAGAATACCCGATGGTTATTTTTTGTCACCACGTGTGTGTTGACCTCGCCAAGCGGTTGGGCAATTATACCACGGCTGTAACATTTCGCATTTAATTTTGTGTACGTTACGATTATTATCGAATAAAACGTCAATTTTTATCATTATCGCACTTTGTAAAAAATATATCGTGACACGTTTAGACCCTAGTACCATAATATATACATATAATATCATAATATTATTGTATTAAATTGCCAAAAAAATTATGGCATGGGCCGGGGTATGGGCATCTTGCGAATGTTTGTCGAATTCCTGCTGCAAACGCCCTTGCTGCTCCAAATAATCTGCTAGAGACCCTCCAACTACTTAACAACAAGCTCCACCGTTTGAATGTTATTTTGCATTTAAAATTCTATGTATTGACGCTTTGATTCAAGTATTGGAATTTTTCTCTTTTACATGAGAGTCGTTTATCTAGTATGATCACAACACTTGGATGCATGCTTGTTTGAATGTTTTGACCTGTTTTAAGTCTATGACGCGATGATTGGCACAAAATTGGAATTTGATAAAGTTAATTGACGTGTAATGGACGCGTTTAGTCAATAATTTACATAGTTTACCATACTTGGAATCAAAAACGCAACATTTGGGTTTAAATTCTTGAAGGGTGTTCGTCGCAGTTGACTTTTCATAAGTCAACTGCACCACCAAACTTAATATAAATCTAATTTGAATCAAACAAATACTTATCCCCAATTCGAAACCCTAGAAAATACTTATAGACTAGAAAGACTTAGACTTATTTGTTACCTTATATATATGGTAATACTTGGCAACTTTGGGGCTACACTTATACTTTTTCTCGAGACTTAATACGTTGCTAAGGTGAGTTTACGTAACCATGTTTATGCAATTCTTTATACTTGCAACATTATACTTAAGCAATTCTACATACATGTCTAGTTGTAAACTTTAATGCCTCATGACTTAGACAACAACTGTTAGACTTAAACTTCAACATACATAATCATTAGCTATGGCCAAGCCGGCGATACTCAATAATAGATCTATTGGATTGACAATCCCACCTAGATTCGTTGACCATCTTTTATGGGGAGCGCGGGTGATTGTTATCGTTCCAACGTGATATTAAGGTGAACCGTGGATGACGGGATGGACCGAAACTTGTCGGAGGTTTGATTATGTGCATACTACACTTCATGTTTATTTATGTAGACTTAAACTTACGATAGACATATGAATTGCTAAACTTTTATTCTTAAACTTAATTGCTTGACATGGCTTATGTATTCTCACCAACTTCTAGTTGACCCCCCCCTCCCATTTTTCCAAACTCAACAGGAAATACTAATGCTTGAAGTCTAGAGCTAGCATGAGGAGATATTTGAAGTTTTAAGTTTTGGTTGATTATTTGATGTAGACTTTAATGTAATTCAATTTTTGTAATGAAATAAAGGATCATTTAAACATATGTATTACCATGAGCTACTGAACAATCATTCATACGTGACACCTCGATGTTTCCGCCATTGGTTGGGGTGTTACAACGGCCAGTGACGACAATCAATGCTACCCATCATTCCTGGTAACCCATGTTCATTAGTATGAACCTCGTAAATTTTTTGTAAGTCGTACCAAGTGGGCTTTCTAAGATATCGGGCTCCGTACAACTTTACTATTCCTAAAATAATAAATACAAATATATATGTTTATATATATATATATATGTTAAAATAAATATAAAAAAGGTAAATGATTTTTTTTTTTTTTAAAGGGTGATGTACCTTGGCAAAAATACTCCAAAGAATCGCGTGTTGTTTTCTCGGCCATTTTTAAATACTCGTCGTTGATATTCGTCGTGTTACCGTATGCGAGTTGTGGCATCCGTCACTTTTCGTATTAATTCTATGTACGTTTGAGACTTCGAATAATAAAACGTTGCATTTTTTATCATTTTCGTATCTTTTAAAAAATATTTTTGAGACACTTTTGGACCCCTATAATCATACTATAAACATATATTAATATAAAAACCTTGAAATAATTACCAAAAAAATAAATGTTTGGGACGGGGTTCGAACCCGTGTCCCAAACCGGCCCAAACACCCCACAAACTCACAACCAACTGAGCTGCATGTTATACCTGTTCCATATCCCACGCGATTTAAATATAAAGGGTTCTTGAATCATACCAGTTGACTTATGGAAAGTCAACTGCGAGCTAATCTTCCTAAATTAACACTTCAATACACGTTTCATTTTAATTCGTTTATGGTAATGTGTTGACTGACCCTCTATGATTGATTCCCACGCAAAAATCAGAATTAAATCTTTCCAATTCGAGCCTTGGTGACACGTACGCGAGTTAATACGGGGCAATCTACCAAAATTACGATTCTGTGTGACTAGTATACATTGAGGCCCTCATTGTTAACTCATTGCACCGATAAACAAACACTCATATCCAATTTTCCCTAAAACTCCTTCAAAACGATTGAATTCGTTCGCGTTTGACTTCTTCGTTGACTGTTTCAATTCGCACGAAAACGCACTGTAAGCCTCGAATTCTTGTTTGGTTTTATTGTTCGGCATCATGCGAGCAATAGCCCCATCATATTAGGGGCTATTGGACGCTAATTAGTCGTATTAGAAAACTAGGGTTCATAAGTATTGAATTGGGGAAGAACATCGCTGCAGACAAAGGCTTAAAAGTATTTCGAAACAAAGAAATATCAACCAACTGATCTAGATCAGTTGGTAATGCCCATGTTTTAAACAAAACAGAACCGGCCGTAGGCCAGGGTTCGAATCCCACGAGTACCATTTTGTTTTCTTTGTTTAAAATCATTTATATAATCAAATCAGATAGCCTTTATAATTAATTGAAACCAAGATTAAACGTTCTCAGGGTCTAGACCAGATGGTCAGGCTTGTGATTATAAACATTGGACCGCCCAGAGACTCGGGTTCGAGTCTGGGCACATGCAACTTTTTTTTTTCTCTTATTTTTTTTAAACTCTTTTATACTTATATATTCAATATTATCTTTAAAGATAGATTTTAAATCCTAAACATGGCTTAAAATTCTATAAAATTTATTTTAAGTTATTCTGAGGATAAAGTTTATTATCCAACCTTTTGTTTTTCAAAAATAATTTATTTAATATATATTATAAATATTACAAGTTTATTCATTTATAATTTTAAAATTCTATAAAAATATCTAAACGATTTTATAAAATTCCACAAAAATTATTCTAAACTTGTATAGCAATAAACATTTCAGAAACAATTTTTATTCTAGAAAAATCGTTCATTTTATATTTTTAATTGATTTTTGTTATTTTAAACCATAAATAAATCATAATAAATTCATTTTTCAATATTTTTATCCCAAAATTTTACATAAATTATTTCTATTCATTTAGAACAGAAATATAAATTTTAAGTTGAAATTATTTAATTTTAATATTTTTAGATATTAAAATCATATCTTTGAAAAATAAGAATAAATATACTAAATATTTAATTCTTGAGGAAATAATTTTATAAAAATTATTTTTATTCTTAAAACCCTATAATATGATCATCCTAAATAAAAAAACCTACAATAATCTTTTATTTAAATTATTTACCGAATTTTCCCCATTTATTAACAATTTACTTAATTAATAATTAAACAATTAGATATCCCCAAATTAGGAACCCTAGAATTACTTGCATCCTAGAATTATTTCCCTTACACATTATCAAATTCTTTAGGTTAATCCTTTGGGATAATCTCAATTCAAATCACGTTGTTCGGTAGAGTTCAAGTTATTTACGCGAACTGTGGGTATTTCCTATCCCCTTTTTGCTTTTATTCACTTTTGGGGTGTTACATGTACACTTACACAAATTACAAATACAAGTTCACATTTTTACAATACAATTCTAGTACTATGTGCATTTGCTTAGAAACGTGCTTTATGCTTAGACATTTCATGTAGAATACATTTGTACTTAGTGAAATCATTAACATTGTACAAGCCGACCTTAACATTGGATAACGCTATTGGATTGACAACCCGCCTAGGTTGATTCTCCCCCTTTTTCATCGGAGAATCCGTGGTCATTGTTAAGTTTTTATCCATTTATTGGATAAGTACACCGCCGTTCATTTAGTACATTATACAGTCACAGGATTGATTTCGCTCATTTGTATGATACATAGTTTACATATTTGCACTATAGCTTGCACTTGAATTGTATATCTTTTTCAACTTACTATATGTATTAAAACTAGGAATGCTCACCAACATTTCTTATGTTGACCAAACCTATTTTGTACATGTTTCAGGTACAGTTTGATCTAGTACTATAGCATGGGACTTTTAGTGCTTGATTTTTAATAAGTTATTTCAATATTTATGTTTCATTCAGACTTTGTATTTTTCGTTTCCATGTAAGACAATTTGGATTATTCAATAATATATTTACATTTTAGTACCATGTGCTTTTGAACAATCGTCACTACGTGACACCTCGATGATTCCGCCATCGGTTGGGGTGTTACACGAGTATACGCAGTGCCGAGGTACACTTTTGAATAGCGGAAAATCCCATCGCCCCCTAGCATCCGATTTTTGTTGAAAGTAAGAAAACACGTTTTCCAACTCTCCGGTAATACGTAGAAATAAACGTTTGCTCATCCGGAAACGACGTCTAAACGTCTTTGGGTCGGGGTAAGTCGGGTTTTCATCAAAGTAATCCTTCATCAATTGAGCATTTGCCGATTCACGATCTCGTTCGTAATACTGTCTAGTCAGTTTTGGACGTGTAGGTGCAATAGTTTGTTCCACATATCTCGACGCAAGCGAAAGCGCACTCATAAGCGCATCTTGCTCTAACTCTTCGTCTGTCGACTCACCCTCATCGCCTAGAAACTCTTTGTAATATTCTCTGGCAACAGATGATGACGCGGGGAACCCATTTTTTTAAAATATTGGTGTGTTTTGATTGAATGTGTAACACCCCAACGAATGGCGGAAACATCGGGATGTCATGTATTGATGATTGTTCAGTAGCTCATGGTAAATAATAAGTTTCAATAATTGATTAAATGAATTACATACAATTATTCTAAAAAGAATTTGTACATCAAATGAAAAATGCTAAATCTAAATATTCATGCATTAACTCTAATCTTCAAGCAAAGCTATAACCTGAAACATGTTAAGTTTGAAAATATTTTGGGTCAACAAAAGTTAGTGAGAATTACATAAGTTTGAATAATGTATCATGAGTATAAAAGCTTGTACAATTCTAGTGTATGGCAAATCTAGTCCATATGTGAAAACAACACTACCCGGTAAATCGTGTGCATAATCAAACCTTGTGACTAGAATATTGTGGTCCATCCCATATGCATATGGTTCACTCATTTTTGATTCGATAACAATCACCCAAGCTACCCATACTGGAGGTACACGTATCCGGGTGAGGTTGTCAGTCCAATAGATCTATGTGTATCGTTGGTTTGTACGGAGTTAATGATTATGCTAGTCCAATTGTGCATACCAAAGTATTGTTTAAGACATAATGCAACATAGAATAACACATAGACACTTATGTTAAATTGCATTTGAAAATGTAACATGTTTCACCCCAAAATAGTGAAAAGGTAGTAAAAAGGGGCTACGTAAACTCACCTTAGCAAAGTATCAATTCCTTTGAAATAAAATAGATGTGGCACAACGATTCCAAGTATTGCCCTAAGTTCAAGACAATAAAATAAGTGTTGGGAAAGTCTAAGTTTTCTAGTTTAAAGGTATTCTAGAGTTCCTAATTTGGGGATCGACCATTTGTTTAATTGTTAATTTAGAATAGTGGTTAATGAATTAATAAAATATATAAATAAAGAGATTTTTTGTAAGAACTTGATTAAAGGTGGTTGTATTAAAATGTTGTAATGTGAAAATAATTTTTATTTGATAAAATTTAGTATTAATATTTAAAAATATTAAAGTCATAAAATTTTATTTCTGATCTAAATGACCAAAAATAATTTATGTGAAATTTTGATGCAAAAATAATGAAAAATGGATTTATTATGAATTATTTATGATTAAAATGGCAAAAATTAATTAAAAGTACTAAATAAACGTTTTTTCTGAAATTAAAATTTAATTCTGAAAAGGTTATTGATTTATTATAAGTTTGAAATAATTTTTTTTGAAATTTTATAAAACCGTTTAGATATTTTTATAGAATTTTTAATTTATTAATGAATAAACTTGTAATATATTTTATACATATTAAGCAAATGATTTTTGGAAAACTAATAATTGTATGATAGTCTTTATCATCAGAATAACATAAAATAATTTTTATAGAATTTATAGACCACTTTTAGTATTTAAAAACTATTTTAAAATATTATTAGATTAAATATAAAAAATAAGGGTTTTTTTTTAAAAGAAGTATGTAGTTGCCAAGGATCGAACCCGGGTCCTTGACCGGTTCAGGTTTTTAAATCATAAGCCTAGAATATTTGGTCTAGACGCTGAGAACGTTTGTATTTCGTTTCAGATTATTATAAAGACTCCCTGGGTTTTGACCATAAATCATCAAAATAAAATTGGTGGGGGACTGGATTCGAACTCAAGCCCTTGCACCGGTTTAATGCTTAAACAACGAGGGTATCACTGTTTCAGTTGGTGATTGTTTTCATATTGTTTTAAATAAATATGATGACTGCGAAGTGTCATCTTCCCCAATTCGTATCCTATGAACCCTAGCTTTCTAATAGCTTGAATTACCAAGAAATAATCCCAAGAATCATGGGGTTATTGCTTGGGTGAAAATGATGAACAAAAACACGAAAAAAATTGATACCTTGGAATCAGGAATCGATGTTAATCGAACGGTCAAACAAAAAGTCAAACACAACGATTTTGCAGATTAGGAAGAGTTTTAAGGAGAAATTGAGGATAGGGATTTTGGTTTCGGCGAGTTTTGGTTCCAGAGAAGGGTTCAATTTATACCATAACACCTTGATTCGTAGATTTGGAAGGTTTAACCCATGTTTAATTATAAACGCGTAATTGTCATAATAATGGAATGTTTTGATGCAAATTGGCGTGGGGAATACGCTGAAAGGCCGGTTAAAACATTCCATACTTAATCACAAATCAAAAAACGCGGGATTTGAACTTAATTGGAATGGATCAATTAGGGGTTGACTTCTCTGTTTGTTGACCGTGGTAATTAAGGAAACATTTTAAGTGTATTTGTGTCTGGATTAAAACACAAAGGGTTATGTGGCTCAGTGGTCGATGTTAGGTTGGTGAAATGGTTTGGACGCGGGTTCGAATCCCGGTTCAACCATTTATTTTTTTAGCATTTTATATATATAAACTATAATATTATATATATTATAATTACCCAAGATTATAAATGTTACAATTTTTTTTAAAACATACAAAAACGTCGAGATTCAACGATTTTATTAAACAATTATTTGTATAAGGTGATTAAAACATATATTGTTTATGAATTCATGTAAAAATTGTCAAAAGAAAAATATACTAGGTAAAGTGGTGGTTTTATTATTAAAAAAAATTTGGGGAAAAATATGCGATGTTACAGTCTCCCCTACTTTTGAGAACTTTGTCCCGAAGTTATAAAAAAATGCAGGTTGAGGGTGGTTGGGTAAATTTTTGTACGTCAACTGTTTAGTATGTCAAAATTTTATAGGTGCTACAATAAAGTGTTTCGAATGATGGGATGTTATGTATGAGTTATATGGTGAAGTGAATAGGAATAAGAGTTGGATTACGTGGGTCTGAATTAACTAGGAGGGTAAGAGTCTGTATAAAAGTACCAATCCTACGCATGTGTTGATCGACTAAATGAACTACCAATTACTAGGGTTTGTAATTGGGTATCTACTGAAAACCTTGATAGGATTTCACACTACCTTAACGTACCTGTAAATTCATGATTACGTTTCGGACCGCAATCACCAATTTACCTTACATTAGGGTTTTGTGTCCTTCTATGACTCTAAACACACATGTAAAACAAATAATGCAAAATAACCTTGTGATTGAATCTTTGTATCAATGAGTCTAATAAATCTTTGTATCAATTTACATGTATAATGTATCCAAAGATGAATCCAACTGTTGAGCAGGAAAAAGACTTCTACCAGTCAGTGAGTAGGAACCTCTACCGATTGTTGAGCAGGTGCGATAACCTCTACCAGTCGTTGAGCAGGTTATTAGAACCTCTACTGACTGTTGAGCCGGCATGATGACCTCTACCAATCGTTGAGCAGGTTATTAGGTACTCTACTAACTGTTGAGCAAGTACTTCATCCTCTACCAGTTGTTTGATTAAGTGTAACAATTGTTTTTGGTTTAACACATAAGTTGCAAATTGATAATACATACATGTAAGGAAGTTTGTAAATGCATCAAGTATCACGTATAGCATGCGAGTTGTAATAGAGTTGTCCTAGACGAGGTTAATGACTCTAGGTGTGTTTATAGTAAATAGTTTATATTCCATGCTTTCAAGTATCATAAATAATCAAATGTTCAGGTAGATAATCAAATCCTCATGTATAACTAAGAATTAAGTTTGATGCAACGAACAACCAAGTTTTCAATAGTTTGGTTATCATAGGGATCAAGTTCATGTTCAAGAGGGTAAAGAATATTAATTTAGTTCTTGAGAGGATGGTGAAGAACTCAAAGTGCAATCAAGGTTATGAAAGATAGTGTACGTGAAGGTAGTTAATAACGGGTTTTCAAAGAGGCACAAGTAGTAAGGAGATTATTTAGCAGCATGAATCGTGGGGTTTGAATCAATTATTAAAATTGAGCGTATGAGAAAACATGATTGTGGTAAACACCAAAAATCGTAAAAGTTCGAACAAGTTGAAAATAAGTAGGTGTCAATGGGGAATTGAAGATTAAATTTTGTTCATGAGGATGGAAAGTTTTTATTTTTTTTATTTTTTTTTGAAAAAGAAATGGTTTTGTTATAAAACAAATGTTGTTAAATAGTACAATTTAAGTGATTTTAGATCAGAATATTTTAGTTAGTCAGAGATTTTAAACACGACATTAGGTTTTATAGATCAAATGACATTATATCGAAAATCCTTTGTTACGCTAATGAATAAACATTTGAACTTAGAAATTAAGTTTATGGACATCTTTTGACAAAAACATATGTATTTTCCATAGTTTATAGGTGATGAAAATTTTACAATATTAAGAAATCTTTAGTGTTGTGCTAGGGTATACTCAGATTATTAGGTTACAGTTTAAAAATATATAACATGTTGAGAAAGGAAATAATATGATTTGGGTAGGGTGTTGAAAATAATCAAACATGTGGCTAATATGGTAAGATGAAGTGTGATTGTGAAATCCATATATGATTATGCAATGGGATTGATTTAAGTTGTAAAATTTTGAGATTTTAGAGCTTAGTTTTAAGGAAAATGAGTGTAATCATTTATTCATTAATTAAAACGAATAAACAAAAACGTTGACTTATCAAAGCTTCTAGATTCTAATAACATAGTGAAGACATGCTTTAGCCTATAAGTGAACACTCATCCCGAGAATTCCCAGGTAGGCATCCGGGTCCCTTGTCTGATTGAGATTTATGCGCAATGCCAGTCCTAGACAGAAAACTCAGAATACAGGCGTTCACCCTTCCAGATTGCACGTGTTCGTTATTAGAATATAGAGCTTCGACGAGATTATCAAGGCAGTTCAGGTTAGCACCTGAGAATCCTGTCCTATTAGTCTAGGGTAGATCCAGTGATGGAGAGTAATCATCTTGTAGGGGTTAGGTAGGGATAAGAAATAGGATGAAGATAGAGAATAGAAATAAGCAGAGTTGCAAGTAAGAGAAGCAAGTACTGTTTAAAATCCTAAGGTTATAGACTAGATTATTTTTCTAATAACATAATTCCCTATAACCAATGCTCTGATAGCAATATGTAACACCCCAACCGATGGCGGAAACATCGGGATGTCATGTATTGATGATTGTTCAGCAGCTTATGGTAAATAATAAGTTTCAATAATTGATTAAATGAATTACATACAATTGTTCTAAAAAGAATTTGTACACCAAATGAAAAATGCTAAATCTAAATCTTCATGCATTAAATCTAATCTTCAAGCAAAGCTATAACCTGAAACATGTTAAGTTTGAAAATATTTTAGGTCAACAAAAGTTGGTGAGAATTATATAAGTTTGAATAATGTATCATGAGTATAAAAGCTTGTACAATTCTAGTGTCATGGTAAATCTAGTCCATATGTGAAAACAACACTACCCGGTAAATCGTGTGCATAATCAAACCTTGTGACTAGAAAATTGTGGTCAATCCCATACGCATATGGTTCACTCGTTTTTGTTTCGATAACACTCACCCACACTACCCATACTGGAGGTACATGTATCCGGGTGGGGTTGTCAGTCCAATAGATCTATCATTGTGTATCGTTGGCTTGTACGGAGTTAATGATTATGCTAGTCTAATTATGCTTACCAAAGTATTGTTTAAGACATAATGCAACATAGAATAACACATAGACACTTATGTTGAATTGCATTTGAATGTATAGCGTTTTATATATATATATGGTTTGTGTTGTGTTGTGTTGTGTTGATATGGTTTGTGTTATGGTATATACAACAACAACAACAACAACAACAACAACCATACCCAATGAATCCCACAAATAGTAAACTATTGGTAGGGTCTGGGGAGGGTGGGATGTAGACAGACCTTACCTCTATCCCTGAGAATAGAGAGGCTGCTTCCAAAGAGACCCTCAGCTCAAAAAAATAAAATAAAAAAAAATGATGAGAATAATTTAAAATACCAATATCACATAAATGGCGGAAAGACTACATGGCAAAAGTAAAAGATAAACAACGAGAAATAACATATAAAGAGCCCTTAAAGCACAAAAAGACAATCACGCGTAAAGACCAACAAAAACGTGAGGGTGAAATCTAATTTCCTATGCCACATATAAAAGCACTTATGAACCTATCCTAACAGTCTTTAACCTTAATCCTAAGTCTCCACAAACTCCTATCCTGGTCCATGTCCTCAGAGAGGTGTAACTCTTGTAGATCTTTCCTAATCCTCTCATCCCAAGTCAACCTGGGCCTACCCCTACCCCTCTTCCCCTCCACAATAAGGTTTTCCACCGCCCTAACTTGCTCCGTCATCTGTCTCCTCTTCACATGCCCGAACCACCTTAGTCTCCCCTCCTTTATCTTATCGGATATACTAGCTACTCCCAACCTTTCTATAAGAACCTCATTTCTTAACCTGTCTAACCTTGTGTGCCCACACATCCACCTCAGCATCCTCATCTCTGCTACATCCATCTTATGTGCATGTGTTTTCTTGATGGCCCAACAATCCGTCCCATATAACATAGCAGGTCTAATTGCTGCCCTATAAAATTTCCCCTTTAATTTAACAGGAAATCTCTTATCACACAAAACTCCAGTGGCTGCTCTCCACTTACACCATCCAGCCTGAATGCGGTGTACTACATCACTGTCGATCTCCCCATCCCTTTGTACAAACGATCCCAAATACTTGAACTTAGTTACCTGCGGAAACACTTGACCTCCAATGGTATATATATATATATATATATACTTTAAAAGTGACCATTGGTTTGTGTTATGGTATATATATATATATATATATATAGGAATTGGATCATTTGAGAACTCACCCGAGTTGCGAGAACTTGAGAAATCCATTGGACCAATCACGAAGTGCCACATCATCAGTTTTGTATTTTTTTCCATTTGTTTAATCAAGGGCAAGACAGTCTTTATACACAAATACTTAGGGACATTTTAGTAATAATAACACCCCACCCCACCCACCCACCCTTTTAAATAATAATAATAATAATATTATTAATACAAAGAATCCCCCCCTCTCTCTCTCTCTCTCTCTCACTTAAACTTCTGCTCTTTCTCTTCTTCTATCTCTCTCCTTCTTCTCTCTCTCTCTCTCTCTCTCTCTCTCTCTCTCTCTCTCTCTCTCTCTAAAAACGGGTGGTGGTCCGATGGGGGTTGCGGGTTACAAATGGTGGTCCGGTGAACAGATCTTGCAGGTTTTCAAGTGGGGGGTTCGTTGCTCTGCAAATGGGGGTTTCAGGTTGTAAGTGGTGGTCCAGTGGTTGGCAGGCGGTGGAAGACAGAGGGGGGTCGTTGGCCTGTGAACAGATCTTGGTGGTTCGTGGTCGTTTGTTGCTCTGTGAACAGATCTGGAGGCGGAAGGGGTGGTCTTTGGTAGGGGCTGTGGTGTTTTTAATGGTGGCCGATGGTGGTGGTGGGGGCTGTGGTTGGAATACGAAGACAAAGGAACGGGGAAGACGATGAATAGGGACGAAGCAACAGAGACGATGGTATGTTATTATTATTATTATTATTATTCATGGGTTTTTTTTATGTTGAAAGAAGATGTTGATGGGGGAAGAACATGGTGATGTTTGAAGATGATGGGTGTTTTTTTTTTTTTTTTTTTTTTAAGGTAAATAAAGAATGGTATAAAACTTTTGAGTTATGTTTAGTATGGGGTGTGTTGTATGAATGTATAGATGTTTTTAGTTGTTTTACATTGATGTAATACATTTTTGTTGATGTTGTGTGGCATTTTACAGTGGTGTAATACGATTTGTGTAAATGTTTGTTTGGTTTTTATATTGGTGTAAAATAATTACGCTGGTGTAATACGAATGTAGTATTTGTGTGTATGGTAGATTTACACTGGTGTAAAATAATTACACCAGTGTAAATGATGGTAAAATTACACTAGTGTAAATAATTACATCGGTGTAAACTATCCTCATCAGATTTATCTGATTATTTGTTTTAAAAAAGCAAAAAAATTAAAAAATAAAATATAGTTTTAAAAATATGATATTTTGAATTATTAAATAAAAAATTAATATGATATTATATTAATTATTTCTATCACATGGTGTTTTTACCTTAATACCTCTTAATGTACTTTATTAGATTAAAAAAATACTTAATAATCAAGTCAAGACAAAAACCCTCATCTTTTAATCTCAACCATTAGATCATCAAGATCAATGGTCCAGATGAGTTCCTATGGTTCTCACAACTCATGTAAGTTCTCAAACTATCCATTCCATATATATATATATATATATATATATATATATATATATATATATTAATATTTAAAAAGTGACCATTGGTTTAAAAAAAATTAAATTTCAAACGGTCAAAAATATAAACGTTGGAAGAATGATGGGGTGGCAAGCTATTATTAGATGGAACAATTGATGCACATCGTTATAAATATAACGCCACAACAAAATTTTCAAACATAGCGCCCCCTGTAGCGGGGAGGGGGGCTATGTTGCTCAAAAACGCCCTCTTCACGCTGCATTACACATGGTCTAAGTAAATATTTAAGGAACCCATAACTAAAAATACAAAGTGCTTGAATGGTTAAAAGCCTTCGATTAATGCGATACATATCGGGTGGGATTCCCATCAGGCGTGTCTCATTTTGTTTTTCCCGTTTCTATTTTTTTTAATTCAAAACCCAACCATCCCCACCCTCTGTCCCTCTCGTCTCGGCTCTCCTCGCCACCCTCCTATCTTCATATAATGTTTTAATTGTTAAATACTTTAAACCAGAAAAGCATGAGGGTGACTTTATTCTTGGTGTGAAGTCAAGTTATATTTATGATGTAAATGTATTTTGACCAGAAGTTATATAGGTGAGAAGGATTGCAAAAGATTGTAAATCACATCTAGTAAGAAGGAGTGAAAGAATTAAAGTGCAACCCAAGAAATTTGAGGACCACATCATGTGCGCCACGTCAGCCTTACTCTAACAGATTTGGTGCTCCATTATATTTAAATAATTATTGTGGATCAAAGGAGGTAGGCAATTTGTTAGATCTCTTTGATCATTCTTTCTCTCACCTCATATTCTCCCATCCCTATTGTCCTAACTATCAAGATAATCCTTGTTTCCCTTTTATTATATTATAGTTCAGTACAATTTGGTGCTTTCACCAACCCTGTGCATCGATGGCAGAAGGTACACGAACTCGCGTCATGGAGGATTCACTCAAAGGCGTTCAAGAAGACCAGAAGGTTATGCGTCAGGAACTTGATGCCGTTGTTACAGCTATTTCATCCTTGCAAGTTTCCATCAACGAATTGATTAAGCGCTCTGATTCCGGTTCCGGTAAGAAACACATCAATACAAAACCTGGTGGTGGTACAGAAGATGTGGGTTTCGGTGTTTTCGGTCGCCACAAGCCGGCGCCGGTCTATTTGGCTCGATTCAATGGGGAACATGCTGAACGATGGATTGCCCAGGCCAATCGCTACTTTGATTTCTATAATATTCCCAATACGGACCGTTTAACAATTTCCTCGTTCTATTTGGATGATTCCGCTACTGATTGGTTTGATTGGCTTCAACGCCACAATCAGATCTCCACCTGGGGGGCGTTCGTCGGTGCTCTAATGAAACGTTTTCGTTCCTCAGATCTTGAGGAACCTGAAGGATTGTTAGCAAAGTTGGTCCAGACAACGACGGTAGCTGAGTATCGATCCCAGTTTGAAGCAATTTCTAACCGTACTATGCCCTTACCGGCGGAGTTCCTTATTAGTTGTTGGATCTCTGGGTTGCGTTCTGATGGGGTGAGCATAAATGGGCCGAACCTAATAAAAACCGAGAACCGACTCGATTTTTCAGTAGACCCGAACCGGGTCTGTACTATAGGTCCTTGAATCAGTTCCTATATCTCACATATTTTGGGTTTCGGGTCGGGTCGGTCCAAAAACAATGAAAAACCGATAACCGAATGATGGACCGAAAAGTTAGAATTTGCACTACATCCCAATCAATGGGCCTAGCGAACTAGATTCTAATAGGTTAAGTATTTGCACTCCAACCCATGTCATGACTCATGTTTGCCAAACCTTAAAGTACATTCTAATTCTAATTCAATTTATACATAAACAAACACTATCACCTAATT
Organism: Ambrosia trifida; assembly: GCA_028751855.1. Taxonomy (NCBI): domain Eukaryota; kingdom Viridiplantae; phylum Streptophyta; class Magnoliopsida; order Asterales; family Asteraceae; genus Ambrosia; species Ambrosia trifida. The sequence goes on along the minus strand of CM054123.1, from coordinate 9,320,854 downwards.
CATATTGTTATCGTATTCATATCCTATATATACTAACTTACGCATGCTATCTCACATTGCAACAAACATACTGTTAAAACTATTACATAAAATACGGCTGTTGCCTGCTGCTGCTAACATCACCAAGCAATTCTATCACTTAGGTTAACAAACATGACATAATTTATAATCTTTAAGCAAATGGAGCTTTCTAGTTTGAAACCAACATAAGGAACATCAAACCATTTTGTACCCAAGACTAGTTAACAAATAACAAACATCACACCATTTTGGGGCGGAATTACTTTGAAACCCACATAAGAATACACATTAAAGCATTAAGAACACATCAAACCAACTAATCAGGCTCTAAAAAACATACATGTACCGAATCAGAGCCTATTGATAAGCAAATCAACAAATCGAACTAAACCTGTAAAGAGGATTGGATGCTTTATCTTCGGGTCGGGTTTTGGATTAAGAACCGAGGGAACCGTAGGTCCATGGACCGATGACCGAACCTAGGATTAGGGTTTCAATTCGGTTTTGTGTTTATATGAAAGTCGGGTCTCGGGTCGGGTCGGTTCTGTAGCGGGTCGGGTCGGTTCTGGTGAAATGCTCACCCCTACGTTCTGATATAAAACAATCGGTGATCTGTCATCAACCCAACACATTAGAGGATGTTATGGACAAGGCCCAACTACATGTGCGCCGGATCGAGTTCGAACGCGGCTTGGGCCGAGTCACTTTGGGCTCATCTAAACCCTTGTTGCCTACTCCCAAACCTCATACATCTGACACCAACCCTGTCTCTTCATTCCAGAGTAAAACCCTTCCCCGATCAACTACAGCTGCAAAAGTAGGATTTCGTCGTCTGACACCCACCGAAATTGCTCAGAAGCGTGCACAAGGGCTGTGTTATCGATGTGACGAAAAGTATACATGGGATCATAAGTGCAAATCCATACCACAACTTTTGTTCTTCGATGAGGATTCACGGGATCCAGGTGGTACTTCAGCTTCCTCGTCGTTTGTAGGTAATGATTCTGTTTTGGCTGAAAATTTACAATTACAAGAGGTTCAAACTCAATCTGCCATTTCTTATAATTCTTTGTCTGGGGGGCATTCTTCCACAACATTACGGTTCACGGGTACGGTTAAGGGAAAATCGGTTCAAGTTTTGATGGATGGGGGTAGTACCCATTGTTTTGTGCAAACTCGTATTGCTAATTTCCTTGATTTTGCTATCGAGTCGATTGATCTTAGTTGGCAGTGGTGAACATTTGCCCTATACGGGTTGGCTCGGGCGGTGGAGTTGATTATTCAGGGCCACTCTATTGTTGTGGATTTCTATGTTTTACCATTTCAGGGTTGGGATATGGTGTTGGGTGTTTCATGGTTAGCTACACTTGGACCAGTTATCACTGACTACTCGAAATCGGTATTTGAGTTCTCTCTTAATGGGCAACAGGTTAAATGGCAAGGGGATGTCCCTAGTGCTCAGGCCATCCAATTTCATGGGTTTCAACACTTACTTCATAGTAATGGCATTGGTCAGTTGTATCATTTGACCCTTGTGGCACCCGAGACTTCAACCCCAGTCTACCCATCAGATTTACAAGATCTTTTAACTCACTTTACTGATGTGTTTACTACTCCAAAAGGATTGCCTCCCAGTCGGTCTCAAGACCACCATATTGAATTACTTCCGGCTAGTCAACTCGTCTCGGTCCGTGTAAGACCCTAACGCGTAATAACGCGATCAACGCCCAAATCATACGGGTTTGGACCTTACTTAAACCACTCCCGATTAAAACTTTGAAATTTATAATAAGTCAACCCATTAAGATCAAATACATGTTTGATTCACACAATTTTTTTTTTACATTTTAATAGTTAAAACATACTCTAAGATGTTGCGTTTTAACGGGAGTTCCTTAGATTTTAATGCGGAAGCTTGATGAGTGATCGGGTGTGTTCGGCTCTTATCGTGACTTGATCCTTGCTCCGAGACTTCCTTCACTTGTTTACCTAACACCATTACACAAAGAATGGTTAGTGGGTTGTTAATGATACATTTAAACTAGTACGGTATTCGTTACACGTTGAAACGGAACGAACCAGGCCAAACGGCCCTTTATCAGGAGAACAAACTGCTGCAACTTTTGCGCAGTAGCTGTTAGGATCGCTTTTACCCCTTCTAAACCCAAACTCCGACTTCGACTTTCAAATAAGAATTGTTCTACGCTCCGAGAGCTTTCCAGGCATATAAAGAACACCTCCTAACGATTTTTCTACGATTTTATATGCAATTTTAAAGATCGTGCCGTCATGTTGTTCTCTGTGAGCGGCCGTGCGGTCTCTGTGAGCGGCCGCTCACAGCTTCTGATGTAAATTTGGTGATTTTTAAGCATGGGAATCATGTCGCAACCGCATTTGATGATTCCCGAAGCCTAAGTATTGACTTGCCGACTAAATAAACCTTTGTTTGACTGAAATTATAGTCCGGTTCATGATGCTATGACCCGGTTCAAAGTTTTAAGTGTTTATGTTGATTTTTTTTACCCATATCGACCCGTTAAGGCCTTGAATCAAACAAGACACTTTTTGACCACTTAAATTGCATACCGTTTGAGTTGTCAAGTCATTAGGTACTTGATCAACAAAAGCGTTTGTCCGATTTGTCTCATTATGACTTAGATTCTTAGAATTAACCTTTATTAATCCTTTAAATCCCCAAAATGCCCCTCATGATCGAATCTTTTAATTCAGCCATTCGTGGCGAAACTTCTTGTTTCAAATCCAATGTTTTTGACTCAATGACTTGTTTAAAAACCTCTAAGTCCTTCCGGACTTAAAGTTTCATCCTTTCTCAAGTTTTCACTTGTTTAGTCAATTCTAAGCGCATTAGCGCGCTTTTGACACAGTTATGAAAATAACTTACTTGATGGGCACCCACACTTCGAGTGAGTGCTTTTATCACCTATGTTGCTTCGCCCGAAGGCGTTTATTTGACTACGGACTTACCGGGTGGCCTTGACCCATATCCATACCTTGTGTTTATCCTCCATGATTCTTAGCATTGAGCATGCACGCGCAAATGCATTTACCTGTATGCTTTCTAAATAGACAACATTAATTTCTCGGAACACAAATGGCAATAACTTGCCATTTGACCCGTTTAATTTATGAATCTTAATGCTTGGAATACAAGCATCAAGTGTTGGACTCACATAGTGAGGACATCACCATTCGACCCGTTTAGACTCATAGTTCATAATACTATGTTAGTATGTTACCCAAGTTTTTATCTATGGTTCAAGTGGCACAAACTTGACCCATTTAACATCATGCTTAACGACTCCATTCAATTGATTTAATTGGATTAAAACATCATTTCTCACATATCTTTATTAGTTGACCCGTTTGATGGATTTCTCCATTTGGTCATAACTCATTATCTTGATTAGGGTCATAAACCACATTTTGTATTTAGTGCACATAAGGCGACCCACTTAATAGATTCTACCCCTTGGGGTTTATCTTTATCTCACACTCAAGATTCAAAACTAATGTTTATAACAATTAAGCTATGTTATAGTACATTGGTGTAAGTAAAACTTACCTCATATCCGTTCTTGCTTCCATACGCATTACTTGCATCCGTTTGACCTGTTTGCATCCCTAGTTCTTGTACCTAACTTAGGGACATGTCAAACTTGATTATTAGAATACATTACATGGAATTAATTCATTATCCACAATTCATGTATTCATTACCCATTTATAGCTAAATCCATAGCCATTTTCTTATATAGAATATGCAATTAACTTGGCTTATTACAAACCAATATCACATACGATTGATAGCTCTTACATGATTCTAACTTCTTAGTTTCACTAGTGTTCACTAAATTGGCATTTAATCAAACACGTGGTGTGCACCCACCAATTTGTTTAGTTTCAAAGCTCAAGATTAGCCAAAGCATAACCATTTGTCTAATCATCATCATATTACATTATTTAAACCACTTTGCCTAAATTTCTCATATTAACAACTCCTAAGAGTCACAAGGATTACTAGATATAAGTTGATTCAACCTAGAGGTTAAACCCCAAAATTCTACACATATCCATAAGCATATGATCAAAACCAAATACACATATTAGTGTGATTTGTAACTGGATTATACATGTTTAAGGCTCTCCAAGACTAGGGTAACCCATATTAACCATCAATTCCGCATTTGTATCAAAACCCTAGATTTTCATAGAAATCAAAAATGAATTATGGCATCAATTTCGGCCAATAAAAGGTACCTTGTTGTTGTTTAGGACCCATATGACCTGTTTCTTGCTCATGCACTGAAAGCCCCTTGATTTTGGCTTGGATTGAGCTTGAGCTTGAGGTTTAGGGTTTGGTTGTTGGAGGAGATGATCTCCTGATCATCACACACAACACACACACACACCAAGTGTGTGTTTTTATTGTTTTATTATTATTAATAAAACTCACTTTGTCATTTGGCAACAATGGTCCCTTAAGTTTTAGTCTCGGTTTGCTTTTAGATTATAATATTAACTAGATTAGTATCTTCTAGTGGGTTTTAGTCTCATTTTTATCCATTGACTAAAACATCCACCGCTAAATTCGCTTTCGATACTTTATCAATTATGCCTAATGGCGTATTTAGGCGAAACAAGATTTCGGGGTGTTACAGTCCGGCCTTACCGATACCCTCATTTTCAAAAACAAGAGATTGAGCAGTTGGTTAATGAGATGCTTCAACAGGGTATTATTCAACCTAGTACAAGTGCTTTTTCATCCTCGGTTTTAATGGTTCGCAAAAAGGATGGCACATGGCGGTTTTGTGTAGATTACCGTGCCTTAAATTCTATTACGGTTAAGGATCGATTTCCTATTCCGTCCATTGATGAGCTTTTTGATGAGTTACATGACGCCCAATTTTTTTCTAAGCTTGACTTGTTAGCCGTTATCATCAAATTCGCATAGCCAATGTGGATGCTATGAAAACGGCTTTTCGCACTCATGACGGACATTTTGAATTTTTAGTAATGCCCTTGGGCTTACCAATGCTCCCTCAACTTTTCAATGACTTATGAATGACGTCTTTCGGACCTTTTTCGGCGTTTCATCTTGGTATTTTTTTGATGACATCTTAATATATAGCAAGACTTGGTCCGATCATCTACATCATATTGCTCTTACCTTACAACTACTGTTGGACCATAATTTGTGTATGCGCGTAGGATCGTCAAATCTACAAAGATAATGATCAAACAAGTTTGATTCAGGTGCGGAATCCCTGAATCAATCACAAAATGATAACAATACTAACAAAACACAGAAATCATCTTTAAAAGCTTCATTTCATTGATAAACAAACTCAATTACACGTTATAATAAGCTTTACAATCAAAATAAGACGTGAATTAAGTTTACACAAAACCCTAGGGAGAGACTCAAACATGAGGGAAACAAAAATGACCAAAACTTACTTTCAAAATGAACTTGACCTATTTATAGGCCTGCACATTTGCCCACTTTGCTTGGTCGAATGTGCAGGTTCGCCCAAACACTATGGTCGAACCAAGCTATACATTAACATCTAATTCTACCTTCGACCTCCTTCTGTCCTTCGCACCTTTAACTCTCCTTCGCCTAAACAAAAACTCTCATTCGCCTATATTCTTCTTCCTTCGACCAAATGACAAAACACACTAACATATGTTAATTGTAATCCAAAGCATTAGTCGCACAAAATGCATCTACAAACTCCCCCTCGACTATTGCTTGGATTGTTTACGCACTTGGTCCATCCTTTTGTTCATAAGCTTTATGTGCAGTTGTTTCTTCTGTTCTAGAGTCATCACTGGTGCATAAACTTGTTTCGGCCTTTTCTTCTTGACATCAGGAACATCTTGAATCTTCACGAACTTACCAAGCTTCTTATAAAAATCGCATCCAGCATTTATGTCATGAGCAAAGCATAGAAATACCACACACTGGTATTTACTTGATTGTTCAGCATCCTTCACCTCACTGTATATCGGATTGTAATACAACATAATGATATCCTCATGTGAACAATTAACCAACCACATAGGATCAAATATGTGTATCTTCTTGAAATTCTTTTCTCCATCCTTCAAAACAATCACAGCCTCTGGAATCTTCCAATCATAATACCACCAGATAAAATCTTTCGCAAAGTGTTGTGGAATCTGCAATAACGGAATGTGTTTCAACACTTTCGGTGGTTTGTACTTCAAAGTCACCTTGGGCAAACCTGTAATAGTATCAATATCTTTCTTGTGAACAATTCGCTTCGGATACTGAGGTTCAAATAGATTCCATCTCGTCCTGCTTTCCCTTGCCATTCGATCAACAAAATAAGCAATGTGATCATTCGACGATCCAGTCAACCGATGTCTACAAATATCACGAATAGCCCAGTATGGGAGAGTCTTCAGATCATATAATCTGTCAAAATAAAGTATCCCATTCTCCCACTTAACAGCAACACATTTCAACTGTTTTATAAACTTCCATCCCAACGCTCTTCCTTTAAACATCTCGTTGTGTAGCTTATAAAAACTTCCCTGGATCTCTGCTTTTGGACGATTGGCTTCTTTCTCTTTTAATTTCCTCAGTAACTCCTTCAAACTATCTGATTGTTCAATATTCGGTTTATCATGCCCCTTGAAAACTTCTTCAACAAACTTCTGACTCTTTTCTCTAGCAAGTTTCTCGGCTTCTTTCAGTAACTCATCAGTGAACTCAGCAAATCCAGAATCTTTATCTTTCTTGAAATATTCTGGATACTCTTCACTGGTTATATCTTCAATTTCAATTTCCTCAAATTCAGGTACATCACGGTCATCAGAATGATTACCAGCTTCCTTTTCAGGTATATTAGGAATCTGATTATCAGCCAATAGTTCTTCTAAAGTTTTCCCAACCTGCTTTGCTAAACCTTCAAGAATCTCTCTCGACATAGCCGCAGAAACTTCACCATCCTCCAGATCTGGATCATTATACTCCAATTCAAGCCTCCTGTCACTGGATTCAAAGATCTCAGAAAATCTGCTGGTCATGTCTATCGTCCAGACTCGATCGGTTAACATCTGGCGATACATCCGTTTATCATCTTCAGACAATGACCTCAGCTTTTCATTCCAAAATATCGTATCATCATCAACAGATCCTCTAGGAGATTTAGAACTGGATTCACCTCCTTTTCCAGATCCACGTTTCTCACATTTATACTTATCAGTATTATCATCATCATCGTCATCACTATCAAAGCTTGCAGAGCTGTGTCCTTCACCAGATTCACCATCCGAACCATCATCATCTCCATCATCTTTCTTTTTCTTCTTTTGAGGAGCATTTCCAGCATCTTCATCTAGATCCTCATCTTCCTCCTCCTCATTATCTGACGGTTCAAAATCGACCTGCTCCTCATCTTGTTCTTTGTCTTCTTCACCTTCTTTTAGTTGAGGAGCTCGAGAGTACAAATCTTTTGTCAAGTTGTCCATGTTCTTGTTACTCTCTTTTAGATTCTTGTTGTCTTCTTTCAAAGCTATGTATCGTCTGGTGTTCCTCTGTTCATGTTTCAACAACTTCTTGTTTTCTTTGCGAAGTCGTTTAATCTCAGCTTCAAGTGCTTCCTGATTGTCATGAGATGTCTCAACAACGTCTAACATCTTCTGATCGTTGTTTTTCAATTTCTCAATCTCTGGTTGCTGCTGATTGATTATCTTCATCATGTCAGCTAGCTTTCGGTTCACAGCGTTCATCACATCACTATCAACTGTGACCTTTGGTGTAGAAGCTTCAGCAGCAGCAGGCAGCTTTCCTTTCTTAATCTTCTTTAGCACTCTATCCAGTGCATCATTAAATTTATCAACAGGTAAATCAGTCTCTTTCTCAGTACCTGATGTCGTCTTCTGCTTCTTTGCAACTGGACTAGCAACCAGTGATTTTGAGCTAGATGCTGGTGGAAGTTTCCTTCCAGCAATCAGTGATTCAATCTCTCTAGCTCTCTTCTCCATGGGCTTCAATACCTTCTCCTTCTTCTTAAATTGGGGTTTCTTCTATTTCTTCCCTTGCATTGGCGATCCAGGAAAATCTCCTGATCCCAAGCCTAATCCCTCATCAGCTTCATCTAAGTGAATTGGGCTTTTAGTTCTCTGTTCCTCCAACGATCTGTTAAGACTAGCAGACTCACCAGCCATAGTGGCCTTGGGCGTGGTGCTCTTAACAGTCTCTGTATCAGAATCCCATCTTTCATCTTCTTGTGTCTCCTCTGAATCAACAGACGCTTCATCCACCAATTGCAATCCCTTCTTCGCCATACTCTTGTGTCGTCTTGAAACTTTCTTCTTAGCTGGTTCAGCTTCTGTTTCAGTCTCTTTTCCTTTACCTTTTCCACTCTTTGCTCCTACATTCACTACCTGACGCTTTCTTTTTGCCTCAGGGTCAACTGGAAATAAAGGATTGTCTTCGTCAGATGCACTGTCAGCATGTCTCACCTTATCTTTACCAGGATCTTCATAATCTATCTTGATTAGGTGACCAAATAGACGTCTCACTGGTGGTCGTTCGTTCACAGGCACACCTTTATACGCCTTCATTCTAGCAAGAGTATTAATGTTCATATGCTCCTGAACAATAATCTGCTTTGGATCTCTCTTCAACTTCTTATACTTTAAATCAAAAATCATCTGAAGGAATCTAGGATATAACAGAAACTTCCTAGTCCTTGTACCTCTCACTGGTTCCAATAAGTGTTCCATTAGCATTCCAGACTCATTGAACGGTTTGTTCAATATGAGTGCTACCATCAATGAGCTAATGCTTTTCCTCATCAAATCATAACCACCAGCTGCTGACCCGAAGACATGTATCATCATGTGAGCTAAATACTTGAACTGGGGACTGAGCTTTCCCTTATGTAACGAACCATCAGTAATCGGTCCGTTATACTTCATTCTAAGAAAGCACTTTCGTTGTTTAGTCCAGCTGAGTTCTCTGGGATCCGTCTTCACATCTTCAAGCTTCAACGCCTCTCTAATATCATTATCTGAAATGATTATAAGCTCCCCCTGAATCTTACTAACCAATGAAGATTCGCCATCCCAGAAGTCCATTTTCACATTTGTCCAGAACTCCTGTAACAGATCTCGGTAAATGATAGCGGGTGTAGCAATCGCATCGATCACCCGACTTCTTTTCAAAATCTCTATAATCCCTATAAACTCCGTGTGTTTCTTCACGTCGCCTAAGTATACACAACAGTTGTGTGCATTCTCAAACGGTAGAATATCAGTCTTCTCTGTCTCAGCAGCTTGTGAGGATGATGTGACATCCGTCACTTTTTCATTATATATATATATATATATATTTTTATATATAATAATAATAATAATAATAATGATAATAACTATTATGTTAAAAAAAAACTAATGTGTTAATCAAGCCCAAAACCTAACTCTAAACCCCCCTTTTTCACTCTTTGTAACTTGGAGCCCAACAACTCAATCCCAGCCCAAGAACAAGGCCCACCAGACACCTCCCCTTCACCCTTTAGTCCAGCCCAGTACGCGGCCCACCAGACAATCCGGCCCAGCTCCCCTCTCCTTCCCCCTTATGTTTTTTTTAAAAAAATAAAATGTGTTTGCTGCCAACCGGATTCGAACCCAAGCAGGCACCAACCACACACACGCGTTCAAACCAACTGGGCTACACCACTATGTTGGTTTATTCCTAACCTGTATTATATATAAACCCGTGTTGCTGACTCCTTTTCCCTTTCCTGCTCGCGAACAGCAGCAGCAGCTGAATTGAAATATATTTTTTTTTTTACCAATTAATTAGCTCATTTTTTTTTGGAAACAATTGACTTGATTGAGCTCGCCTAATAACTAATGCTCAATCCTCGCGTCCATTACACGTAATTGCCATTATCAACTCCCAATTTTAATCAATTCACGCGTAGACTTTAACAACCCGGTCAAACCTTGCCAATTCGAAAACCAAGCCATCTCCCTATAAATTGACCCTCTGCGAAGCATTACAACTCGCCATTAATCTCTTCTCAACCTCCAATCTTCATTGTTACCCTCTGTTTGTGCTTCACGATTACAATTTTGACTTTTATACTTGACCGAGCAATCGTGTTCTACACGACATTGTAAGTTTAATTCCTCCTGTGGGTTTTGTATATCGGCCATCACTCATCAATAGCCCTATGATTAATTGGGCTATTGATGAGTGAAATCAATCAATTGCAGATCTAGGGTTCATGGCTATTTGATTTGGGGATAATCTGATTTACGCGTATATATTTATATTTATCAGAACAAGATTCATCACAACCACAGGCCTAGGCCAAGTGGTTGTGACTGTGGCTTGTAACCAGGACCACCTGGGTTCGAGACCCGGCTGGGACGCTTTTTGTTTTTTTTTTCATGTTTTTAGACAAACAAATAATATACATATATTACATTTAAATCTTGTAAATTCCTTTTTAAATATTAAAACCTTTTTATAAATTCTAAAAAAATTATATTTATCAAATCTCATGTAAAAGTTCAACTTACAATTTTTATTTTTCTGAAATTTATTTATTTAATATATATAATAAATAAATCAAGTTTATTCCATTTTATTTATAAAAATCTATTAAAATATCAAAACAATTTTATTAATTTCTACAAAAATTATCCTGAGTTTGTATAAAGTTAAACTTTACTAAAATGATTTTTAATTCTGAAAAATCATTTATTTTATATTTTTAATCAATTCTTGTTAGTTTTAATCATAAATAAATCATAATAAATTCATTTTTCAATATTTTTGCACCAAAATTTTATATAAATTATTTCTAACTATTTAGAACTGAAATACAATTTTTAATTCAGAAATTCTTTGATTTTAATATTTTTAGATATTAAAGTCGTATTTTGACAATTTGAAATAATTAGATTAAATATTCTATTTTCAAGAAAATAATTTTATAAAAATTATTTTCATATTTAAAACCTTATGTTGTGACTATATTCAACTTAAAATTTTACAAAGAGACTTTTATTTATTTATTCATTAAATTTCTTATATATAATAAACAAATCGTTATTAATCAAATAAACGTTTATCCCTAAATTCGAAGCCCTAGAAATACATATATCCTAGAGTTATTTCCCTTACACATTATCAAATTCTTTAGGTTGATACTTTGAGATAGTTCCAACACATATTTCGTTGTCCAAGTCCAATTTCAAGTTATTACGTGAACTGTGAGTATTCCTATCCCCTTTTTGCTTTTATACATTTTCGGGGTGTTACATGTACACTATTACAACTTCAAATACAAGTTTACATTTTTACAATACAATTCTAGTACTATGTGCATTGCTTACAACGTGCTTTATGCTTAGACATTACATGTGGATTACATTTGTACTTAGTGAAATCATTAACATGGTACAAGCCGACCTTAACATTGGATAGCGCTATTTGGATTGACAACCCGCCTAGATTGATCCTCCCCCTTTTTCATCGGAGAATCTGTGGCCAGTGTTAAGTTATCATCCATTTATTGGATAAGTACACTACAGTTCATACAGTACATTATACAGTCACAGGGTTGATTTCGCTCATTTGTATGATACATAGTTTACATAATTGCACTCTAGCTTGCACTTGAATTGTATAACTTTTTAACCTACTATATATATCAAATCTAGGAATGCTCACCAATATTTCATATGTTGACCAAATCTATTTTGTACATGTTTCAGGTGCAGTTTGATCTAGTGCTCTAGCAAGGAACATTTAGTGCTTTATTTTAATTCAGTTATTTCAATATTTACATTTCATTTAGACAATGTATTTTCCATTTCCATGTAAGACAAATTTTGGATTATTCAATAATATTTACATTTTAGTACCATGAGCTTTTGAACAATCGTCACTACGTGGCACCTCGATGATTCCGCCATCGGTTGGGGTGTTACAGATTGGTATCAGAGCCATGGTTATAGGGAATTAGGTTATTAGATAAAATGGCCTAGACTATAACCGAACTTTAACTTGCATGCATAATATTTCCTAAATTACCTTACCCCTCCTTTCCCTCTACTTTCCTTCTCCTATCTTTCCCTTCTTCTCTCTCTCCATTCTTCTCATCTTTTCATCATGGTGCATTGAGATGGTGTCCTACAAGGAGTGGAAAGTTTACATCATCATGGAACGGGAACAGTACCTTCTATGAAGACACTTTTAGACATAATACCTACTCTTATTTTACTCCTTCAAAGTCGTTGAACTTTAATGAGTGTGATAAGGACACGTGCAATCTGGAAGGGTGGACGCCTGTACACTGGGTTTTCTGGCATAGGCAAGCATAGCGCATAAATCCATTTACGGACCTGTTATGCTTACCTGGGGATTCCTGGAGTGAGTGTCCACTTATAGGCTAAAGCATGTCTTCTTTGATCACCATTGGGTTTAATTCCTTTGAAAAGTCAACGTTCTTGTTGAGCTTTACGGCTAGACAAGGGCACTCAAAGCATTTTGTACAAGTTTTTCCAATAATACCCTCTCGTTTCATATACAATACTTTGCATATCATGATTGCTTACAGGATCATATCTTCATACACTTACATTTCTAATCTCATGATTATTAATTAACTACCTCATAGATGTCTGCTCGCCGCATGCTCCGTGATGCCAGCCAACGCCCTGTTCGTGCTTCTGGACGACGTTCTGATCGCCGCCTCGCATCTTTAGTCGCCGAGCAAATTGCTGCAGTGATCCCAAACCTTGTCAGTGAGATAACCCAGAATAGTAGCAGTGCCAACACAGGGAGTACGACTCAATTTCGGTGCACTTTCAAACACTTTAACTCCTGCAACCCCACAAAATTCACTGGTGAGGAGGGTGCTACTGGCCTCCTCCAATGGTTTGAAAGCATGGAGAGTGCTTTTGTGAACAGTGAATGTTCTGATGAACTCCGCGTTCGCTATGCTACTAGTGTCCTTCAGAAGGGGGCGCTAACCTGGTGGAATGGCGAAAAGTGCAATCGAGGAGCTGACGTTGCTTTATCTTTATCTTGGGCTGAGGTTAAGGAACTCATGATCGCCAAATTCTGCCCTAGGAACGAAATCAGGAAACTAGAGGAAGAGTTCCATGGGTTGAAACAAGACAGTGGTGAGAATCTTGCGTATAATACTCGATATCATGAACTTAGCATACTGGTTCCACACATGGTCACCCCGGTCTCTCGAGCAATCGAAAAATATATCGAGGGATTACCTGACCTGATTCAAGACGTTGTCACTGGAGGCAAAGCCACTACGGTAGAAGAAGCCATCCAACTTGCAGCCACATTAACAGACAAACACGTAAGGAAAGGAAACTTGGTTAGGAAGGGCACCAAGACACCTACTGAGAAAACCACCAATGTTGTTGAACAATCTAAGACTATTTTAGCAAAGGATGCCACTACTGCTTCGAACTCTAAGAAACGAATGGGCGATAATCAGAACCATGTTGTTGTTGATCCGGTGGCTCAGCCTCCTATCAAGAAAGCCTACACGGGAATCCATCCTCAATGCAACACTTGCAAGTATCATCACCCTACAAATCTTCCATGTCGTCAATGCACTAGATGTGGAAGGTTTGGACACTTTGTCACTACTTGTCGAGTAATGGTTGGGACACAGGGTAATCATCAAACAGCTGCCCAGAAACCACTACAGATTACTAACGGTCGGGCATGTTATCATTGTAAAGACCCTAACCACATGCTACCTCAATGTCCCAAATTGAACAATATAAACCTGGTGGCACATGGACAAGCTTTCAATAACGATATCAACGAAGCAGACGATCAGGATGACGTTGATCCCACTGGTTAAGCCATGGATGAAATCTTCCCAAGACTCAAGAATCCAATACATGTGTTTTCATTTTCTTGATCCTATTATCATTTTGTACCCAATTTTGTCGCACTCATTAGCATACAACATCTAGAAATTTCCTTGCGTATTATTGTGTATTAACACAGATTGGAAATTTATTATATTGATTACGTTTATTTTTAATCATACAAGACTCTACCTTACATTTATTTGAAAACGTTTGGACTTGATACTTGAACTTACAGATGCTTTTCTAAGAAAACATCATTAGTTATTACATGAAACTAGATTGTTTCCCTTAATTTGACTACGCATTGAACATCTAATTATTCATGATACTCGTAAACATTTAATTATTCATGATAACACTTACACTTAATGGTTGTAGTACTTACAAACTTGCTTGCATAAACATGCTATCAATTTGCAATCTATGTGAATAATAATTGCTGCACTTAATAGAAGTCATCATGCCTTTTCAACAGTCGGGAGAGGCCCTACAACCTGCTCCACGACTGGTAGAGGCTATCGAACATACTCAACGATTGGTAGGGGTCACTATGCCTTTTCAAACAGTCGGGAGGGGCCCTACAACCCACTCCACGGCTGGTGGAGGCTATCGAACCTGCTCAACAATCGGTGGGATCATAGAAGGACATAAAACCCTAATGTAAGGTAAATTGATGATTCCGGTCCGGAACGTAATCATGAATTTACAGGTACATTAGGGTAGTGTGAAATTCTATTAGAGTTTTTGGGAAGACGTCCAGTACGTTTTCAAGGTATCAAAGGTGTGGTGGGTTAGCTGCGGTACACCCTGTATACAAACACTAATGATGCATTGAAAGTGAGACTGGAAGTCGGACCAGGAACAAACTCCGTTTAATTGGTAGTTCATTTATAGACAATCAACTCGTACATTTATTTTAGGATTCCTGAACTTGCAATTTAAGTGATTTACTAGATTCTTACTTTCCTTATTATTCGAGACGAACCTAATCCTTAACTCACACCTATCAAACCCCTTATCTAGATCATTCAAACCACAGTTATCTTAATTTGTACCCAAGCATCCATAACCCTATGTTTTCAATAACTTCGGGACGAAGTTTCTAAAAGTAGGGGATGCTGTGACATCCGTCACTTTTTCATTATATATATATATATTTTTTTTATATATAATAATAATAATAATAATAATGATAATAACTATTATGTTAAAAAAAAACTAATGTGTTAATCAAGCCCAAAACCTAACTCTAAACCCCCCTTTTTCACTCTTTGTAACTTGGAGCCCAACAACTCAATCCCAGCCCAAGAACAAGGCCCACCAGACACCTCCCCTTCACCCTTTAGTCCAGCCCAGTACGCGGCCCACCAGACAATCCGGCCCAGCTCCCCTCTCCTTCCCCCTTATGTTTTTTTTAAAAAAATAAAATGTGTTTGCTGCCAACCGGATTCGAACCCAAGCAGGCACCAACCACACACACGCGTTCAAACCAACTGGGCTACACCACTATGTTGGTTTATTCCTAACCTGTATTATATATAAACCCGTGTTGCTGACTCCTTTTCCCTTTCCTGCTCGCGAACAGCAGCAGCAGCTGAATTGAAATATATATTTTTTTTTACCAATTAATTAGCTCATTTTTTTTGGAAACAATTGACTTGATTGAGCTCGCCTAATAACTAATGCTCAATCCTCGCGTCCATTACACGTAATTGCCATTATCAACTCCCAATTTTAATCAATTCACGCGTAGACTTTAACAACCCGGTCAAACCTTGCCAATTCGAAAACCAAGCCATCTCCCTATAAATTGACCCTCTGCGAAGCATTACAACTCGCCATTAATCTCTTCTCAACCTCCAATCTTCATTGTTACCCTCTGTTTGTGCTTCACGATTACAATTTTGACTTTTATACTTGACCGAGCAATCGTGTTCTACACGACATTGTAAGTTTAATTCCTCCTCTGGGTTTTGTATATCGGCCATCACTCATCAATAGCCCTATGATTAATTGGGCTATTGATGAGTGAAATCAATCAATTGCAGATCTAGGGTTCATGGCTATTTGATTTGGGGATAATCTGATTTACGCGTATATATTTATATTTATCAGAACAAGATTCATCACAACCACAGGCCTAGGCCAAGTGATTGTGACTGTGGCTTGTAACCAGGACCACCTGGGTTCGAGACCCGGCTGGGACGCTTTTTGTTTTTTTTTTCATGTTTTTAGACAAACAAATAATATACATATATTACATTTAAATCTTGTAAATTCCTTTTTAAATATTAAAACCTTTTTATAAATTCTAAAAAAATTATATTTATCAAATCTCATGTAAAAGTTCAACTTACAATTTTTATTTTTCTGAAATTTATTTATTTAATATATATAATAAATAAATCAAGTTTATTCCATTTTATTTATAAAAATCTATTAAAATATCAAAACAATTTTATTAATTTCTACAAAAATTATCCTGAGTTTGTATAAAGTTAAACTTTACTGAAATGATTTTTAATTCTGAAAAATCATTTATTTTATATTTTTAATCAATTCTTGTTAGTTTAAATCATAAATAAATCATAATAAATTCATGTTTCAATATTTTTGCACCAAAATTTTATATAAATTATTTCTAACTATTTAGAACTGAAATACAATTTTTAATTCAGAAATTCTTTGATTTTAATATTTTTAGATATTAAAGTCGTATTTTGACAATTTGAAATAATTAGATTAAATATTCTATTTTCAAGAAAATAATTTTATAAAAATTATTTTCATATTTAAAACCTTATGTTGTGACTATATTCAACTTAAAATTTTACAAAGAGACTTTTATTTATTTATTCATTAAATTTCTTATATATAATAAACAAATCGTTATTAATCAAATAAACGTTTATCCCTAAATTCGAAGCCCTAGAAATACATATATCCTAGAGTTATTTCCCTTACACATTATCAAATTCTTTAGGTTGATACTTTGAGATAGTTCCAACACATATTTCGTTGTCCAAGTCCAATTTCAAGTTATTACGTGAACTGTGAGTATTCCTATCCCCTTTTTGCTTTTATACATTTTCGGGGTGTTACATGTACACTATTACAACTTCAAATACAAGTTTACATTTTTACAATACAATTCTAGTACTATGTGCATTGCTTACAACGTGCTTTATGCTTAGACATTACATGTGGATTACATTTGTACTTAGTGAAATCATTAACATGGTACAAGCCGACCTTAACATTGGATAGCGCTATTTGGATTGACAACCCGCCTAGATTGATCCTCCCCCTTTTTCATCGGAGAATCCGTGGCCAGTGTTAAGTTATCATCCATTTATTGGATAAGTACACTACAGTTCATACAGTACATTATACAGTCACAGGGTTGATTTCGCTCATTTGTATGATACATAGTTTACATAATTGCACTGTAGCTTGCACTTGAATTGTATAACTTTTTAACCTACTATATATATCAAATCTAGGAATGCTCACCAACATTTCATATGTTGACCAAATCTATTTTGTACATGTTTCAGGTGCAGTTTGATCTAGTGCTCTAGCAAGGAACATTTAGTGCTTTATTTTAATTCAGTTATTTCAATATTTACATTTCATTTAGACAATGTATTTTCCATTTCCATGTAAGACAAATTTTGGATTATTCAATAATATTTACATTTTAGTACCATGAGCTTTTGAACAATCGTCACTACGTGGCACCTCGATGATTCCGCCATCGGTTGGGGTGTTACAGATGATCCAGCAGGAACACTCGCATCTTCCTGTTCAGACATGGTTAATACTGCAAAACAAATCAAGTAAACACGTTAGAAACAAACAAAATAAACAAAATCTGAAAATTTGGTTTTTAATTTCTACATTCACCCAATTAAAAGTTCGAATGAGAAATTTTGGGTGCGAATGTAAAGTTTCAAAGGTTCGAATGTGAAATGTTTTTGAAAAATTGTTTCATTCGACCATTAATCTTCATTCGCCCAAATAAACTTTCTCCTTCGCCCAAATTTGCACATTCGACCGTTCGTCAATGGGCGAAGGTGTCAGTTCATCAGTTCAAATTTCAATTTTGAAATCCAGGATGTTTTAACTTGTCATTTTGATTCATCAAACATCTAAAACCTACGATTAAGCTTTCCTAATCATTAATTTTAACAAACAACCATTGATTCAGGGTTTTCTTATAAAAACTAGGGTTCGAAAATGTTTAAGAATCAATTGATCAAACTGGTGAATTAAAAACCCTAAGTTTTTGGATAATCTCCCCCTAAAACACTGAAACAATGATTCCCTATCAAAATCAAGTCCAATTATCATGTTTAAATCCCTGTTCAAAGTTGGTTAGGGCTCGGTCTGTAAAATGACGATTAAACAATCAATATTAGATAAAAACCTGTAAATGTAGAGGCAAAATGATCAGTAACAGTACACGAACACAATGGTATGGTCTAAAATCAAAGAGCAATAAGTGGACTTAAGGTCAGAAATTATGAAAAAAAAATTTGGAATGGGTTCGAATGAGCAGAAAATTCCATATATAGAGTGCTCCTTCGCCCGTTCATACCGGTCGAATGTGAAGCTTTTGTCCCCTTCGACCCTAATTAAAGGTTCGAATGAGACATAAGGGTTCGAAAGTGAACTTGTCTCAAGAACTCTCACATTCGCCCAAATCTAATCGTACGAATGAACAAAAAAATCCTCCTTCGACCCAACGAAGGGGCGAAAGTAAACTGGAATTTTTGAAAATTTTACCAAATCTCAAAATCGAATCCCATTCAAAATGTTTTCCAACTTTTAAGCATCCGACAATCATTATTGCTCATTTAAAGATTACAAAGCTCAAATGGTCCATCAAGTTTCAGAAAATCGTCATCAACCACCATCAGCTATCAAAAATAAGATAGAAATGTAAAATCTTTTTGGATTTTCTAAAATTTATGCTAAAACACATCTAAAATCTTTTTGATTTTGCAATTTTTGACGAGAAATATAAAATGCAGAAATGTAAAGATAAAGCAGTAAATGTTTTGGGATTTCCGGTAAAGGGATCATATCAGTTATTGAGAAATCTGATCACACCGTTGATCTTTTTGATTATTATCATTAAATACAATGTGTGATCTGGAAACTGCTGATATTGTGATCCACATAAACTCACATGCAGACTTTTGTGCAGTGCTTTAAACTGATATGATTATGTATAGTATAAACGAATTTGTCTGTGGTTCCCACGCACACAACATACTCCCGTATCAAGAAGTAAATGCACAAAGACTCATTGTAAAGCGTGATTATGCTTTTGTCGTCTGTAATTTACAAGGTATGAGGCACAGAGGTATACAGGTCAGCAAATTAATGCAGCAAAGTAACATGTGCACTCTACCAGGTTGAGGACTGATATCAATCATGATTTGCATCAGTGATTAATACGATGTAATAGATAATCTTTGATTATCATAAAACATGGAAAGTACCTCAATGCGGTAACTTTAGGATTTGGCTTAAAGCTCTTTTATAAAGACACCCTATCTGATCTAGGTCCGTAATGACTTACAGCAGAAGATCAGAGCGGCTATCCCCAGACAACTAATAACATAACGACCCAAAACCTCTGAGTTTTGTACAAATACCCTATCAAACGAAATTACGGTACTAAGACCATATGCCCATGAGGAGTTCATCCACACATCAATTCGTTTGATATGTATGTATCAAGCACGCAGTAATAGGTCTACGAAGCCTATCAGCACATCACTCAGACTCAGACACACGCCCTATATTACATTACATTTCTTTAGAATGTGTCAGATCCCCACTGATGTACTATCATTTCCCCTTTTTCTCCAGGAAATCATTTAGGGTTTTTTGATTTTTATAAATTTTTGAGTTTACTGTTCCCAAGCATAAGCTGGAGCATTTCAAATATGTGACTGCCTAGATATTGTTTGTTCACAGAAATTTGACGGCATTAATCAAAGGGAAGAAGATATAGCAGTCAGCAAAAATTTTCTAATTTTTATGGATTTTGAAATTTTTCAATGTTTTTGGTTTTTCGAATTTTTATGAAAAGCAGTAAAACTAAACTAAAAATCGATAAACTGAGGTGGTGATCAGTCTTGTTTTTCTTTAATACCGTTAGCTTTCAAAAGATATTCAAATCTCGATTTATCAAAAGCTTTGGTAAAAAGGTCTGCACGTTGATAGTCAGTGTGGATTTTGACCATATCGATCAACTCTTTAGCATAACAATCACGGATAAAATGATACTTAATCCGGATATGTTTAGCCTTTGAGTGATTTACTAAGTCTTTTGTTAATGCAATTGCGGCTTCATTATCACAGTAAATAGGGGTTTTAAGAAATTGCAAACCGTAGTCCACCATCTGTTGTTGTATCCAAAGAACCTGTGAGAAGCAGCTCGATGCTGCACGTGGATAATGCAACTGCGGTCTGTTTCTTGCATTGACAGGTCACGAGCCTGTTCCCCATAAACTGACATCCACCCATTGTGGATTTGCTGTCTCTGTCACAGCCGCCCCAATCTGCATCACTAAAAGCGATTAGGTCAAAATTATCATCATTAGGGTACCATAGTCCTCTCGACGGACAACCCTTCAGATATCTAAGGATACGTTTGACAGCTGCAAGATGACTCTGTTTCGGCTTCGACTGATAACGTGCACAGAGACAAGTGGCAAACATTATATCTGGTCTGGAGGCAGTGAGGTACATCAGAGATCCGACGATTGCTCTGTATGTATCATCCATTTGATACACCTTAAATTTCTTGTAAGATGCAAATGCCAGAAACATTCGTATTGCCTCTAATCCCGTGATTAGGTTGTATTGGGGTATCCATCGGCTTCGAATCATCCATCTGGAATCGGCTCAAGACTTCAGAAATGTATTTCGTCTGGTGAATAAAGATCCCCGTTGGTCTTTGTTCCACCTGCAAGCCTAGGAAAAACTGCATCTCTCCCATTGCGCTCATCTCTAACTTTTCCTGCATAACATGTTCAAATTCTCTACACAGAAGTTCTTTAGTAGACCCAAATATAATATCGTCAACATAAATCTGGACTAGAAGCAAGTCATCGCCTGTTCGTTTAGTGAACAGTGTGCAATCTACCAAACCTCGCTTGAATCCCTTTGAAAGAAGATACGTGCTCAGCTCCTCATACCATTGCCTTGGAGCCTGGTGCAACCCGTAGAGAGCTTTGTTTAAAACTTAGACCTTATCCTAGTGAATATGATCTTCAAAGCCTGGTGGTTGACCTACGTATACTTCCTCCTTGACCACACCGTAGAGAAACGCGCTCTTGACATCCATTTGATACACCTTAAATTTCTTGTAAGATGCAAATGCCAGAAACATTCGTATTGCCTCTAAGCGTGAAACTGGTGCATAGATCTCGTTGTAATCGATTCCATCCACTTGATGAAATCCCTGTACAACCAAACGAGCTTTATTCCTTACGATCACTCCTCTATCATCCTTTTTGCATTTGAATACCCATTTCGTTCCAATCTTCTTTCTTCCTGGGGGTAAATCTGTCAGTGTCCAAATGCCAAGTTTCTGAAACTGCAACAACTCTTCTTGCATTGCTTCCACCCAAGCGTCGTCCAAAAGAGCATCCTTGTAAGTTCGCAGCTCAACCTGCGAAACATAACAAGCAAAAGACCAGTCATTCTGAAAACCTGATTTTTGTATTTTGGCATATAAAGCAAGATTGCCAAGGTTTTCTGGTGAGTTAGCATTCCTCAATTGTCCTCTTGTCATTACACTGCTACCGGGATCACCAATAACCTGCTCGATCGGGTGAATTCGATGTATCCGAGATTCCAGATAATCTGGTACTTGGACTCCCATCTGAGTAGTTAAATTCTCTACAGAAACCCGATCATTACCCACATTCGATGATGAAGCACCATTTGTAGTTGGGTTCACTGGTGGTGTCATTGTAGCATGATCTAATATAGCTTCACTTGTAACATCATCATCATCATCTTCTGATTCTGATGAATTTAAAGTTATGGAAGCTTCTTGGAATACCTCTTCTTCAACGACAGGAACATTGGTATCATTAGAAGCTGCTTGGGGATTCACGGTGATCGGACGCACCAACGGTGATGTCACTGTGTTTTCGACCTCGTAATATAAACGTAATACAGCCTCTTCAACCAAGCTATCTAGGTTGAATGATTCAAAGAAATCTTTGTAATCAAACATCCAGTCTGGACCGCTTCCTTGTAAATTCTGAGTATACCGTTGCACTTCAACGTTAGCCCACTCCTCGACCTGACGAGTTCTTTTGTTGAATACCCGTTTGAGCGGGGTTGCATATCCAACAAAGTATCCTTCCTCAGCCTTCGGTGCGAACTTCTCAGATGGATTAAGCATAGTACAAGAAGCTCCAAACGGTTCTAGATACTCTAAATTCGGCTTTCGACGATTCAACAGCTCATAAGAAGTTTTGCCAAACTTCTTCACCGTTAAAACACGATTAAGAATATAACAAGCTGCATAAATTGCTTCGTTCCAGAACATTACTGGAAGATTTGAGTCCGCAAGCATTGTTCTCGCCGTTTCTATTAGAGTCCTGTTTTTACGTTCCGCGACACCGTTCTGTTGTGGGGTATACGGAGCACTGTATTCATGATGAATACCTTTGTTTTCACAAAGATCGTCCATCTGTGCATTTTTAAACTCCGTCCCATTATCACTCCTAATCCTCTTGATCTTGAGACCATAGATATAGTCCAGACGAGTGAACAGAACTTTCAAATTATCAAAAGTGTCGCTCTTTCGGTGTAAGCACATAACCCATGAAAATCTTGAAAAATAATCAGTCACCACAAGACAATACAATTCCCCAGCATGACTCTTACGCTTGACCGGTCCGAACAGATCCATGTGCAAACGTTCAAGTGGCAGTTCAACGGAATTGACTTTCTTTGGCCTATAGGATTGTTTGTGCTGCTTACCCTTTTTACAACTCACACACTTGTCATTTAAGTGAAAATGTTTAACGTTCACGCCTGTGACAAGTTCATTCTTCACCAATTGATTCATCTTTCTTAGGTGAATGTGTGCCATTCTCCTATGCCACATAATTGATTCTTTTTCTGTAGCCTTGGAGAGAAAACACGTGATTTGGCCTTGGGTGGTCATTGCTTTCGACATATCGAGAATGTACAAGTTGTTCACTCTTGGCGCCTTTAACATCACCCACTCTTTCGGTAATTCGAAACCCGACTTGAGTATATAGCAAGATTTGACGTCAAAGTACACAGAAAATTGTTTGTCACATATCTGACTGACACTGAGCAGATTGTAATCTATTTGCTTCACATAAGATATTCTCTCGAAGCTCACTATTCCATTGCTCACACTACCCTCCATGGTAATATAACCTCCCTTGTTTCCTGCAAACGCTACATAACCTCCATTAATGTTTCTAATATCAAATAGTAGCGAAAGATCCCCTGTCACGTGACCAGAAGCTCCACTGTCAACAATCCAAAGACTGCTCACAGGGCCAGCTGAAGCTCCCTGCACATATCAAGTAAAGAAGTTAGATTTTTCGGGGGACCCAAGCCTGTTTGGTCCTGGGTCTTTGAACAGTTTGTTTCAAAGATTCAGATTTCTCACAAAAATCTTGATTTTTATCAACCTTTTTCTTATCACACACACCTTTTTCATTATCTGGTTTCAAATTTTGTTGTGAAATTGAAGCACCTTCAGAACCCTTTGGTGACCAAGATTGTTCAGACCGTTTCAAGATCCGTATCTGAGATTTTGGGGTCTCAGCCGGTTTCTTTACTTCTTCCTTGAACGATACTTTCTTGGTTACCTTCTCTGATTTAACAGAGACAGGTCCAACTGTTGGTTTGACATTAGGTTTAACAGGAACCTTTTTGTTGTCAACAGTTGCGTTCACCATTGGTTTCTTAAACGGTTTCTCAGTGGCTATCCGGTTGCGGCGATCATATGTCATCGGACGATTTTCCCTCCTTTTGAAATAATTGCTTTGGTTATAAAAAGGTTCTGGTTGAGGGACAAATCGTCTCTGTGGATAACAATGATTATCGACCGGACATTCATACTTCTGCTTCATCTCCACCTCGTGCCTCTCGTGTCTTACGTACGGGCAGCCGGCAAGTAAATGCCCTCTCTGCCCGAACTTAAAACATGCACGGTACTCTTCAAAATTGTTCTTGGCATTCGACTTTGAATAACTAGTGATAGGATATTGATCATCCATACACCTTCTTCTTAAACTCTCAGGAGCGGGGTCCTTTGAGTAAGTCGGTTCAAGAAAACCATTTGACTTATCTTTTGGTTTAACAAATTGTGTGACATTGACCTCTGGCTCTTTAGGAATATCCAAATGAATTTTCTTTAAAATTGCTGGAGGTATATCATTTGTTCGCTCATGTTTCGGGAACCAAATGGTACTTTCCTGCCAGATCTTTTCAATTTTTGAATAATTTGCAAATTGGATTGGATATTCTTCATCAGAAATGATCTTATCGGATCCTTGCATCCGATAGAAAACTTTAACAGGTTTATCACATGATTCATTTTGCTTTTCATCTGTATTTTCAATTTTCTTTTCATTTTTCTTTTCAATTTTCTTTTCAACTTTCTTTTCAACTTTCTTTTCAACAGGCTTAGATGATTGATTCTTTCTATTAAAGTTAGCCATGGGACGCACAATCTGAGATGGTGAAACAGGTATAGTAGTGATTATGTAATTTTCATCAGAAATATCACTCATCTTTTCAGAAACCTTCTCAGTTTGTTCATCCTCTGAATCAGAATCATCAGCCGCAACAACACCCTCATTATTTCCCAGAACAGGTCTAACTTCAGAATACGGGTCTCCCACATTAGATGTGTTTGACTCGTCATCCGATGTAGAGTCAGATTTAACTGAGCTCTTCGATGCTATTGAGTGCAAATTATGATTTTCAAACAACACCGGAGCTGGGACAGCTTTGTAGTTTGCACTACTAGACTGTGAAGGCTCTTCGATTATGTGATCAACAACATAAGCGATATGCTTATAACTCTCAAGCTTTTTATTTACTTTTTATGCAAAGCACTTGATGGTGGCCATTTCAAGTTTTGTGTTTTCTAAATCATTGATATAGTTATTTATAGCCATTTGTTTTAAAGACAAAGTCTTTTTCAATTCTGAAACGTCTTTCTTATAACCATCAAGTACTCTGTTAAACTCTTTTGATTCTTTTTGATATGATTGACAGTTGATTTTTGCACTCTTAAGTTGAACCTTCAGTTGCTTATTCTCATCTGTCAATTTATCACAAGCTTTGCAATGTTTAACACAATTTGAATTTGAATTAATAGCAGATTCAGTACTTACCTGTTTTGGAGGTTCTGTCATGGCCATCAATGAAAAGTGTGCTTCCTTCCCAGCGAAAAACTTGGAATAATCAATTCTGGTGCAAGCATCATCCACTATGCATGATTTCCGGGTCATCAAGAAGTCAGCTTCAGCAAGCAACTGGTCAATGTCATCATCCAGTGAGTTAACACTAGATTCAGAATCAGACTCACTCTCCTCATCAGAATAAGTAGAATCAAACTGCTCTGGAATATCAGCAACTGAATCAAGAATCATTCCAGACTTCTTCTGTTCATAATCAACATTCATCTCTTCATTCAACTCCTCAATCTTCAACTCAGTCATCTTCTCAGTCACAATTTCTTCATCAACCTCCACCGGCTCATCCAAATTCATTTGCTGTGCCACACAAGCCACATTACCAGTTGTGATTTCTTCAACACCTAACTGCATACCGGTCCAATCAAAACCCTCATCCTTTTGTATCACCAAAGCTTGATTTGGATTCTCGGTTTGGGTTTGTGTGTTTGGTGTAGAAATGGGAATGATTGTTCGGTTTGAATTCTGTTGTGTTTGGTTTTGTGTTGTGGATTGTCTAGCATTGTTATTTTGTTGGGTATTTTGACGGTTTTGATAGTTGTTTTGAGGTTGAAAGCTTGAAATGTTGGGACTTTGGTATGATACCTGATTTTGGTTTTGTCGGTTTTGGTAGTTAGAGTTGAATGGATTTCTATTACCTTGTTGTGCTGGCTGTGTGCTCTCTCTTTTGAAATGACCTTTCTCACCACAGTTGAAACAAGTGACTTTGGCTTTGTTGAAGCCATAAGTGGTGTTAGGAGAAGTAGAAAGACCAGTTCTCCCGGTCTTTTGAATAAAATCAGTGGCTCTTCTCATGATACTTGCAAAGGCCCACTGAATATCCATGAGTTCCATTTCTTCCTTGTCAATCTGTGCGTAGTCCTCATTGGTCAAGTTGTTGTTCCCAATTTGACTAGCAACCAATCCATTGTATGATGCTACCATTGCTGAAACTAATGCTACATGTTGTTGAGCAATCTCAACAGTAACATTGTTTAGATTTGATGTCTCCAACACAATCGGGCTTTGGTTAGTTTGACTTTGGGTAATTTGCATCTGGTTCATTTGAGGATTGTATGGTTGTTGTTGTTGAGGTTGGCTAGCAGAGTAACATGCTGCTTGTTGCATGGGTGAAAATGGTGGAATGTAAGTAGTTGTTGGATATGATGGTGGAGTATATGAAGATGTTTGAGCAAGATAATTGATTGGTGTTTTGGGTGGTTCAACAATGTTAGATACGCACGTGATGTGTGGAGCAACATTAGAAGTAGAACTTGAAGTAGAATGAGAAGAAGATGTACCACCAAGATACAATTCCGGATTCTGAGGAATTTGAGCCCTTTTAGCTTTCCTCTTTTCCTCCATCTCCTTGTTTTCCAGTTTCTGAATGAACTCGTTGATAGTCCAATACTGGTACGCATCCTTTTCTTTTAACACCTCAATATGTTGGTTCCAATACGGTGGCAATGCATCGGCAAACTTATCCACCAATTCAGACATAGGTATGCTTATCTCATAGCTTGAAAGCTCTGTGAGTAAGTGGCAATACCTTGGGACCAACTCTTTCAACGTCTCGTTACCCATGTAACTAAAATTCTCAAACTCTTCCCGAAGCTCTTCCATCCTTAGCTTCCTAGTCTTCTCATTTCCATCATGCCTTTTCTTCAACATGTCCCACAGCTGTTTAGAAGTTGTGCAAGAACCAAACTGATGAAGCAAATCAGTATTGATAGCTTGAGACAATTGAGAAAACGCCTTCTTCTCAATAGCAAATTTCTTCTTTTCATCATCTGCAAGATTTTCCAATGGAATATGCTCTCCCGTGTTCTCCAAGATCGGAGCAACCTAACCCTTTGCAATCATCTGCCACGCCTCAGTTCCCTCTAAACCTATTCCTTCCAGATGGATCTTGAATTTGGTCTTCCACGTGTTGTAGTCGACCATCTACATAAGCTTAGGTGGACGGTTTCCACTCCCCCAAGACAAGTCTTGGATAAGAGTTGATATGGCATTAGTCGTCGAACCGCAGCTGCTGCTACTCCCCAATAGTCACCAATCGGTTACGGTTGTGGTTGCGCAACGTGTTGAGGAATAGTACTAGTCATCGCCATGTAATTGATAGGTTGTGATGGTTGACTAGACTTTTGGGTAGCAACCGACCAAGGATCCCTGGTTGTCTGCTGTTGTGGTGTCGTGTTAGGTCGTGGTGTAGTAGGAAAGTTCCACATCTTGATCTGAATATGATTAAACACGAAAAGATTAGAAAAGTTTATAAACAAACTCTACCTTCGTATGTAGCGAGTGGTCGAATGAACAAAAATGTTCTCCTTCGACCGTTTGAAAAGATACGAATGAGAAATACAACAAACACAAATCACTTTCGACCCTTTAAACCCTCTTTCGACCGTTTGTTTCACCTTCGACCGTCCGAATGGTCGAATGAGACAAGTATGGTCGAATGTACAACAATACACTAACAAACTCTAGATTCGACCAGCTAAAACACCACCTTCGACCAAAAATCCCTTGGTTCGACCAAATTAACACACACGTTCGACCATTCTCCCTAATTCGACTCTGCACGTTCAAAAACGGTTATTCTTTGAAAATCTGTTAATTTTGATCAAATTTTTCAAAAGTTGATAGAATTTGATGATTCTAATCAGGTTTTGCTTCGGATTTGATTTGGAACAAGTTTATCAAAGAGAATTATGCATCTTATCCATGAAAACAAGCTCTAATCAATCAAATTATCACCAATTCAGTTTTATCAATGAAAACAGAAAGTTTTTTATCAAAATAGGGTCCAAATTAGCTGTAAAATTATCAGTTTGTGGTTGTTTGATCCATATGGCTCTGATACCACTTTGTATGCGCGTAGGATCGTCAAATCTACAAAGATAATGATCAAACAAGTTTGATTCAGGTGTGGAATCCCTTAATCGTTCACAAAATGATAACAATACTAACAAAACACAGAAATCATCTTTAAAAGCTTCATTTCATTGATAAACAAACTCAATTACACGTTATAATAAGCTTTACAATCAAAATAAGACGTGAATTAAGTTTACACAAAACCCTAGGGAGAGACTCAAACAGGAGGGAAACAAAAATGACCAAAACTTACTTTCAAAATGAACTTGACCTATTTATAGGCCTGCACATTCGCCCACTTTGCTTGGTCGAATGTGCAGGTTCGCCCAAACACTATGGTCGAAGCAAGCTATACATTAACATCTAATTCTACCTTCAACCTCCTTCTCTCCTTCGAACCTTTAACTCTCCTTCGCCCAAACAAAAACTCTCATTCGCCCATATTCTTCTTCCTTCGACCAAATGACAAAACACACTAACATATGTTAATTGTAATCCAAAGCATTAGTCGCACAAAATGCATCTACAATTTGGTGGCAAAACTTTCCAAATGCATCTTTGGGCAAACTCAAGTGGCTTATTTAGACCATGTTATCTCCTCTAACGGGGTTGCCGTCGATCCCAATAAGATTAGTACCATCTAACAGTGGCCGACTCCTAGGAATGTCAAACATGTTCGAATCTTCTTGGGTCTTACCGGTTATTACCAACGTTTTATCAAGAACTATACTTCTGTAGCCGGCCCTCTCACCGATCTTTTACGAAAAGATGCATTTTGTTGGACGGAACACACCTTACAAGCCTTTAACCACCTCAAACAACTTCTTAGTTCCACACCTGTTCTCCACCTTCCTGATTTTACTAAACCATTTACCATCGAAACTATTGCCTCCGGGTCGGGAATTGGGGCTGTTTTGTCCCAAGAAAACCATCCATTAGCATATTTTAGTAAAAAAACTTTGTCCTCGTATGCAGCAAGCTTCAACATACAATCGTGAAATTTATGCCATCACACAAGTGATTGCTAAATAGCGTCAATATTTATTGGGCCACAAGTTTACTATAATCACCGACCAACAATCCTTAAAACGCCTTCAAGATCAAGTCATTCAAACCCCCGAACAACAAAAATGGCTAGGTAAACTTTTGGGATTCGATTTTGAAATTGTTCATCGTCTCGGGAAGCAAAACACTGCTGCCGATGATTTATCTCGGGTTTCCACCGGTCATTTAATGGCGCTATTCAGCACCGGTTCCTACTTTGTTACATGACTTATCATCGGCTGCAAATTCTGATCCCGACTTGGCAACCTTACTTCAACGTTATCAAGCTGATCCGAGCCAGTTTCCTGATTATTCAGTGAAAGATGGGTTGCTGCTTTTTAAAGGGCGCTTGATGGTACCAAATGATTCAGCTCTACGACATCAATTAATTTTGGAATTTCACTCGCCAGTAGGGCTGCAAACGAACCGAATGAACATGAACAAGGCCTTGTTCGTGTTCGTTTGTTAAGAAAATTATGTGTTCACGAACAGTTCATGAACACTTACTGAACGAGATTTTCTGTTCGTGTTCGTTTGTTAAGAAAACACACATGTTCGTGTTCGTTTGTTAATTTTGTTCATGAACGTACCCGAACACAAACGAACATTAATGAACACAAATTAACACAAAGAAGTGTTCATGAACGGATACAAACATAAACGGACATATAGTAACTTTTGAATAACATCGAATTCACATACATTAAGATATTAGCTAGATCTTCCCAAAATATAATAACCTAATTGTCCGAACATGCTAAGTCATGGAGAAGCGCGTTGGAGGTGGAGGGCATCAACGCTGACACGTGGAAACATATAATGAGCTTGGATACAAAAAGTAGGTTTATGGATCTCATATAGTCATATATTTACCTCATATATATTATTTATTGGGTAAAATAAATAAAAAATAAAAGAATATAAAAGAGTATAAAAATTAAAAACCTTAATAAACTATCGAACAAAAACGAACATAAACGAACACGTTCCCTAACGTTCACGAACATAAACGAACGAACACGACCTCTGTTCATGTTCGTTCGTTTATCTAAACAAACGGAATTTTTCGTTCATGTTCGTTCATTTATTAAACGAACGAACACAAACGAACTTCCCGCCGAACGGTTCATGAACTGTTCGCTGAAAGTTCAGTTCGTTTGCAGCCCTACTCGCCAGCAATGGGTGGCCACTCGGGAGTTACTCGTACTTATCAGCGGTTATCCACCACTTTCTATTGGAAGCATATGAAAGATGCAGTTAACGAATTTATTGCCGAATATCAAGTATGCCAGCAAACTAAACCTTCTTTCTTGTCACCTGGTGGTTTACTTTAGCTGCTTCCTATTCCGAATGCGGTGTTTGAAGATATAGCTATGGATTTTATCACATGTTTGCCAGTTTCGCAAGGAAAAACCGTTATTATGGTGGTGGTTGATCGACTATCTAAGTATGGCCACTTTGTTGCTCTACCCTTGTTGCTATAACAAGGAAAATGACCGGGATTAGATTGTAAAATGTTTAGATTTATATGTTAAAGGTGTATTAGGTTAAGGTTATGATCTAGGGGATCCTCTAGCTCCTGGAATGGACCTGCAAAAGGTAATAGACACCATTAGCCTTAACGCAGGAGGGGGTCTCCTGCGTTTGGACTCCGGCGTGAGAATAAGTATGTGTTCTTTGGGAGTGATAAAGTAGAGAGTATGAGAGTAAGAGGAGTAATGAGAAGTGTCCGGAATGCATACCCAAGGGTCTTCTTATATAGGCAATGGAAATCTGCCCAGGAGCTCCCTTATGGTAGCGTCCTTACTATACCTGGTCATGGTTGACTCTCTTTATGCTGCCAGCAGTGAGACTTTGCCCTTTTAGTGCATTTTCAGCTTTTACTATTTCCTAGGCAGGCTTGGAGCTGTGTGATGTTTTGTTTTATGCCAATAGTAACAAGCCAAAGCACCTTTTTATATTTCCAATGTTTTTACTGTTCACTTTCTGCTGCATAGCTACCGTATGGCAGCCATGCTGCCTTATGTTAGTTGTTGAGCTCCAAGAAGTCCAGCAAACCTTAACACTTTTTACTTTGCTTGATTTTCTTGACAAGGGTTTAGACGTGGTCGTTTTAGGACCCACGTCATCAACCCTCTTCTTTTAACAGCCTTACGGTTGCCATAACATTTGTCGCCTAGATTGTGCGTTTACATGGCATTCCGCTATCTATTGTTACTGATCGAGATGCTTGATTTATGACCGAATTTTGGAAAGAGTTGCATTGTATTAATGGTACCACCCATTCAGTACCGCATACCATCCCCAAACGGATGGCCAATCCGAGGCACTTAACCGTTGCTTGGAAATGTACTTGCGTTGTTATGTGGCCGATAACCCTCACAAGTGGCTGCAATTTCTTCCTTGGGCAGAGTTATGGTATAACACCTCTTACCAAACTTCTTCACAAATGACACCTTCTGAGATTTTATATGGCCGCAAACCTCTTTCTCTTACTCACTATATTCGGGGACCGACTTCCAGTTCTGAACTAGAAGATGAATTTTTGGAAAGAGACGTTATTTTGTCTATCATAAAAAATAATCTTGTAAAGGCTCAATCCCGTATGAAGTTGGCTGCGGATAAACATAGGCGTGATGTGCAATTTTCGATGGATGATTGGGTATTTGTGAAGTTACAACCTTATCGTCAAGGTTCGGTTCGTTTACAACGTCATCACAAATTGGGTCATCGCTATTTTGGTCCCTACCGGGTTATAGCAAAAATCGGGGAGGTTGCTTATAAACTTGATTTACCGGTCACCGCTAAGATCCACCCGGTATTTCACGTCTCACTATTACGCAAGTGTATTGGCAAACCGAGTACTCAAATCACACCTTTACATCTTATTGACTCTACATCTACTCTGATTCTTTAACCACACGCTGTGCTTCAAACTCGCATGGTTTCTAAAGGTGGTCAACAAGTTCATCAAAGCCTTATTCAATGGGAAAGTCTTACCAAGGATGAGGCCACTTGGGAAGACACTGTCCAACTTCACCAACAGTTTCCAAATTTTCACCTTGAGGACAAGGTGCATTCTAATGGAGGGGGTATTGTCATGAGCCCAATGGATCAGCAAGTTGCAAATACAATAAAAATTACAAAACCACATCTAGCAAGAAGGAGTGAAAGAATTAAAGTGCAACCCAAGAAATTTGAGGACCACATCATGTGCGCCACGTCAGCCTTGCTCTAACAGATTTGGTGCTCCATTATATTTAATTAATTATTGTAGATCAAAGGAGGTAGGAAATTTGTTAGATCTCTTTGATCATTCTTTCTCTCACCTCATATTCTGTAACCTTGTTTCCCTTTTATTATATTGTAGTTCATTACATATCGGAGAGATAGGAGGACATCGAAGCATCAACCAATCACCACCTTCTTTGTTTCGAACCTCCCTGTGGAGGTTACAAGTTCATTATTGGGGAGGGCTTTTCAGCAGTTCGGGATTGTGAACGACGCGTACGTGGCTAGGAAAAGGGATGCACGAGGCAACTTCTTTGGGTTTGTAAGATATGAGGGTGTGCAAAACATGGATTAGGTGTTGAAGTGTATGAATACAGTTAAGATCTATGAAACTAAAGTTAGTGTCTCTTTGGTCAAGTTCAATAAGAACCATGAGAGGTTCTCAAATACTGGTGGCCAAATGGTAGGTGGGGGTGGAAGTGTGAGGACTCAACCACCTACGAATCATCATGTCCAAGAACCAGTGGTGATAGCAAGAGAAGAGATGCAAAGTGGGGGAACAAATACCAGGGGGAACTTATAGGGATGTGGCTTTGTGTCTGAAGGGGCATCAATCGTCGTCTAGGAAGGTTATTTCATCGGATGATAGGACGGCTCTATTTCCTAATCACTTCATGATGAGGTCTATCATTGGTGAGGCCAAGGGGGTCAGCGATGTGAGTAAGATTAAGTCCATGGAAGTGCTCGTTAATGGTGATGGAGGCAATAATGGTGCACAATGAATTTAATGGCAATAAATATTAGGGGGGGGGGGGTTAGAGATCCGAGGAAAGCTTCCTGGATCAAAGGATTAAAAACTAGTCGTGGGATTGAATTTTTAGCGTTACAAGAAACCAAGGTCGAGTCGGGCGTTGGGTTCAATTTTGGTTCGTTTTGGGGTAGGTCGGTCTTCGAATGGGATCAGGTTCCGTCAGTTGGTAGATCTGGAGGCTTGGTTAGTATTTGGAATCCTGCAATTTTTCAGTGTTTTGGGGTCACCAAACATAAGAGGTTTTTTTATTTTTTTATTTCGGGGAATTTGGTGGCTAATGGGGACATCATGAATTAGGTTAATGTATACGCACCTAATGATGTTCCAGAGAGAAGGAATGTTTGGTTGGAATTAGGCAGGCTGAGAAGATCGATGT
The DNA here is from genome assembly GCA_028751855.1 of Ambrosia trifida. Lineage (NCBI taxonomy): Eukaryota > Viridiplantae > Streptophyta > Magnoliopsida > Asterales > Asteraceae > Ambrosia > Ambrosia trifida. Next base: position 9,287,085 of record CM054123.1, on the reverse strand, counting down.
AGGGTAAGTGGGTTTTTATGGGCGACTTCAACGATGTTAGGGAGGAATCAGAGAGGAGGAACTCAGAATTCGTCGCTGCCAATGCCAGATGTTTTAATGATTTCATTATGGGGGCTGAATTGTTTGAGTATAGTATGGGTGGTTTTAAATTCACATACAGAGCAGAGGATGGGAAAAGTGGAGTAAATTGGACCGGTTTCTTGTATACAGGGAGTATATGGATTCGTGGCCCTCGGCGTCAGTTACTGCACTATCCAGATACTTGTCCGATCACAGTCCGATTATTCTATCCGTTGTAACTAATGACTTATGGCCATATCCCTTTTCGGTTCTATACTTCTTGTTTAGAGCTGCCGGGTTTTGGTGATTATGTTCGTGGTTTATGCTCAACCTTTTCGTTCCATGGTCCTGCTGATTTAGCTCTTGCTAAAAAGCTTCGGTTCCTTAAAAAGAGAATTAGGGGATGGGTGTCGAGTGAGAAACATAGATTAGAGGGGGTGTCCTTGGCAAATCGGTCTAGAGTGGAGGAATCAGATGGTTGGGCTGAATTGAGGGATTTGTCGGACGCTGAGATTCAGGAGAGGGTATAGTGTAGAGGTGCCATGTTGGATTTTGATAGAATTAAGCATGCGGATTTGCAACAGAAGGCGCAGGTTAAGTGGGCGGCGGAAGGGGATGAGAACTCGACATATTTTCATAGGATTATAAATGCAAATACTACGAACAATAGGATTCATTGGCTTATTGTGGATGGGGAGTGGGTTACGAACCCCTTGGTGATTAAAGATACGGTGTTCAATTTTTTCGCGGACAAGTTTAAGGAGCCGATGGTGTCCAGACCTTATATTACTTGTCCGGTTAGAGGATATGGAGGCTGACACTCTGATTCAGCCTTTCACGGCTTCAGAAATTAAAGACGCAGTGTGGTCGTGTGATGGGGATAAGGCTCCCGGGCCGGATGGATTTAACTTCAAGTTCTTGAAGAGGTTTTGGGACTTTTTTCAGGATGATTTCAGGAGGTTATTTGAGGAATTCTTTCGAAATGGTGCCATTTCTCATGGGTGTGAGGCGTCATTTATTGCACTGATTCCTAAGGTTAAAGACCCAGTGGTGTTGTCTAACTACCGGCCGATTAGTCTGTTGGGTTGTGTTAGTAAAGTGGTGTTGAAGGTTTTGGTGAATAGGCTCAAAGGAGTTATCGGCAAGCTTATATCACCCGAGCAACCCACTTTCTTATCCGGGAGAAACATAATGGATGGGCCGCTTATTTTGAATAAGTTGGTGGCGTGGACGAGAAGAACTAAAAAGGAAGGTATGATCCTTAAAGTCGACATTGATAAGGCATATGATTTGGTATGTTGGGAATTTTTGATGGCTATCTTGGAACTAGGGGTGTAAATAACACGTAGCGGCTCGAGAGCTACCCGGGATTAGCTCGGTAAAAAGCCCGAACGAGTCGAGCCTTAACGAGCCGGAGCTCGAGCCCTAGATACAAATCTCGATTGGGCTCGCGAGCCTAAACGAGCCCAAACATAATTATAATTTATTTATATATCTCTTATAATTTATAGCCCACATCTCCAAAGCCCAAGTCCTTATTTCGTAGGCCCATTTCATAACACTCGCGAGCCGAGCTTTTGCGATCTTGAGCCTAGCTTTGAGCTCGTTTGAGATTGTTCTCAAATCACCTCGAGTCAAGCCGAGCTCGAGCTTTTGATTTTGCTAGCGAGCCGAGCTCCAACTCAAGATTGTAGGCTTGAACCGAGCCGAGCTTGAGCTCGAGCTTCATAAAACCATAACGAGCTGAGCTCGAGCCCAGTCAGGCTCGAGCTCGGCTCGGCTTGTTTACACCCCTACTTGGAACAAATGAATTTTCCGGAAAAGTGGCGGACTTGGGTTTTTGCAATTATATCGGCAGCAAGGGCATCCGTTTTGGTGAATGGATTGCCAACTCTTAAGTTTCAATGCCATAGAGGCTTGAGACAAGGTGATCCAATATCACCATTTCTCTTTGTGATTGTCATGGAGGCTTTGTCGGGTACTATGAAGAAAGCGTGTTCTTTTGGATTCTATAGAGGCTTGGTGTGTGGTGGTTCGGGGCCGGCTTTATCACATATCATGTACGCTGTTGATGTGGTATTAGTTGGCGAGTGCTCACTATGAATGTAAAGAATTTACGCAGGATATTAAGGTGTTTTTATTTAGCGTCCGGATTAAAAGTGAATATGGCGAAATGCAGCCTGTTTGGAATTGCTGCAGAAACTTCTTTGAATAATTCAATTGCGGAGTGGTTGGGGTGTAAAGTGGGTTCATTTCCTTTTATTCATCTTGGATTACAAGTAGGCGCTAATATGAATAAATGTCGGTCATGGGATAGTGTGGTGGAGGTGTTTAAAAATAAGTTGGCGATTTGGAAAGCGAAGTCGGTATCTTATGGTGGCAGGATCACGTTAATTAAGTCGGTATTAAACTCCTTGTCCGCCTACTATTTCTCACTATATAAGGCCCCGGACAAAGTCTTAGACAAGCTAGATAGGATTCGACGTGTTTTCTTTTGGGGTGGGTCGGACGAGAAGGCAAAGGTTAATTGGGTCACTTGGCAAAAGGTTATTACGCCAGTCGAATATTGAGGAATTGGATTTAGGTCTCTAAAGTATGCAAACTTGGTGATGCTAGCTAAGTGGTGGTGGAGGTTTAAAGTGGACGAACATGGGCTTTGGCGGAAAGTTATTTGGGCTATTCACCATGGGTCGCGTTGGAATTTTATTCCAGTTAAAATGTCTGTTCCGGGTACTTGGAAGCAAATTAATAAGGCGGTGGAGTTGATTAGGGAGGTCGGGTTTGACGTTGCGAGGGCCATGACTGGGGTTGTCGATCGCGGGTCAGGGGTTCTATTTTGGTTGGATTGCAAGGAGTTCCGCCTTGCACAAATGCATCTGACACTTCAACATAGCCACGTTCAAGCGGGTTATAATTTTCAAGATACCGGCTGATTACAGCATGGCCCAAGTAAAAGAAAACTCCTCACCACCAGTGCTATCATCCTTGTTCTTGTTAACATGGTGCGCATGCCTCTTCAACACATAATCTTCCTCCACCGTGTCCTCATCCGACTCCTCCTGATTAAAAGTAGGAGATGGCTCCTTACCGGATAAAATGACAAGCGCACCTGTCTTAATGGTAAGGGGAAGAGTAGTCGGTTTAAACTTGATGCTTGGACGAAACTTCAGGCGCAACAAGGTGTCCCATGAACGGTCCAAGACATACACCTCTCCCTCCGTAAGTTCACGGAACGCACAACCCAACTCATCCCCACGACACAAAATGGAGTACAAGCTCTCAACATCTACAAAACGAAATAAAACAAAACAAGATGTTAAACACGTTAGCAGGCGGGAAACGTAATAAATACGAAAGGAGTGCGAGGAGTGTTACCTCTTCCATCCTTTGTCAGGTGCAAATTCCGCCCCTCAGTATTGTACTTCCTACTCATCCTCGCACATACTAGTGCAATCTCATGCACAAAACACAAGTCAACAACGTGACTAGTCAGCTTCTCGTACCATGGCGTCCCCTCATACCTGATCGGTTGCACCTTATCTAGCTTCACATCTGTGCGCCTCCGCGACATCTTCAAAGGCACCGCGCCCTTAGCAACCCAGAAGAAATTCGGCTTCCAGTCGTGGAAGCTCTTCACTCTAGCACCGGAGTGTGGCTTAGGACCGTGCATGAGCGGCATGAAAATCAAATCTCTCACACTGTCATCACGTAGAACACGCTGAACATGTCAAAGTCCGGTTTGATGTCCAGTGCCTTGGTGCAGCTGGTTCTGGTGTATCTTAAAGGAATTAAGCAAGGAAGCTAAAAATCGAGTAATGGGGATCCTAAAATTACATAGCTGGAAGTATACGGCATAAACACCTATCTTTCCCTGAGAAGGCGGCAAGATAGTCTTACCCTCCTCGGGGAGCTCTGGCTCACACTTCGGCGGAATCCGATATAGATCACACAACTGATCTAACTCGTCCTGTTTCCACTTGATGGCCACTTCTCCCGCAAGCAGAGGCGTTTTCTTTGGATCTTTCTTTATGTCCTTCTTCCTAGCCTTCTTGGTTTTTTCCTTCACGATAAACACACCGGACGAAGATGCCATGGCTCATTAGATTTTGTATGAAGAAATATCACAGAATCAAAGGAGGAACAAAACATTTAAAGGGCAGAAAGAATGGTTTTCGCCGACGAAATAGAGATGACAAACTTTGAAATTTGAATAAGTATGGTAGGATTCAGAGAGAAGGTAGTTTGGCATATATAGGTTGGGCAATTAATGCCCTAAAAAACCGTACCATTGTGTCGCACATCCGACCAACCAGGGCGTGACACGTAGGAAAGAGAACTGCTTAGGAGGCTGAAACGACAACGAGGGGCCCACCAACCTCTACAAAAACATGACGCCAGACGACTTTTCGTACCACCAAACTGTCCTTTCACCTGACATCCCTGACCTATTTGATGTAAAAATTAATTACTACGGCGCTGCCTATAATTATACAGCGCACATGGCGCACAACATAAACAAAGAGCACCAACTACCCCCGCAAATCAACACTTGGAATTTTCAACTTACTAAGTCTAGTGTCCCGCATGCTCCGCATGCAGAACACTAGACTAGGGGGACTTGAAGAGATATGTACCCGCGCGTGCGCACGACCACACATCACCAGGCACGTCAATAGAGCCGCAACACAGATCTTCTCGAAGCCCGCGCACGCCTCCTAGTACATGCCAGGGATCAACCGACAAGGAAAAGGACATGCAGCCAATCAGAAGCCGATATTCCCTGCTCCACGATCTCTGGCAAGTACGAGGTACAAAAAAGGACAGAAAGGACGATTGCATAATACGTGGATCAATCACAGGAAGACAACGACCATACTCCAACGGTTGTCAACCGTGTGGGACCCTCGCAGGATAGCTGTCATTCTCAAATCGACAATCACAGGACGACTGCCAAGCCTATTAATATCCTCTCCCTGGGAGAGGATTCATTCTATTTTTCACACACAAACACATACTTAGCGAATTTTGTGATAGTTGAGAAAGAGTGATTATAGTCGAAGTATTGTATGCGCTTGTATTTGTAATCGTCCTAGCAATCATTAATAAAATTATCTCTTTACTGTGCTCGTATATATATAGGTGTTAATCCGGTGTTTCTTCAATCTTCTTTGATAAACCAAATAAAATGTGTATCTTTTTTACATGTGAAGTTTGAATCAATCACTTGACAAAATGATGCCTCTACTTTCAAACTTTACAAAAAAAGAGCCCATGCTTTCTAACTTTTCTTCCACCCTCAAACTTTTGACATGTAACTCATTCTACCCTATTCTACTAAACATTTTATAAATTTAATTAAAAAACAAGTCTGATCAATTGTAGTCTATACCTTAGTTTTTTAGCATATGGCGCCGCCACAACACGCGATGGGCCGGTAAAAAAACTAGTATCAATTTAACCCATATGAGCTTTGTGAAATATAGTTGTGGATGGTTTATGTGGTTGCTGATTGCTTAAAAAAGGAAAATATTCTCTATGTTCTCATCAAGAAATGTAAATTACTGTCTTGTTCTTGCAAACCACATTTAATGCCAACAAGCTGGTTAAACCGGTGTTCATGTCCAAACCATTGAAGCCGACCAAACCGCCCAAAGTGAAGTAAGTTCGCTGGTTTGAGATTTATGTTGCTAGATTCAAGGTTGGGTTTTGGTGGTTTACTGGTCCAGCCAACGGCTTGAACTTGGAAGCTATTTATCCTCTTTTGTTCATTTATGGAATATGTAGTTACGTATACATGTATTAGGGCAGCCGGGGTGGTCCGTGATGGCCACCCCGCGATGGCGTGATGGCCGCGAAACACCGCCCCCAATGTATCACGCAGGGCCGTCTCCGAAAACATCAAAAAAAAATTTTGGGCCTTGGGCGAAAAAGTATTTGGGCCCAAAATTTTGTAAAGAGGAATGAATTATAAAAAAAATGAGTATAGTGCTAAAGCCAAGGATTGAACTTGAGACCCCTACATAAATTAACATGGTTTTTTCAACTCCACTAACAAGGCTTTAATGTATAAAAACAAATATATATTCTAAATATAGAATATAATATATATATATATATATATATATATATATATATATATATATATATATATATATATATGCGCATATTTTAAAAAAACGTTCGGGCCATTTAAGGGTCGGGCCCAGAGCGGTGACCACCCGGCTCACCCTCCCAGCCGGGCCCTGGTATCACACCCGCAAAGACTTAATCTCGTGATATACATCACGTTGGAATTCAGCCAATTTTTGGACCGTTGGCCAACGGTCCGTTTGACCGTTTTGGGTTTAAAAAAAAAAAAATTTCAACCAAAATCTCTATATATATATATTTCATTTTCAACCAAAAATCAATACCACCAATCAATCGAACATACATCCAACAATCAAAGAAGCAATATATATATATATATATATATATATATATATATATACTATATATATAGAATATATATATTATATATATATATATATATGATTAGGTTCTACTAGGAACCCTATTTCATGCA